>JAINUG010000147.1:676144-1186144 GCA_029706075.1 Aldrovandia affinis
GTTCATTAAAATTGTTTGTCTGGAATGCTTTGTGGTGTCTGGGGCAGATCATGGTTGTCTTAAATCTGCCGTATACAAATACACATGCAAGAACAGATTTAACTATGTATCCAAAGGAAAGTCACAGAGTGACGTAACTCCCGCAAAATGCATCCTAAAAGCAATTTGACCCATTGCGACCATTTAGTAAATCCGGTGTAGATATTGCAACCTTGTAGCGACTGCTTTTGGGTTCGAAACGCAGCTGCAATCCTTTAGTAAATCTGGTGCTCAGACGTTTGTAATCCATATTGTTTGAGATGACTCTCATCCTCATATTCACTGCCACAATCTTTTTTTTCAGCTCCAAGCCATAATTTAAAAAAGCCACTGTGCAGCACACAGATTTTTCTGATTTAACACAATGGAAAATGGAGGTAAACTATTTCTCAGAGGGGCTTCTTTGTGCGTTCCAAAACATAGAAACAAACAAAATACATTTGATCAAATGCTTATCAAACTTTGACTGAACCCTGGTTTAGAAGATATATCTTATTATTATCTGTATTCGTTTCAGATACTCCTTATTTTCCCCACAGAACAAGCGCAAGTGATCCAACTCATTCAATTCAATATTGCTGTGATGTCATCTTCTTATTCTAATCATTTTTTGATACACAGTGAAGTGCACATCGTAACGGCCGCAAGAATAGAATAATGGGTAACACTGGAAAGCATCAAGCTATACTGTTGCATCGAGTTCACAAATCACATAAGAGCATATACTAATTTCTTATCACCAGAAAAATCCTTCCCTAATTTACAGCATAACAACATGCCTGGTACATTGAGTTACAATCAGGGTGAAGGCAACGGAGTTGAGTTCTAGTTGTAGCGCACATTCTACACGTTGTGAACACGTTGCCATAAGGCTACAGATATCAGGTAGTAAAAATCTAATGAATGATCAATGAAAAGAAATCATTGTCTTTATGGAGTCAAAAGCCAAGTTGATTAGGAGGAATCTTATGGTTCCAAAAATTGGGTAACTCGGATGGCAATTCTATTTATATCAATCATGTTTTTACCTCATTGCTGGACTTGTTACAAGTTTTTATGGGTCACCTTTAGACAGCAGAGTTTTTGGGGATTTTAATTTAGAAGTTAGAGATGCCTGAAAGTATCTACAGGGAGATACAGTGCATCAATCTTACATTGTTACTTTACAGCACAATCTGTCTGTTATCTGGAAAAAAACAAAAAAAAACGGATGGAGCTGTCCGTTATTGCTGTCCTCAGCAAGAAATGAAATTTGGAAAACTAAAATATGACAGCAGTTTCTAACCCCGCATTATGGTTCACAATTGCATTCACAGTTGTCAGGATTATAAAAAGTAAAGTAGGGTGATAAATCAAAACAAAGTGCAAAAGAAATGAATATGAGGGTGATTTTTATGGGCTTTCTATCCTGTGTTCATTCTGAATCATTGATATTCACTTGCTGAAAAAGGGAAGCCACTGATTATGTTTTAAAGTGCATGAGCTAGGAGTACATGCATCTGAATAGGCACAACCATGAGTTGTGGTACAATACAGTATGCCTGTTTTAAATGACAAATAGTTTAAGGCCACTTGAATCCTAACGTTGCCTGGGGTGTATGGCTGAAGTCACCGGTTTCCTAAATTCCCATGTGAGCAGTATACATCTGTTAACGTATCCTTGCAGCCATATGCTCTTCAGATACAAACAAATGCATGTGCCTTAGCAGTATTGAATTCAAATTCAAATGTTAACTGTTACCCATTCATGCCAGTCAGCCAGGAGACAGCATAAACTGACGTTTCGCGATTACCTTTCAATTTAGGCTGGCAGTGTAGTGTAATGGTTAGGGAGCTGGGCTTGTAACTCAGAGATTGCAGGTTCAATTCCCAAGTGGGGCACTGCTGTTGTACCCTTGAGCAAGGTACTTAACCTGAATTGCTTCAGTAAAATATCCAACTGTATAAATGGATTGTATGTAAAGAAATGTAAACTGTAAGTCGCTCTGGATAAGAGCGTCTGCAAAATGCCTAAAATGTAAATGTAAAAATGTAATTTGGGAAATTGGATTCAACAAATGGATGGAGAATCCACTGAATGGAACTTACTGCACTTTTCAGGACAACTGTTCATTTTGGATGACATTTTGTGCAACCAAAAATATGGAGGCTGCTCTTTGCTATTCTTGAGGCTTTGCTATGTTGGGCCCAAACAAATTCAGGAATTATTTTTGAACCAGTAGTTCCTTCCTCTCATAACTACAAGGTCGCTATGGTCTCTTCTAAAGCCTCTTGTTAAATGATTATTAAAAGCACATTGCACAAAAGGACTAATTCAGGGGTTTTCCTCCCCCTCCCACTGCACAACCTCCAGGTGAGCTGGTTATATATTAGGCCCAATGACCTAACCCATGCCAGGTGCCCCACATTAGCATCCAATCATTCAATTATTGAATAATTGCATAATTCAATGTCGAGAACCCACGAAATCTGCTGACATACACATAGGGAGAGCTGTCCAAGGCCAAACCAAAAATGTTCTGAAAACATCATACCTTCACAATCATTATTATAGAATCATTGGGGAATCTTCCCCAATTCCCTGTGTTACAGATACGGTGGACAGCTGCCAACGATTGTCTATTACCATATCACTGCACTGATCTCTCTGACTATGATTGACCTTACCATGTATTAATGCACATCTTGTAAGTCCCTCTGGATAAGAGCGTCTGCTAAATGCCAAAAATGTATCCTCCCCCCCCCTCCCCTCCCCCTCCCCCTCCCCCCCCCTCCCCCTCCCCCTCCCCCCCCTCCCCCTCCCCTCCCTTCCTATGCCCTCCCACCTGTGTGTGGCATGATGAATACATTTGCATACATTTCATTAATCTGCTCATGGTCCCCCCGCCTCTGGGCTACGATCGTCTTAGTTCGACCAATGTGGTACACTCGGGCCAGATAAAACCCCGCCCTTAAGGGTTCAAGGAAATCTGGGACAGGCCATGCCCAAGATGATGACTGACCTGTCTTCAACCACCAGGGTGAATGTGACCTGGGGCACCCCATCACATAGATTATATTTGACATCCGTGTTCATTTGTCTTTATAATACAGACATTCCAATTCCATTTCAATATTTTCATAGTATAACCCTGCTATAATTGAAAATCAAATGCTAGTTATAATAAGGCACAGGTGTCGAACTCATTCCATCAAGGGCCGAGTGTATGCAGGTTTTTGTTGCAACCAATGCACTACACCAGGTGATTTCACTAATTAGCTCACTTCTTCAACAAAGGAGGGAACCTAATTGAAATCACCTGGAGTACTGCATTGGTTACAACAAAAACCTGCACACACTCGCCCCTCAATGGAATGAGTTTGACACCCCTGTAAATAAGGGATAAAGCAATGCCAAAGTTACATTTTTCTATTTCATTTCCTCTGTGAGCCACATTATCTCAATGCAAATTAAATACAAATTTTAATCTTCCACTTTTATTAGTTTCCACTTTTCGTTTTCGTTTTCACCCTCAACATAACATTCAAGTTGGTCTACATGTCCATCACTCACTGTGGGTGAGGTTATGTGAATGGAGCAAATATATATGTACTGTATAGATCAGGGGTAGGCAAAGAGGGCCGTATCCGTTTCTGGATTTCATGCCAACTTCTGCTCTTAATGATTTAATTAGCCCCAATCATTTATGTGATCTGACATTTTTGCTAAATTTCTTGATAATGAATGACAAGACTGTTCATGTGTTCCCGTATGAACAAGTGAACCAGCATTGGCATATCCAACTAATTAGCTAATTGAGCCAGGGTAATTGGTAGGAACAAAAACCTGCATACACACCGGCCCTCCAGGACCGGAATTTCCCACCCCTGGGCATCGAGATGCGAGATGCGCGATGCGATTGGCCTGTAGGTTTGTTTCGATTTTACAGCGCACATGACGTGACTCTCCAGGGCCTTTCAGCTGTGTGCTTCGTTGTTATTACCCAAATATTTTCAAGTTGTAAAGAAAATACAATAGGTATAACCATGTAAAACCCATTTATCATACCAAAAGTATATTATTCATAACTAATACAAGCACAGTTGTCTCTGTGGTTTGGCAGGAGAAAGAAGTGACCGAAATAAAAACCAGCCTGCAATGCTCTCAGAAGTGGCATTTCTGGCATTTCTGTCATTTACTGACATGTCCATAGAAGAAGAAGTGCAAGGAAGAAGTGCAAGGGGGTATTGTCATGTTTGTTACTTGTTACTTGTTACTTATCTGGAAAGTCCAAAATCCCCTGGCCTATCAGCCTATGGAATGTATTCAAGGTACACCCCTTGTCGGCCACCAAATATATATCACTCCAGCATATGGTGCGAAGAGAGTCTACCTTTGGATTAAAAAGAATTCTGTTTCACAGAAATATTCAGTTTCATAGCTCACTGCTGGAATCTTCATCATTGCTGAACAGAAATAATTCTGCCTCAGTCCATCAACTTGCCCAATTTGCCCAAGCTGAGCATACAGATGTGGGTATACAGCATTTTAATATGTGAAAGTTTGGAGGCAGTTTGAAACTTTTAACATTTGTTTTCAACAGGTATATTTGTGTAACCCTTGCAGAGTGGGCTATTTTAGGACTGGAAAACAATCAGGCATAGCTGTCTGCGGTACAACAGAGATAGGGATTTTGATTTTGTTTTCTATTCATGGAAGAATACTTATTTTCATTACAGAAACATTTCCTGGAAAATGTTTAAGCCAATACAGACTGCATTGATCAAGCTGACATTTGTCTCAAAGCAATCACGCACACAGAAATGTTTTATGATTCATCGCTCTAAAACTTTGTACAGAGAATCATTTGGAAAAATGTAGACATAATTGTAACCTTGAAAAATACATTTGTTAAAATAAATGGGTGATTTAGTTTGAAAGGTCATCCTGCCATTTTAAAAGACCAATTATTCCTAACAATATAACCTTTATAGATTAATAAAATACCCTTTCTACAACAAAACAAAAATACCACGATGGAACATTTAATTGACATAAAAGAAGGCTGTTTCACTTTCATAATGTTTTCCTCGCAGCATGAATTTATATGTGTTTCTAATGCGCAACCTCAATCAGTTATTTATTTGACAATCACAAACTGATGTGCAAGGCCAATTTATGTCAAACAGCACCAAGTGAAAATAACCAGGATAGCCACAGCATCAGTTGAAATGAAATGCTGTTTCAGACCCTACAGGTCATCACAGTGGACAGTGGACCAGAGGGAACATAGTGGTAAGTGCCCACAGTACGTGCCTGCAGCCTCTGCTTGCATTTTGGGTCTTTGACAGTGGCCCCTCTGTGTTGGGAACAGGTGGGAAAACAGTTCTTACTAGTCCACCATGAGAACAACTGGACAGCACATGGTGAACATGAATCGATTAAAAAGATTGACGTAAATGGACTTCAGACCCGTTTGAAGCCCCTAGCCCTGCACCTTCTGTGGGGGTCAAGGAGTGCATCTCTGACCAGGAAACCCTGATGGGCAAGTTTTCTTCATTGAGTGTTCCAGGCAAAAACTGACAGGGCTGAACTATTTTCTGTCATTCACTTTAATTAAGAAAGACATTTGGAAGTGTTCCAGCTTTCCTTTCCTTTTCCTGTTGATTATGTCCTGCCAGTCCTGGGGAACTGTTGAGCACTACTGCCCTCAGGCTGCATGTACATGCATTATTTGAATTATTGCTGGTGGTTTCCTGATTTTGATTAAAACAATTATACTGCCTGTCAGGGACGTGGTTCGAAACCCGTCTCTACCAGACCGGCCCTGGTCGTCAGCCCCTATCGGGGGCGGCATTTGGCTGTCCGCCCCAAGGGGATGGGGGAGGGTGAGCTGGCTCTGTTCCGCCATGAAGCACGTAAGGGAGTCTCCAGAACATGGGTTGGCGAATTCCGTCTCGAAGGAAGCAGAGCTCGCTGCCTTCTGAGAATTAGCTTGCCTCGTAGAACTTGTTTAACTTTAGTTTGTTTATTTCTTCTGTGTTTTTTGTACTTTTAGTTAGTTAGAGTTCTACTTTATTAATTTTTTCAGTGTTTGTTTGTACTTTAAATTAGTTAGTGTTCCAGTATATCTTCAATTCCTTCATTGTTTAATTAAACCTCAAGTTTGTTTTGGATTCCTTCCTACTGCCTCCTCTCCGAACTTGGGTCCAATCTCCCTGTCCTCGTTTCACCATTAGCTGAATAAACTCCATTTGTAGCCCAGGAGAAATTAGATTTAGAAATGGGAGAATACAAACATGGATGCTATCTGAACAAGTTGACTGCAGGGTATAAGGTGGTTGAAGAAAAATGAGAAGTTGCCAATTAAGTAAGTTAGTTAACATGGCAGTAAGCACAAGCAGGGTGTTGAAGCAAATTCGACCGGCAACAGGGAGCCAATAAAGGGAACCAACCAAATGCAAGGCACTATTCCCACTTTTTTTCCACTGATCACAGTCCTCTTCCCCATGAGGTAATCATGCGTTGTGATTGATGCTGTAATTTTGTGTAATTCCCCTGAAAACAGCATGCAAGCATGTTTCTTCCTGTTTCCCCCAGCTGTTTCGTTGTGTTTCAATAACATTTTGAACAGCATAAATATTTATTACATGTATTCTCTTCCACAGAATTTCTTACTACGGGATTAGAAAATATCAAAGGGGTACATAAATAAACAGCGTATATTATAAACAGAGTACTATAAATACAGATCTTTTTTTTCTTAGAATGAGTGACTGGGAGGAAATAAGATGAGCATGATATTAATTGTGCACCTCCAAAATGTCCATTCATTAACCTCCCTAATGGTGTGTTAGGACAGCAAACCATACAGTTTATATGAATATGGAGCACGGCTTAACATTTAGCTCAGTAGTTTAATTGTAGGTCTTCAATTTATTTATGTCTCTGTGTGAAAACGAGTGCAAATTAATTACTATAATTCATTGTACGATGTAGAAACAATGTCCCACTCATTCCCATTACAATACTCATTCTTTCTGACAGAAAACTTTAACCCAAATTGATCATTATTTAGTATTCATTTGTAAAAAAAATGTGGGAAAAAAATCTGAAACAAATTAAAATTAAATTAAAATTAAAATAAGATCACACTGATACTTCAGGACTCTTCAGGATTTTGTAAAACAACCTATTCAAATGTGATTACTTCTATTATTACCCCTTGTATTCCTTTCTGAGATTTAGAATTTCCCTATATATACATATATACACAGTACCCTCTGAATGTATTCACACCCATGAAGATGAGCAAAGAAAATTGTATAACATACACAATTCAGGTAGAGCTATGTTGTTATCTTATACTACTACAATTGCTCAGAGATTTCTCAGAGATCATAATTATTTAAAATACAATCCAACAAAATTAATCTGCCTTTAGCTACCTCCCATGGCTTTTTGTTTCATTTAGGTATAAAAAAGAGGTAAATCTATTAAACTATATCTAAATCTATATTCTGATGAGAATAATCTATTTGGCCATTCATTAAAAGATAGGACCATAGAATCTTCCTCCAGTTGGTTTCAGAGTCTCCCACATATAATATGTGATTATCGTGGACGAAACAAGGGATATAGGAGGGCATGAACAACTGTCACTGTTTGTCTCTTGATAGCTACCTTGTTCATGTTATCTATAGTATAGTAGGGAAATTGGGGAAAAATGCCAGTGTGTACTGTAGCTAGCTACTTCAGTGTTTGGTATTGTACTGCCATCTGAACTAGACCTCAAGGTTTATTTCAGTGAGCTGGGAGTAATAAAGAAAGATGCTTCGTTATTTTTCCCCTTGACATCTCCAGCAGCTAATATTTTATTATACTGTGGCGCTACATTACAGCATGTTTTAAACAAGCATGATTTTTACTGTTTGGTGCCCCCACTTCTGAAATGATTCCAGTTGTAGCTAGACAGCATTCATCACCAAGGAGACCAGACACTCCGTGTGCCTTTCTGATTAGACAAAAGGCACTCTGGTTACTATTAATAGTAATAATATTGCTGAATTGAGGAATACTCCAGGCTCAGCAATGCATGGAAATTAATTGCAATGAAAACAATGAGACAATTCCCCAGAAAGTGGAGGTGCAAATGCTACTTCAGCAAGACATCCAAAAGACAACAACCAGCTTCACCAGGACTTCACCTGGATCTCCACAGTATTCTGTAACTGACTCCACAATGACTCAGTTTTTGACATTTACATCAGCCATGTGCTGGCTGGCCTAAGCTTCAATTTATTATGTGAATGCAGATTTTTAATGATCACAATCCAACTTGCACCGTGAGTCACTCACAGTGTTCACTACTGCTTCTCTAAACCACATCTGCAGGATTCAGGATTGAGGGACAGCGCCTTGG
This sequence comes from Aldrovandia affinis, assembly GCA_029706075.1. Taxonomy (NCBI): domain Eukaryota; kingdom Metazoa; phylum Chordata; class Actinopteri; order Notacanthiformes; family Halosauridae; genus Aldrovandia; species Aldrovandia affinis. The sequence goes on from JAINUG010000147.1 coordinate 684,586, forward strand.
GCAGGACCAGAAGTGCTTCATTTAATTTATGCTATTTCTTTTGTTTCTCTGTGTGTGAGCTATCCATACACGGTAGGCACCACTTCCATTTCCCACACACAACATTGATTGGCATTGTGGGAATTCTGAAAGAGCTTCCATTCGATCTTAGACATATGTGTGAACTTATTATGAACATCTAGGGTCACTAAATGGTCTCAATGTGGTATGGAGATGGGCTTGTATTTAATTAATTGTTTCAATAAATATCCAAGTTTATAAATAGCATTATGTGAACTACAGTGTGTACAGGTAACTGCCTAAATTAAGGAAACCCCATAGTGTCTTAATAGGGCGTTGTGTCACCACGAGCCACCAGAACAGCCTCAATGCGCCTTGGCATACTCTATTGCGGGGATGCAACACCATTCTATCACAATAAATTCCATAATTTGGTGTTTTGTTGATAGTGGTGGAAATCACTGTCTCACCGCTCCAGAATCTCTCATAAGTGTTGAGATCTGATGACTGAGATGTGCATGGCATAGGGTTTGCATTGTTTTCATGCTCATCAAACAATTGGCCATCCTGGAAGAGACCACTCCCCTCAGGATAGAAATGCTTCACCATGGGATAAAGGTGATCACTCCGAATGGATTTTTGTTTATTGCTGTTTGCCTTGCCCTATAAAGGGTTGAGTAGACCTAAACCAAGAAAATGCACCACACACAATGAGAAAACTGCCAGAACCTGTCACTCATTCAACTTTTCCCTTTATTTTAGCAGTTACCTGTACGATTCTTAGATAAGAGCATCTGCAAAAAATTGTACAAGAATATAAATAATAATTGTACTTAAAGTGGTGATAAAACATCATTGGTTTATCACCTACATTAAAAACAGAACATTTCAGAAACACCATGGGCAGATGTGGGGACCAGACGTACGCATAGTCCTGTGTAGCTTGAGTCTGTGTTAAAAATGAAATCATATTTTTGGGGGGATTTTCTTCCCCCATTCCTCTCCAGTCTGGAATTCCTGAATGTAACTGTCGGTCCTTCCCATCGCTGCAACGTCCTCTGTCAGTTTGCAAGCTCCCAATCGTAGAGAGAAGTCACCACTGAGTGAAGAGGTGGGGAGTGTACCCTGCCAACTGTAACCCTCCCTCCCGGGGTGATGCTATGACCAATTGTGCATTGCCCTGCAGGACTGACTGCCAGTGGATTCCTATTTTTGTCCAGTTGACTGTATTTCACCCCTTGTGTCTCAATTTCTGCAGGGCCTGTAACCCTAAATTGCCTGAATCTCCAAGACAAATCTTTTCCAGCCACAGTATGTCTGTCTTCTTCTGTGGTCTGATTTCTGTCATCCTCCCTGCACTTGAGAGTGTCAGAGCTTATTTGTGCTCTGAGTCATCATTCCTTAAAAAACTAAAAATAAATAAAATCACATCAGCGCAAACAAACCACACTAGGGCCGCCAAAATTGGAAAACTTTATTTATTTTTCCCAACTTCTCACGTATTTAGGAAGCATTCGTTCTTTCAGACAGGGTGAAACATCTCATATACAACCAGGGATTTCAGAAGGGGAAAACAGAGATTCTTGTTCTGTACAGCAAATGTGAGAAGCTTTTGGAAATCGGTCCAATATGGGGGTAACCATCTATATTGCTACTGCGGTCTGGTTGCCAAACAACACAAATTGTTGGGGGGTCAAGGGTCTCATGGAGAACTGAAGAGCTCAATAAAAGATTTTCTATAGAAACAAGATATCAAATTCCTATCTGTTTCAGATATACTTTAAGTATATAGGACACAAGCCCCTTCCCTGGGTGGCATGCAGGCTCAAAGAAACATGGGAAATGTAGTTATTTGCAGGATCAAAGTTAACAGTAATATTAACAGAAACAGAACTGAAACACATAATATGAATCATTGCCTCCTTTCTGTGTATATATCCTTTTCGGTACTTGTTTGACCTTTATTCAGCACAATTTTGGGCATGTGTTTTGGATGCTGAAAACTGAAGAGGGGAAGTATAATCTGTCATGTTTGACATACGTATGTTAAACAATAATACTGGCATACTAATGTTAATTGTACTCCACATTTTTTGATTTATTGCACTAGCTTTACTGGAGTAAACAGTTATTTGATTGTACTATTTCTCATATTTGAGTAACGTCAACACAGGCCAGAACTGAGCAGCTGTTTGCTGGTTTCTTTGTGTTTGGGTAATCTCAATGATGCAATAATTAGCTTCCTTGGAGAGGAGACAGGAGAGTCAAATTGCATCAGTTCCCTTAGAAAACCAAACGGTGTTCCAGTTGCAGAAACAACAGTGGGGAAACTGAGAACACAAGGTTAAACTTTTGGATTAAGCTGTCATAAGCATGTTGGACTAATAGTCCACTGACCTGTCATAACTGATATGGCTGTTTCTACTCCAAGACACATGGACAACAGCTGTTCCAGTTCTTGTGTAGTTCACTGATCTGGTCGTCAAAGTTCAAAGTAAAGTAAAGTACTGCAAATTCTACAGTAAAGCTATGTTGTTTTTTCAAAAATACACAATATATCTATGTAAGTGTTCTTTCCTTGTCCTTTTTAAATATCGCTTCTTGTTTTTGCAAGTTCTGTCAAAAGAATGAAAGACAACATAAACAAACAACGTCCAGTGATGATGGGAGAGTGTGCCCTGACAGTCACTGTTAATCACTTTAGTTTTTTTTTTTAACGTTTTTTTTTTGTAGGGAACACAGCATTTTAATCTGCGTCTGAAGAAAAGCTTTTAGTTCCACTGGTGAAAGGAGTCTCGGTGGCCTGATGTACAAATAAGGCCAACCCTTATTTGAACATGTCTTTTCGCACACCTCTCCTAAAGAGTGTCGAACGTTGTAACCACTGGACCACGCGGGAGGCCCCCAAATACTCTTTTTAAAAGAACAATTGGATCAGGTTTATTTGTTTCTTACAGAAAACATCAGGGAATATGATATCTCTCTCTCTTTCCCTCTCTCTCAATGTGTGTGTACAGGATCAAAGACAAGAATGACGATGAGAAGACTGCAAAGAAAACCTCATGAGATCGTTCCCGATTTAAACAAGCGTCGATATGAAACGCAGCCTAAAATTAGCATTCAGCGGATGAGCCTGCATGTCAAGGACAAAGGGACATCGAGCAAACCATCGTAATGGAGATCTGCATACCAATGTACTTTAGGCAGCAGGATGTCTTTCAAGTCTTTATTGCGTTGGAAATTAGAATCTACCAATAGCGATAGGCGAATGAGGTATCGTGACAACAACAATGAGTGGAGCTACCATATGCTACTTGCAACTCACTGATTTGTACCAATCATTCTGTTGTTGTTTTGCTGTAGAGAGCAAAACCTTTTTACTGGTTCAAACAAGGCAGTGATTGACAGGTAATTGCGACTCCACCCATTTTTGTGTCACGATACCTAATTCTCCCGTTAGTATCTACCACCAAACTGTACTGAACATCAAAAGGAATTTCTTCACTTCTTCACTCAATATACAATCACAAAAATTGAACATAATGATGAATTCATCTTGGCCAGGATTTGTGACTCCTGGACTATCACTGAGAGTGAGAATGCTGACTTACAAAGATTCTATTCTCTTGATAAGCAGGGAATATTGATTAATTTCTGTATATAAAAGGCTTGACATTCAAATGGTTTAATCACTCAAGCATATCACAGCCAGTCACGAGAGACAAATAAATCACACTGATGCCAAAAACATTGAATAAATATCCAACATATCCAGCAAGAATAGAGTGAAAACCTCCTTTTGATGCTCAGTATTCTGTGTTTGAAGCAGTGCATTGAAGAATAGTCTTTCACTTCATATCCCAAAATAGGTTTCTTTAAAAATGTGTCCAAAGATTACAGCAGGTCTACTCAAATCACGGTACTCTTGAGCCAAGTACTGCTGTTTCTCCAAACTCCCTTTACCTGGGAGTCAGGTGTGAAGACACTCTGGTCAATCATATGCACTAATTGTTCAATTACTTGCCTGAGAGAAAAGAAAACCAGAACCGAATTTTGATTAGTGGGCCAGATTTCAGTAAGCCATATATCAGGGGTGTCAAACTCATTCCATCGTGGGCCGAGTGTGTGCAGGTTTTTGTTGCAACCAGTGCACAGCACCAGGTGATTTCAATTAGCTCCCCTCCTTGGTTGAAGAAGGACTGGTTGCAACAAAAACCTGCATACACTCGGCCCACGATGGAATGAGTTTGACACCCCTGCCATATATGAAGAGGTGTGGCTCTTAGAATCAGAGGTTACTCCAATTTATGTTGCAGCCTATCCCAGGGCCATTACCCACTATCCATCACTTCTTTATGCAGAATGCCAATCAATTTAGGTCTTTGGGAACCTCCAAGGTCAGGGTGGATAGTCTAACCCACAGGTGTCAAACTCATTCCATCGAGGGCCGAGTGTGTGCAGGTTTTTGTTGCAACCAATGCACTACACCAGACTGTGATTTCACTAATGAGCTCACTTCTTCAACTAAGGAACCTAATTGAAATCACCTGGTGTAATGCATTGGTTACAACAGAAACCTGCACACACTCGCCCCTCAATGGAATGAGTTTGACACCCCTGGCTAACCCTACGGTCTAACAGCGGGCGATTCGGCAACTAGTTGCCGGAAATGCATTGATTCTCTATGAGAGTGAGCGACTTCCGGTGCCTGACCCATTGCCCAATTTGTGGGTGTTTCGGTGTCCCAGAAAAGTTGAAAATTCTGAACTTTCGGGCAATGTTGCCCGGTAAGAGCCAGTCAAATTCATGTCTTGCTCTTTTTACCTACCACGCGGAAACCAACACAACACCGAAATTTTGTTCCTAGTTCTGACACTTCAACATGAGTGAGGAGAAACTGTTAACAGCGGTCTGCAGTACCCATACTTTATTTAATCCTAAAAGCATAAATATTTATAGCTAGCTAAACTTATATGGCCTACATACATCTTATTTAATGTTTGTGTAGGTTAAAAGGCTATTTTTGTATCGCATGGGTACGTTTGGAAAACGCACCGGAGAGAAATTGCGAGCTGTTTCCAGCGCAAGTATATGGCCGTAATTGCAAAAAGCCTTCTGAGTTTGAGTTTGCGGTTCATAATTGAAGGAAACAATACTGCTAGCCAACTAATATTTACAATAAAGATTCTCAAAATCTATGATGAACTATTCGTTTACCATGCCAAAAAATTGTAAGCACGTCGGAAGCATTTTTGAGGACGCCAGTCAAGCGTGGTGAACGCCCACTGGGCAATTTATTGCCTAGTATCGCCCGCTGTTAGACCGTAGGGTAAGGCTGCACAATGATTGTAACCAGAAGGGCGAGTCTGTATGTTGTTTTTTTGTTTCCACAAATTACCCTGGCTACGTAAGCTAATTGGCTGTATAGACCGACACTGGTTCTCTGGTATATTGCTACACTTTTATGATAGCTGAACATTGCTTGTATCCCTATCATTCAAGATTGGATCAAAAGAAAAAAACTATTAATATGTAAATGTAAAATATACATGAAGTAAATGATTGTTATAATTCAAAAATGTAAAGAAAAAGTTAACATGAAATCCAAAAAGATTTTTGCACCCCTGCACTGCCCAAAAGGTCACTGATCTGGTCAATATTGTATATGAGTGATATTTGGTCCCCATCTCTCGCTCATTCTATTACTATATGCCAGTCTTCTACCTGCTGGGAGTTAACACACAGTATTTTGGGCTAGACTATGCAACACAAGGCTGTTAGTTAAAAAAATAGTTTCACACACTCTGTGCTGTATATAATATCCACATATATGTAGAACAACAATGACTTGTGGGGGATTTACAGTGAATAAAAACAAAGTAAATATTTGGCATTTACAATTTGTTTGAGGAAATTATTCGACAGATTTGATATAAATGCTTTACGTGAACACAACCATGACTGCACTACAGCAGATGCATACCGTGAACAATTTTTTATATATTATGTAGTTCATGGCAGTTAAATATGAGGAAATACATGACAAACATGAAATGTCATAGTGGCATTTAGCGCTACAACAAGGAAATGCAAACATATTTGAAAAAAAAACCGAATGAAAACATCATGGGACAGAAAGTACAGATATATGATACAAACTGAGTAAATTCATTTTGGCAAACAGTGAAATAGGCAAACTGGTTGCCAAGTAAAACTGCATGAAATCATTTTAATGGCTTGTTGGATGGATGAGGTGGGTCAAGCTCTTAAAGGGCTGATAGCCAACCCCATCCATAATTTATTTGAAGCACATCCAGAATCAAATCCTTTATTTATGAGATAAAAACAGACCCAAATTCACACGACAGCTGATCATCCCAACAGCGACTGAATTTGTGCGTTTAAAATCCAAAGTTCCCTTCCAATTGACGAACTATGGAGAAATTGTTCTCCAATTGGAGAAATGTGCTTTGTGGGCACTCCGTAATAAGGACTCGTCCTGAGAAGGGGATGGCGACGAAAGAGGAAGTGCTCAAATCCAAGGGGGATGGACATCTTATGGGTCAGGGTCAGTGCATAACTAGCAGCACAGACATGCTAGCTTCGATCCACAATTGCACTGACAGGAACGTCACAGCTGCTAAGCTACAGGCGATAACAGCCCATCACATGGTACAGCATGGCACGGAACTGAATATTGCAAAAGGTATACTGTGTCATGGCTGTTCTAAAATAAACACCTGAATTATCTATAGTTGCGAGGGTCTCGTAGATGGAGGAAATATAATATTTATGGCTTCCCCCACAGGGCAGTGTGTCACTGTCTTTTACACACTGTACAAAGATGAGGGTGAAAAAATATGTTGTGTTCATGTTTATGCAATAATGTACAGTGGGGTTCTAAAGACCAATATGGAGCCAATGGCTGAAGACATATTTGACCTTGCATTTGACGCATTGTTTCCATGGCAGCGAATCTTGCATTATTTCCTCAATAGTTTTGGTACTTTGAACTATGACTGTTCATCATCACAAGAGTGCTACTGTATATGTATGTTGAGTGTTTGATGGGCAATAAGGAAACTATACATTAATCTTCACTTGATATTGATTTGACAGCCCTAAAACCATATGGCACTGGACTATACGACTTTATATTTCTGAACAATAAACAGTTACACTACCCTGTGGATTCTAACAATTTGCGAGGCAGGAAATGCACTCAATCCAGAAACAAATGACTTGTCACAGAACAAACAGAGCATACAAGAGGGGTCAGTTCATTAAATATTCAGCTTGAGGAACCTCATGGTCTTGGACATGATAGTGCCACCTACAGAAACCAGTCACTCAAACACAAACTTAATAAAACTGTCACTGTTCGAATGAATGTGCCAAGACAAGAATGAAAGCATTCAGCACTGTGGCTGGATGAATTGCATTCCAGTTTTCATATTCTCATGTATTAAAATGTAAACAAAAACACAAGGAAGATTAGACAGTTGCCTGCTCGGGTAACATAATTACAAATTAGCCGTATTTTGGATGGAAAGGACAGTGGGTGGCGGCGAATGGTCATACCAGGCAAGTGATATTATCATTATCATAGGCCTACAAGGTCCCAAAAGTGATTCAGCTACTGTGTTTCCTTTAACACAGATATAGGATATGTCAATATACACACACACACACACACACACACACACACACACACACACACACACACACACACACACACACACACACACACACACACACACAGGTAACTGTCTGTAAAATAAAGGAAAAACTTTAACTAATGAAGGGTTCTGGTGACTCTGTTATGGTGTGGGGTGCATTCTCCTGGCATGGTTTAGGTCCAGTCAACGCCTTAGAGGGCAAGGTAATAAACACAAAGCCAAGTGATCAGTTTCATCCTATGGTGAAGCATTTATATCCTGATGGGAGTGGTCTCCTCCAGGATGACAATGTGCCACAGGGCAGAGTGGTCAATGAATTGTTTGATGAGCAAGACAACGATTTAAACCATATGTCATGGATCTCAACTCAATTGAACACTTATGGGAAACTCTGGAGTGGTGCCTGAGGGTGTTTTCCACCACCATCAACAAACATCAAATGGAATTTGGTGGAATTTCTTGTGGAAGAATGGTCTTGCATCCCTCCAATTCAGTTCCAGACATTTGTAGAATCTGTTCCGGTGGTTTCTGGTGGCCCAACGCCCTATTAACACACTTTATGTCGATATTTCCTTTATTTTGACAGTTTCCTGTATATATATACATTTTGTGCAGTTGCTTGTTTTGTTAAACCTGTCTAAGTTCCAGAGAGAGATGGTGTTAGTTAAATGTGATAGCAGCAGTATACAGGAAAATTATCTAAATATTGTCAGTTCATCCATCATAAACATTAAACATTGTCATTATGCATTTAGTATAGAATCCTATAAGTGATTTTGTCATAATTTGAGGTGAACTAGGTGTCTTAGGTGAATTTTGGGTGAACTCGGTCACCATGTAACCTATGGAAACAATTCCAGCCCTAGGAATAGATGAAAAAAATATTATTTTCAGACTGACTGATTCTTAAAAATGTTTTGACATTTTTTCCCCTCAAGTCAGGATTATTCAAGAGCAGGTTTAAAATATCTTACACATACAGTATGCAACATTTACATGGCATTTGCACGGTAAAAATAAATAAATAAATAAAAAATTCCATCAACCAAATCTAAAATTCCTGAGCTGCAGAGTGGTGACCATTACACTAGTGGGTTTGATTTAAGTCCACTTTTCCTTTGGCAGTGAGTTACCGCTTGCTGCCAACAGCTCCCTTCCGGAACATAGACATAGTCCTTAATGTTATAAAATCGGTAAATGTTTTTGCTGATAGAAGAAGCAGATAAAACTATCACCAAGACAATTCAGTGACAAACACTCAGAGTAGAACACACATTTGAGTTAGTTGATAGAAGTCCTCTTTTCAAAAGATAAATTAACCACACAGCAGCTAGTGAACAGTTTCATCAAATTCTTGTCATGAAAATTGAGTGTTGGCTACATTTTCTAAATGTTTTTTTGTTCGTTTTTTGCTTAAACTTCTTGTGAACTTCTTGTCTTTCTAGTCGTGATGGGATATAAATCAAACATTTGTTTTTCTGAATCGCAGATATATTTCTTATCCAGACTTTCTCAAACTAAAAAGTTCCTTCAATTCTTTGAAGTCAACCTCGCTTTGGTGTTTTCCATCAGTCAAACGCAAAAATGCCATGTTAAAGATTAGATTAAAATATGTAGCCATTTCCAAGATAGTCAACTAGATGCTGGATCAGGGACATCAACGGGCTCTGCCATTCCAAATGCCAGCTGACTCCGAGAAAATCTGAGCAGAACCGTTTGATCCATTCAAGAGCAAAAAAATTGTCGAAAGAACCGATGATGAAAAAAAAATACAAATTGGTTAATACTACACACTTCGGAAAACACATAAATTAAGTATAACTCTGCAAGCTGCTTCATATTTGTTTATATTCTTTCGCTTTATTTACTTAAATATATCAGTCTTCTTTTGTACTCGTCTCTGTACGTATATACATATGTACTATGCTGTGTATAATAACATTGATATTCTCTATAAAAGGTCAAAGGTCAGAGGTCAGTCTATTTACACGAGGCTGCGGGAGCCGCTGGAGTCCCTCCGCCGGACCAGGCGCAGGTGCGGTGGCGGCGGCGGGCAGTACTGATGGGGGTGGTTGTACGGTGGCGGCGGCGGGGGCAGAGGGGGCTGGGGGCTGGCGTTCCCCCGGCTCCGGCCCTCGGGGGACCTCGCGGGGGTGGAGACGGCGGAGCGGATGAACTGGCGCGTGGGGGTCTGGCTGAGGAAGGCCTCCACGCGGCCACGCCCGCCTTTGTCCAGGACGATCACCTTGACGATCTGCTGGCACTGAATGACGGCGTCCGGGGGCAGGTCGACGAGCGGGCCGGCCAGGTGGTCGGGCGTGCCCACGCCGGGCGGGAGCTGCGGGTAGTAGAGCGCCCCCCGGTGGTGGCTAAGCAGGGTGCCCGGGAGGGATCGGCTCTCGGGGCTCCGGGCTGCACTGAGCTGGTACGTTTGAAGCCTGTTGTGAATTGACACCTAGTTTAGAAACAGCCAGAGACAGCATTAAGTGTTATAAGTACTTTTATTCCTCTAGGTCGATTAGCCCTCTGGTGTAAGACAGCACAACAGGCATGCGCATATGGAGGCGTGCGACACCAAAACGGGACCACTTGGAACGGGGTGCTGGTGGAAGGGGTGCTGTTGTGAGGTCGAAGGCGGGGAGGTGGGGGAGAGGTTGGCGTCGTTTCGTTAGCTACGGTGGGGAGGTTGAGAGGAAAGAGGACACCGAGGGCCTTGTGTCACCCTATTCAACCAATGTGGCACTAAGGGGAAAGAGTGCGTACTGAAGGCGGGGAAGGGGACCATAGCGTCTGGCTCACAACTAGGGGCCAAAGTGCTCGGGGGATTCGTTAAGGAGGTGGAGCAAGGGAAGGGGAAGGGGAAGGGGGGGGAAGGGGAAGGGGGGAGGGACAGTGCTCAGACAAGAGCGGGGCACTTTCACAGACGACACTCATCAGAATGCATGCCTTCATTTTACATTTGAGATTCAACACGTCCATACAGTACAGTGTGTTCTCTTTTCATCAACACATGAGATTGTGGAAGTCGTTTTTAAGGGGCACCTAGGGTGATTCTCTAAAAAAATTAACTCTGGAAAGTGTTTGGTTGGACATACCTCTGGACTGTAAACCAGGCTTCATGCTTCATGTTTAGGTATAGCCAAGCAAAGACCTTTTTTGGTTAAATTTTTTACAAATAAATTAAAGTGTTCCTCGGACCTTTAAAAACAATGTCAAGCTCCAGCCGGTGTACAGATGTAAAATAATAACAGTAAAGTCAATCAGTGGTCATTTTTCAGAGTAATACCCTTGGTACCCCTTTAAAGGTAACAAACCTCCAAGCTTTTTTCAACTTTTTGAAGGTCTTATTTGTTTGAAAACTGCTTTGGTCTCTATTGAGATATCATGAAAGGTCTAGGTAGAGGAGTCTATTGGTATAGATAGCAGAGTTTCTTGTGGCTCAGATATCAGGTAAAAAAAAAAAATGTCACATAGTTTAATTTGTACATGTGCTGTACTCATCTCTGCCTTAAAATATAAAGAAATTATACAAGTATTTTGAAACATACGTTTATCTAACTAAAATACAGAAAAAACCTTCAGTTCATTTTTACAGAGGGCCTTACAGGTTTTTTCACTCCTATAGCTCAAACTGAATTAAACTGATGAAAACAATAGGAAGATAACATTATAACAAGGCATTTATATTACAACTGATCCAATTTCATGATACTTAATCTTAAGTAACAATGCAGAGAATGGTTCATGCAACTGATGGGACAATATCTCCATTCAACTGCATTAGTTATTTTGGCATAGCAAATACTTGAGAACAATACATGGCTTTAACAGATTAGAGGGACAAAAACAGCAACATAAGCCTAGTGTTTCAGGATGTGTCAATACCCAAAGCAGTCAAACTCAGGTTCAAACTGATGTCCACATTAAAAAGACCCTAGACTGTGTATGCTTTATTAACACTATGCATTTATCCGCTAGCTCTAAAGGGGAAGGACTCTCGCGAATGCAGTCTGGAGCCATAGGGGTTATGGAAGATGGCCGTTTCCTGCTGCCCTGGTAATCGTGATATTATGTCATTTATGGTAATGGAGAGGTAATGGATGCAGAGGGAAGGTTTGTAATGGTCAAAGGCTATCTGATCGGCCCCGTGTGTGGATGCTCCATACGGCTGTGTACAGTAGCTGACCTTCCTCGAGGTCTCTGGTCTGCAACTGACCTGCTATATGGAAATACCCCACGTGCCGGACATTACTGGGCCCCTTCAAGTCACGTGACATGTACAGAGCACTTTAACCCCATTCTTTAATTTCATTCTGAGGAAAAATGACTTGGTATACTTTTTCTAAAAGGTCTAAAATCCATTGCAGCAAAATGCTGCCAGGAATCACACAGAAGGACTAACGATATTGCGTAGCATTCTGAGGTCTGAGCGACCGGAGCAATTCAACCAGAGGCAAAAGAAGTTGCTTCCTGGAAAAGGTTTGAAAATGTGGTCATTATTACAGTCCCTGCTGGCTTGTGTTACGAGCTGTGCCATCCGTTGGAGATATGGCCTGATTTCCTGATTTCACGTGCAGGTGCGCCACAGCACAGACTGAGGAGCTGAGAGCGATTCCAGCAAGAGCTCTGGCCATTTCCCTCTCAAGAGCCACTGGCCAGAATAACAGTCATTGTTGGAAATGATAGGGAAAAACACCCGTGCTGGGGAAAATGGTCTGTTTCCGTCAAGTATGTTCCATTTATGTAGTATGTCATTTCCAAGTATTGCGCTATTACACAAGGCAAGAGGATCAGATGTTCAAAATCTGGCACCCAGTGATAGTGAAAAGATTGAGCTTTATTCAGAGATCCATGACTATAGCACATCTTGAGAGATGTACTTTTAGAAATTATTAGTAGTATTATTATAATTATTATTAAGATAGGATGAGCTTTGATATTCCTCTGACAGAATGGATGTACGAATCCATTTTACTTTTTTATACACCCTGTTCAAGTGCTTCTTGTGATTTTGCTAAACTCTCGGCTCCAAAAAGTCTGTTTACTTTGCACATCCTGTAGCTGTGATTATTCATTAAGGACACATCAGCCTGAGTAGTAATGTATTCCTCTAATCAAGTGGATTTGGCACTTGCCATGCAGGTTGTCTGTGTCCCTAGTTATGCAAATAAATCCAATTATGCATTTAAATATGCTCGTCCCTGTGAGAACGCTTCTCTAGCTGACATTGGTGCTGCCAATTCACTGGAAAGAATACATTTGTTTCAGTATATGACAAGTTCACTTGACAGCAGGAAGCTCAGATCAGGACGTGCTGGCGTTGTAATTATGATGGCGATCAGCATTTAAATATGTTCAGTCTGCAACCGTCTCTCTTGTTGTGTCACTAGGGTGTATTCGTAGTATATAAGTCATGCATAAGTTACCATCAGTGTTTCCGTGGCGATAAGGGCAGACACAAACCAATTTCTTAGTGTTACCACGTCCACCTGTATTACCATAGGAACTGCTTCGCCTTTATATTTCCATATCAATCAATTAAAAACCTGTTACTATACTATACTATGTATAATTATAAATACAATCTGCTCCTCTGTGTTATAAGGCAGGACAGTATTTCAGTATATTTCATAACTAAATGTGAAACTGTATACTGTTCTGCAGCTGGAACGAATTGCCATTTGTAAATAAGTTGCTATGGACCACATGTTTAAAAACAGGCTCTGCTGTAAGTTTCCTGAACAGTTTGGATTAGTTTCCTACCACTTCCTCTCTTAGAATATTAAGTTTGAACGGTTGAGAATTTCAGCTTTCCTTGACACTTGGTTGTCATAACCCATTGCGCCAGAGAAGTTTCTGGCAGTCAGTGCACCACACTGTATATATCCTACCCCTCAAAATCACCTCATGAACTGTCTGCATGCTTCCTACAATGGTGTTATAAAACAGCAATCTATCTTACGTTCAAGGTTCCATTGGTTTTTGTTATCTGCATGTTAATGTACCATAAAGAACGAGACAATGATAAGCTGACATCATTAGGATACCACCGGTATGAATCAGTGAAGGCTATCATCGTGTAGCAGATATGCCACATTTATGAAGACCCCAGGCTTTGGTTTTAGGGCTTGGTGGGTGCAACTGCCCCAACCTCATTCCTCTATTGCTCTCTCTCTCTCTCAATACTGTCCCTACATCTATTACCACATGGGTGACCTAACCTCAGGATCTGGTCACATGGTTTCAGGTTGGTGACATGGTCCTGGCCTGACTGTGAAGGACACAGGGCCTCAGGACCAGTTGCACCCCCGACTGTGACGTGAGACATGTGACTTTTCCAATGATTTCATAACATCAGGTTCTGACGCGTGACTTGTTCTGACAGCTACACACCTCTGGGGAGCTTGGCACTTGCACAGGCAGTTACAAGCAACATTCCATCTTGTTGATAGCATTCAAAGCTATTACTCTATCATAAAATATTCCTGCTCTGATAAAAAATTCTGTTCTATTTTGGTGAGGATGTAAAAATACAAAAATCACAGTGTGGTTTAAAGGACGACTCTTAATTGCTGTAACGCTGAAAGGGACGGCCTACTTTAACCCAAGGGGATAAAAAACATTTCTCTACAGCTTTATTAATTATGACAATTCCAGTGCTGCATTTGTACCACTTTAATACTACATGAAACATAGTACTTTATCTCATACTTGCAAAGAACTCCACTAAATCCATATATTAATAAATTGTTATTTCAGATGGATGTGGCACTACACAGTTAACAAATCCTATGCATAAAAAGTTTGCTTGGGCGAGGGAACTACTTGTTTACTTGTATTACAAAACAGGATTTATATATGTTGACTTTTTATGTTTTAAGAATTTAATATTCAAAGAAAATAGTTTTATGATATTCCATGAATGGTTTTAAGTATTATTTATGCATTATTTACAGTCCTGGTATGCCTCCAAATTTGACTGCAAATTTGTTTGTGTGGGTGTGCATGTTTGCGTGCGCGCGCGTGTGTGTGTGTGTGTGTGTGTGTCTGCACAGTGCACCAGTGTATGACTCAAGAAGCATCTACATTACTAACAGCACAACGCCAATGCCCCACTTAAATATTGTATGCATGCTCCCTTGTTCTAGAAGCATACCGAAAAACAAAATGTATTCTGCGACCTTTGGAGCAGCTTTTAAAAGGGACTGTCATATGTAAGAACACACAAAAAAGCACCTACACACACACACACACGCAAACACAGTGTGTGCCTCTTTACAAATGGAGACTAAATTGTTCCCCACTGACTGGCACACTGAGACTTACCTGTGATTGTGCTTCTCTGTATCAATGAGCACTTACCTCCATTGTGTTGTTCCCACTCCTCTCGTCCAGGTCCAGCTTGCCTTTAGACCAAACAATTCCAACCGTTAATTCAATAGGTACGGGTCACACCTACATGTATGCTCTTTTGAACAAAAATTGTAACACACAGGTGAACAACAGACACGGCAGCTGCTCTATATTGGTCGCATTGTTTGCTCGTTTGGAGGAGCTGTTTGATCCTTCCTCCCAAACCTTAGATATTTAGCTCTCTTTTGTGTACAACCAGGAAACGAAGACATCTTGCATGTAGGGAGAGCAGTGACATGGTTGGAGAACAATGAGGGACCTATCAGATTCTCTGGTAGATAAGGGTGAACCAAACATCACAAGCATCAGTGTGGCTATACATTTAGTTGAGTATTAGATTAGCAATTTGACACAAAGTTAATACCAGGCAGATCACCAAAAATATTTGACTAAAACTACTATGCCAGCAGTAGAAGGTCAATCTTTGTGAAGCTAGTCTCAACTAGACACCCACGTGTCTGTACCTTCCACCTAACACGCTTCTTGAGCTGAAAAAATGAACTTATATTCATTGAAAAGTATTGCATTTGTTCTCACTAACATATACTTTCAGCGTTCCCACTGCCATAGATTGAAGGTTGTTATACGTTTCCAAAGAGTAATTATGAAAGACAATATTAACAGTAAAACAGATATCATTTCCTAATATCCTAATTGTTTCCCGTTATGACATCCAGAGGTGATGCAGCAGACAGATTTTTTCTCTGTGTTGGAAATGTCATAAGAATTCCCAATTGTCAAAAAATAATACTGAGTTTACTGGCACAGCAGCATGAGAATGGGGATATCAACAGTGCTGTGTAAGCAAACAAACACATCTAAAGCTGCAGTATTCAGAAGACGGTGCTTCGGTCATACTAAAGCATAGAGCAGAGTAAACGGGACACAGTTGATATGTTCCAGAGTGTGAGGGGTTTGGCTTAGTCTGGGACAGCCCTTAAAAACATCGTGCATTGCGGTACAGCGCAGAGTGGCTCCGGCGGGGGTCTGGCTGTGGGTCGGATCACTACCTGTCGGGGAGCCCTGTTTTCCCCGGATCTCCAGTTGTGTCCCGTTGTTTCTGCTGCAATGAGCCTTGACCCCCTGCTGTCTCTCCAGCTCCCCTGTAGAACACAGAAAGTGCAGACCTCTTCAAACATATGAGCAAGCTACAATTACACTACACTTACTGAACATCCTGCCAGTTAATCAAAGGACACCTTTCTAAATTTCCCTAATTGTGCTTTTGATTGATTTGATAGATTTGCTTGCCGATCAGGATTTTTCAACAACAGAACCGACCGTTTTGGTTTTTTTGTTCCGCTGGTATCAAATGTTGAGATTTTAGAATTTTAGAATTAGAATTGGGTGGGGGTTACTGGGTGGCTCATCCTGGGAAGCACAGGTGTGGAACTCATTCCATCGAGGGCCGAGTGTATGCAGGTTTTTGTTGCAACCGATGCGTTACACCAGCTGATTTCACCAATTAGCTCACTCATTCAACCAAAGAGGGGACCTAATTGAAATAACTTGGTGTAGTATTATCTGCAACAAAAACCTGCATACACTCAGCCCTCGGTGGAATGGGTTTGACACCCCTGCTGTTAAGGAACTACTCTGGTGTGTGATTGAGCTCCAGAGTCTGGTATTGAATCCAGACCTTGCCAGTGCCGACTGGCTAGCAGCCCTGCAGGCCGATGCATAACTGGTGATAGTGTCGCCCCAGGATGGAGGCATTCTGTTGGTCAGACTGTGAATCTCTCATCGCATACCAGCAACCCTTGCTGGTCAATTGGGCACACACAGTCTGCCGGTATAAAGCTGCGCACAAAGTATCTCCCTCTGACTCTGTGAATGCTTAACTTGTAGACTGCAGTGTGAAAAGAAGCGACTGACATCATATGTTTTGGAACACGTGCTTGTCTACGTTCTGCTGATTTGACAGCGGAGGTTGCAGCGAGTGTGGCTTAGAAAACGACTGGGCATTCCAAATTGGGAGAAAAAGGGGAAAAACATGAAAAATAAATAAATAATAATAATTACAATTAGGCTGTATAGGTGTGATTAGAAGACTTGGCTAGCACCAGCTCAAAACTAAATGATATTGCCCTTCCGGCAATACAAATCTACCTGAATCATCTGGAAAATGGTCATTTGGAAAAATAAATCGCAGAGATGTCTCTGGTTTATTTTGCTGGCTTTGGAAGCATTGTGCTTTTGGGGAAGAAACAGAAATGACTGCTATTCTTCGGTGAGTTCCCTGTGGAAAAACCTTTGCCGTGTACTTAATATTTTACTCCAGCAGATATCATACAAGCCACCGCCGTGCTTCTGCTCTAGTCTCCGGTAGTGGGTGTAGTAAAGAACATAGCTTGTTCCCTGGGGTGCGCTCCCCCTGGTGTCCACAAAAACGGGACCTACTCCCGCTGTCACTGCCTAAACTTTTTCCTACAACTTGAGAGAAGAAGAAAACCATGACTGTTATATTTTTGTGCCATTGTGTTTGGTGTATTCTGCTAGCCTGGCTTTAGTGTGGATTGAATCTGGGCTATCATGGGTCATCCCGCTCTGACACCAATTTGATTTTCTTCCATTGTACATCACGGATTATTACCACTTACTTCTTTACACTTCATTTTGATAACTAAGCTGAGTTTGCATTAAAACAAAAACTTGAAGTCCTCATAGAAAATTATGTTAGACAGAAAGCAAAGTCTTGCAAATTAGTTTCCCAGAATAGAAATATCACACTAGCAGATATATTTCAGGTCACCCTTGACAACATTCTGAATGACTACCTTTTTCCAGCGGTACTTGTTAGAACGCTGAATCATTTTGTGATGATGTTGCTAGAAGCTGTCCTAAAGCTCCATTGCAGCTCTTGACATCATTTTATATGGCTATAAAACCTTTTTTAGTATTTGGGGAATTTTTAAGCTGCCAAAAATAGTTTGAAAATCGTGTGAGAAGAGTAAGCTTCTTGCAGTAATCCCTGGATATCTGTCATAATAGAAAGATGCTCAAGGAGTTGGCAAAGACGGATAGGGTCATATCCCTAGAAGTTATCACAGCGCCACCTATGCTATGCTGTTAACCCATCTTTACCAGTACATCTGTTTTACATCTATATTACTGTTACCCAAATGTATTCACAATATTCCAACCAATTTGATTACTGAGCTGCACAAGTTCAGCATTCCACTTTTATATTTATCTCAGACTGAATAGCCATGCGGTCAGAAGGACCAACACCATATTAACCAACATCACAAATGGAACAGAGTACACTGTACGGCAGTGTCCCACCTGGGGATTGAAGTGCATATGTACATATAGACTTTACACAGAATTGCATACGCACAAATACAGAACAAGATATTAGATAGATTAGATACCACTAGGTTCATTATTTCTTCTCCTCATGTATAAGACGACTCTTTCAAACCTTAATATTGGTCTGTCTGCCTTCATCTTTGGAGATAAATCAGTTTGTAGGCAAAACTTGGTAATATTGAATATGTTTATTAACTAGATTTTCACTGGGACAGCAGAGTCATGGTCACAATGCTTGTTTGTTCGTTGTTTGTTCCCCACTCTAAACTGAACCTGCACAGACCTCTAAGCCCAGTGGGAGGCACTCACACTCAATGCGTATCTGCTCCATCTCCAACACCTCGGCGATGGACTCCTTCAGGTCCTCCACGAACTTCAGCAGCTCCTCGGCGCTCTGGCCACAGAAGTTGAGCACCTGCTTCTTCTCGGAGCCGGAGTAGGGCGACACAATCGTGATCCCGTGGGGATAATCTGTCACAGCAGGGGGCAGAATGAGAAGAGGACTCCAGTTTCCTTTTTCTTTCCACCGCCTACACTGATACGACACGCCAATCAACGCGCAAGCAAGTAAAAGAAAGTCTCAGATTGCAAACCCTCAACCTTTGATGGCAATCAGTGGTAAAATGTGCAGGTAGAAAGATAGACAGACTGAAGCAAATACAATTTCTGAACTTGGGCAATGTCAGTTTATCATTGACTGTTAAAATGCTTTTAAAACCACATCCACCTTCAAATTGATTGCGAGAGGAACTGACAACATTTTATTGGCTTGTCAATTCTTCTGTAGCCTACACTAACCTACATACTTTTTTCCTCTTTTCGGTGCCTCTGTGTTATGCAGTATTGACAGGCACTCCTTTCACTAAGCAAACCTATTTATTAAGCATTTCTAATTGAGAGAAATCTGTTACAGGTTAATTCTAATTATGAAGCTGACCTCAGTTTACACAAAATTAACGGTTTGCAGACCAATTGGCTCAACCCAATTAGTTGATTATTCATTCTTTAATTAGGTAAACATTTGAGTGACAATTAGTCATTAATCACACACTGAAGGTTTACAAGGGAAATGCAGTTATTTGTTTGCATGCAATTGAAAAACATTCACACCCTTTTTAACAAGGTTGGATTTCGTCAAAGAATTCTATATTATTTCATACTATAAACCATGAATTGATTCCAGATCTTAAGCGAATCTATACCATAATAAAATGATATCATCTTATTGATTTTCAAATGTATGCGCAAGGGAGTTCTTATTCCTGATACTGAAACAGGACACATGTGAAATGGCACCTATAGGGAATGATATTCTGCCCTGCAGAAGTACCTTGATAGCCAATTGCACATGTGGTCCACTAAGTGAATGAGGAATGACATTTGAGCCAAGGGAATACTTTTTTTCCATTGTCAGTGCATATAGTGCATGCACTGAGCTGCCACAGGTCCACATGTGAGGGTTGGGGTGACTCCATTTCCCATGTCACCTAAAGGGGCCCCATTTTTAGGGGAGGGGAATACCAACCCTTGATAAATAAGGGTTTTAATTCGGCCCAACCACTAGACCGTTGATAGAAAAATCATTGTGTGGGACTGTAAAGCTTCATCAGCGCAGATCTGCTTCTGTGAAAACCGCAATCACTGTGCTGGATACACAACAACACAAAGGCCTCAAAGACAGAGGTGTACTCAGGTAAGCACTTTAAATCACGTCCCAGCTCTGGATGTAACACACCCCTCTATGCAGAGGGACGAAATGGGGGTACTGCCAGCCTTCAGTACTGTCACACACTCTGTGAGCCCTGCACCAGTTTTGTGTCTCTGGTCTTGTTGCTTTCTTTCCGTACGTTGACAGATTTGCCGTTGTTTTCTCAGATTTGGACGTCGCGTTGGGGGTGCGGGCAGGGAGTGAGGGACAAGAGGTGGCACTCACGCTCATTCTCATAGAGGTGGAACTGCATTCCCAGGAGACCCATGGCTTTGCAGAACGTGTAGGTAGCCGAGCTCTTTTTCTTCGGTGACAACTTCAGGATCTGAGAACAATGGATGCAGCTCTTTAAATAAAAAACATAATAATGGGCAGGAGCGCAATTCGGTGTGTGGCGATACCCTACAGTCTCAATCAAGACCTTCATTAGTTGAATCAGATGTTGTAATGCTGAGCTAGAACAAAAAACTGCAAACACGCCAGTCCTTCTCGGAGGAAATTGGAGACCCAAATCTTATATATGCTCTAAATATGCTTATAATGCATTATGATGAGGGAAGGAAGTGTTACTGCAATCTCACCTACAAGTGGCTGGGAAAGTGTTTTACTAGTATATTAATACTAGTATTTTCTTGTCCTTTCAATAAAGATTGAGATGACAATGTGTCTAATTACAAGAGTTTAATACTTCACTTCAAGATCACATTTAAATCTGACTAACAGGGACATTTATACTGGGCATTTAATTTATGATGAATTGCAAACCTTTTCTCTCATTGACTTGCTGCATTTTGTAATGTTTTAATAGTTAATTGGGGTAATTAGGAGCTTCTGCTAGAAAATGGATGCATTAGGCTGCCCTGGGGAGTTTTTGCTTGTCTGCACTGTCTCTCCCCCTGCTGAAGTAAATCAAATTTCACTGGCCTTGGAAAACCAGTAAAAACCAGACCGCAGTCTTCTCCATCAATTCCCAGCATCTAGCCACTGGTCATTTCTAACAACGCATACAACTAAGCATGACGGGATGTTAATTGCTTAATCAACTCAGGAACCACAACTGTATGGAAGCACCTGCGTTTAATACACCTTTTATCCCTCATTTAATCAAGTGCTAACTTACACATAGTACAGCTTATTACGGCAGAATTTACATGGCATGAAACCAAACTAGCGCACTCCGGTTTGGCCTCCAACAATCGCTCCAAATGTGAAAATGACCAAAGAGGTGTCTGGCTGGCTGCGTTCCCATGACTCCAGACGGGGTTGGGCTGTGGACCAATGAGATCGGCCTTACCACGATGAGGTCGTTGAAGAGGAACACCTCCCTCTGGTGGGCGGCCTGCTTCTGGGCCTTGTTGACGTCGGACACCTCGAACAGGCGGCTGCAGCACACGAGCCTCCGGTGGGGCACGGACAGTACCTGGGGGAGGGGTCAGGGAGGAGGGGTCAGGGAGAAGGGCTCTTTACTAGGACTGGCTGCGGACCGCTATGTCAAGCGACTGTGTCAACTGTGAAAATCTGCACATTTCTCTCATGATGGGCATACAATGTGCATTAACACGCAGAATGGGGGCTGTGACCGGCTGTCAACAACTCACTAGCATTAACAAGTGGCAGTGATTCACCGTGGCAAGCCACAGTTTTTTCAATGGGTTAAGTCAGCTGATCTTTAGCAGTTCTGCCCAAGTGCGTGGTTCATAAAGGCTTGCTTGCACTTTGTTACCGGTCTCGATTTCCCCCCCGCCAGCTGGAACTGCAAAAATGAGCGTAAAGTGAGAAGAGACAGGATAATGCGATGAGCCATATGAGCCACTCTTCCTAAAGACTCCCTTTCCAATCGATTCCTCGCCGCTCCATCGATCTCCATAAGCAGGGTAATCAGAACCCTGAATCCGAGGTGTCTGAAAATAACACAGTGTGGGAGTCAAGCCCGCTCGCACGGTCCCTAAACCCTTCCCCTTTGGAGCCTGCTCTTTAATTGCATGAGCGGAGACATGTGCTGGATTGCAGATTGATGTACCACGTCAAGCTGTTAAGCCCCTGTGCAGACATCCTCCACGACAGATACAGTCAGAGATAAATCCATTCGTCTTTTTGTATCATCGCATCATTTTTATCATTGCAGCAGTGAAGGCTGGCGGTAATTATAGCAGTCTCACTGAGTGAACGCTATTCAGGACAGTTGTTGACAATTCAGAATAAATATTTTTTACAGTATGTGCCAGGTCCAAGAGTGGTGTCCCAGCAGAGGCAGAATTACACAGTACACAGTGTCCTGAATTTAAACTTCAGCTCCTGCACTCCCACCGATCATATCAAATCTCCCAGAACAGGTTTGCGCTCATGGATCACCTGTCCCCCCCCCTCCCCCCATCGCTGTGCAATGATGCTGTCTCCCAGATGTCTCCCTGAAGATGCGCTCCTGTAACACCCGGAAATGAATTTTGCAATGTTGGGCTGTCTGCATACATAGCATGCAATCTTGAACTATTTTAGACGTGAATGTGAGTTAGTTAGATATGAGATCGCTGAAAAAAAACTTTGGTTTTAAATATTGGGTAGATCCTCATCCTGAAAAACCATTGACTATGGTGGTCAATTATTTTATCCAGATTGGAGAAATGTTTAATCAGTCAAAATATCCGCATGTAAAAAAATTGACACCATTCTCATTAAAGATGTCATCAAGAGTATGAACATTACCATTAGACTATGGTGGGAAGACAATTATTTTCTCCAGATTGGAGAATATTTGTGAGGTTTAATCATTATACCAAAATAGAAAATCGGAGAAAATCGGAAATAAATTATAAAACAAGAAAAATAAAGGGTAAATCCTGTAGTCTATATGGTGCAACTATAGCATTCTCTATAGTATAGCCAAAGAGTCTTAGAGGATTAATCAAACCAAGTTCTCAATGACCTCAATTGAAAGGATCAACAATACAATTTAAAGTTAGGGAATGCAAGAACTCCTGCCAATTTAAGGCACTGAAGAGTTGTAAAGTGGATCCTTGCTCATATACCATTCCAAATGAAGTCTCTACAGATTGAATCTAAGTCTTTTGAAAAAGGCTTTTCATGTGAATAAAAAATAGTTTGAGGGAGGATTTTCATTTTCAGGACTGACACCCTTCCATGAAGGGCATAATGAAGCCCTTTTCTTGAAGGTTCTTCTTCACTTTATCAAGAATAGTCAAATAATTCTGCTTGTAGAGAAAATTTATGTTGGGGTGAATTTTTATACCTAAATATTTGAACCATTGAGGCTGAATTTGTATTAAAACTAGGCATTAAAACTGATTTAGTCCAATTGATCTTGTGACTATAGAAAAAGCCAAATTGGTCAAATAGGGAGAGCACATGTGGAACTGAGTTGGGTAAATCTGACAAGCAATATGTTGCCAGCATATAATGAAATACTGTGACGAGAGCCATTGATAAAACTAGGCATAATATGAGTGCTTTGTCAAACTGCCTGAGCTGATGGTTCGAGAGATAAAGTGAGTAAAATTGGAGACAGAGGGTCAAATGGTCAAAAGGTCTATTTTGATGGAGGAAGTGGGATTTCAGTACAAAGTCTGAATCATATGTATAGAGGACAAGCCAAAACCGAAATGTCTCAAAACTGTCCACAAGTACTTCCACTCAAAGCGATCAAAAGCTTTGTCAGTGTCCAGAGAGAAATCATCGCAGGAGACTTGTTTACAGGGTGCAGCATCAAGAATGTAGTAGTAGATGACACAACAGTCGACGGCACAAATTGTCGGAAGCTAAACGTCCACAGATAGAGCCTGTCTGGATATGATGTATTATATCTATTACAATTGAATTGAGTCTCATTGCTAATACCTTAGCGTATAGTTTAAGATCTGTGTTTAGGAGAGACAAGGGCCTATAAATGGCATATAAATGAGGATCTTTACTGCTCTTGAGCAGCAACGGAATTAGGGTTGAATTTTGGTCAATATGAAAGGTGCCTATTTCCAATTTAATATTCTTTTGACTTCAAGAGCAAAGCATTGATTGAGTCCCAAACCTCCAACAAACAGTAACCCCATCCATGTCAAGATATTTCTGCCTAGAAACAGCTGCCTCCTTCAATTCTGCCAGTGAAGTTTGAGCATCAAATTGTTTGTTATGAGTTGGTGAAAAAGAGGGCAAATCCAAGGGGTCTAGAAAACAACGAACAATCAGCTGAAACATCAAACTTATAAAGTTGCGAATTAAAGTCTTTATTGGAAAAATGTCTCCAGTTGACCAACACGGCTCTCCAGACAACTAATCTCTCAATTTGCTTTAATAGCTGTTGCTGTTGCTCTTTTTGCTGTGGTATTGGTATGTCTGCACACTTGCCTGAAGAATGCCTTGATAGCACAGGTCACTGGGGTGGTTATATAAAGGTTTATTGTGTTTACAGATTGTGTTCTAAACCTTTGTACCTGTGTTTGGTGTACAGAGAATCTGTAATATTGTTGACATCTCTCTAAAGTTCCTACAGCCCTCTGCAGCTCACAGACATCCCGTCTGCTTCAGACTGCTCTCTTGACAAAGGGGATAATAGTCTGAAAGGAGATCAGAATGAGCGCGGTCCGCTGGCTGTCTGACACACTGATGAGGGGGGATTAAACGAGTGATCCAGCACTTTGAGGGAGTGACACAAATGTCACTCTATCTGCGCTCTCTTTTCGAAACAAAAGACCACGCTACTGCCGCTGCTTTGTCGTCGCCGCTGTCGATTTACGATGATAGGCGATGGAAAAACTGCCCACCTTGCCTGCCGACGTTTTCACGTGCGGCGATTGCGTGACTGCTCTGTGACTGTGCTGACCGTGCCTTGACTGCTCTTTGACCACGCGGTGGAAGGTGGGGCACACTCACCGTCTTCATGCCCACGATGGACTGCTCCACCTTGGTGACGTAGGTAACGTGGTCCTCGTTGGAGCGCAGCTCCCTCTGCTGGATGCGCTCGTAGATGCCCACCACCATGTCCCGCGGGATATCTGCCCCATCGTCCACCCCTGGGGAAACATGGCCACAGAACAAATGATCGACAGAAAAAAAAAACCCCACTAACTTTTCCCTCCTTGTGTTACAGGCACGGTTTACAGCTGCCAACTATTATGTCTGTTACTGCATCACGACACTGATCTCTGGCGTGGACTGTGATTAATCTTACCGTGTTTTAATGCACAGTTTGTAAGTCGCTCTGGATAAGAGCGTCTGCTAAATGCCTCAAATGTAATGTAAATGTATGATTGAGAGTCTGAAAAGCAATATCCCCGGGGCCTGCTTTATCCCACCGATAAGACGAAGGAGAAACTCCATATCGTCAGCATCTCCTAAATTATCTCCCACGCCCAGAGAGAATAAATCTATAACATATTGCTCCACAACACAATAATCAGACTGAGGAATTCACTTCAGAAACGTATTCCAAGCCAAAGCAGCGACTGTCTGCTCTTCCTTCCTGCAACATTTAAACATTGTATTTTCAGCGCCTCTGCCTCGGCTCTTTGAGAATTGCAATAATGGAATAAAATGGAATAAAAATACCAGTGGTACGTACATAATTGACAATACGAGAGGACACTAGGGCAGGCGATTCCCTGGGCATCTTGTTCGGAAGACCAACCTTCAAACTCAAGCCAGGGAAGGAGCCTCTGCTCTGTAAGATCAGTCTGGATGCATATAACTGATGTTCAAATTCAACCAGACACCCACGTGTGGTTACAGACACCAGATATGATGAAAGCATCACTGACGCCCACCTGCTAAACCCAAATCATAGATCCTGCAGCCTCTCGTTACCCTATATGAACCAGGGTCACACCTTGTGTTACAGACCACGGTGCTGTGATGTCTCTTACAGAACAGGTGGGCAGAATCATTTTTATTCAGTTAGAATCCAAATGTGTGTCTCTGCTTTGGACAAGAATATACCACCATTTTTCTGCCAGGTCTCTCTCTCCTGTAGGCGAAGGAAATACACTAATACAAAAATAAATTCAAGCAAAGTACATTTTTATCTTAAAATGTAGGAAGTTGGGAATTAGGATAGTTGTATGAAATTCAAACAATTCCTAACTATATATAAGCTAACGAACATAGACACACACACACACAGAGAGAACTGAACACACACAAACACACACACACATGCGTACCCACATAAAGAAGCTTAGTCTCATAGCCTAAATGTCAATATTGTTTCAGGGTGAGTGAAATATCAATGTGTTGTTTTCGGGTTATTTCATGGGTCAATATTCGATGTTCCAAAAAAAATAAAAATAAATGTTTTAACATAATGCCTCAGCTTTGATGCAACAACACTGTATACCCCACAGTATCCAACTTATGAAAGGTGATGTTTTCAAGATTATGACATTTTTTCATTGTGTTGCTACGTATTCCTATATTATTATTGAATATTGCATTAGATTATAGCATCATTCTATGATTATATAATATACTGTTGCATAATCCAGTATCCAGAATCCATATTTTTTCATTCAAAAAGATCAAGTTATATATGTGACATGGTGGAGTATTGCATTGTTTTTTCATCAACGTTCAATGATAATCAAGTTATATATGTGACATGGTGGAGAATGCATTATTTTTTCATCAACGTTCGATGTCGGTTTCTCACAGAAAAACCAAAAATACTGCCGAAGGAAGCTGTCATTTAATCTTCTTACTTATTAAAAGTGAATATTTTAAAGAAGTCAGCATGAAACACTACCATAGACATTGTGTCTTTGATGTCTTTTTTGGTGAAAATGAGCAGATATGCATAGATAACGCATATGAAAGACATGAAAACACACTGGTTTCTGCCGACTCCTCTGCCTAGATAGGTCATGGAGCATATCACACTGGCAGGGCGTGGACACCCACGAGCAGGCCACAATTAGAGAAAGAGGCAGCGCCACACCATTCACAACGAGAACATTACTCTGAATTGTTAGGTATTCAATTCCAAAGTGCTTCTCTCTCTCGATTAAACACGGATGGGTGAGAATTAGACAGTAATAGAATGAGGTCAAAAGAAGAATGAGGCTTTGTCGGTTTCCCCATAGACGGCAGACGAAAGGTATTCAAATCGCCTTTAAAAAAAAATTGTAAAAAAATAAAGGCTCTAAAACTCATTCTTTCTACCCAGAGCACACCAGCGCTATGTGTTTTGTGCATGTGTGTGCGTGCTTCTGTGTGTGGGTGTGTGTGCCTGTAAAAAAAAGAGGTGCATTTCATTGAATGTACAACATTAATGTTTCAGACCAGGCCTGCAGGGATAGACATGGTTAGGATGGAAGTCAAAGGCAGAAATGGCTGTTTTGTGAACACAACACTCTCCGACAGCTGTTACATCAAGCAGAATTTTAGACTACATCATTATGAGGACTGTTAGGAAAAAAACACTAGTAGCCTTAGAGTCAAACCAAAGGGCATGTCTTGGAAGAATCAGGCAAAGTCAATGATCAAATAGTCAGTACTGGGAGTACAAGTCTGTGTGTGAGTCAGTTGTTGCCAAGGAGATATTAAATTGCCCATAGGATGCTTCTAACAGGGACTGAAATCCAGGAAAAATGATTTGTTCAACCAAAATGCATTTAAAAATCAGTGTTGTACCAGTCATTGATTTTTGCTTGCTTGCTACATCGAACTTAACATTTATCCTGGGATACACTTTAGAAATACTAATTTGAATGTTCCCAGAAAACATTGAATTATATCCCAGTTCCAGTTATATATGCATTTAATAAGAGTTTGAATAAGAGTTAATGTATTCAATGTTAACTGTTAATGTATTACTGAGCATTGCTTGTTTTAGAGCTTGCTTTACTTACACGTTCGTATCAGCCAGCATCTGTTGTGTAGGGAAGCAAAGTACTTTGTTTGATTCTGTCTTCCTTTTTACCTTCTTACTCTCTACCTTTTTCACTATCTAGTTTACTTCTTTTAGAAATTGATAGTCACTGTGTGTTTTATATCCTGCTAGCGCTAGGCTACCACACTCATATACGCACATGCACATCACTAGTGAATGCATACATTTTCAGTATATGTGGCCCCAGCGGGGAATGAACCCACAACCTAAGCGTTGCCAACGCCATGCTCTACCAACTGAGCCACAGAGAACCACCAATCTTTCACCAATCTTTTTTACCATGTGTCATTTTCCTATCCGTGTCTGCATCTCCGCCACTAGATTTTCACAAGAGAAAAGCTCCTCTGGTGTTGATCTTGTGGCTGCAGGGGGTCTCTGGAACTGCCAGCCAGCTCTACATGAGGCCTATTTCCTCTCAGCCCATGTCTCCCTGCTGTCGCTCCAGTTCTTGGCCCTAGCCAAGACATGGATCACACTGGAGATCCCCAGGGCCACAGGTAGAGGCGGAGGCACTGGTCTCCTCGTCTCCCCCTTGTGGAGCTTCAGTGTTGTTCTGCTCCACACGGTGTTGTAATCTCTCCATTTCCTCCTTTGAATTTTGTGCTGTCACTGTCCCGTGTGAACTCCACATTAGGGTTCTGTACAATCCACCAGTTCTGGGGAGCTTACTGTATGAGCTGGACGCCCTACTCAGCTCCTTCCTCGAGAGCAACACCCAGGTCTTACTCCTCAGTGACTTCAACATTCAGCCCAACACTTGAGTCCTCCGCCTTCCTCCCCCTCCTCACTGTTCTTTGACTACACCATGGTCTGGTGGTCTCTCCCTACCCACAAGGCCGACAACCAGCTGGATCGCACCGTCACCAGGAGCTCCCAGCCTCACTGTAACACCTCTTCACATTTCTGACCCTCACATTATGTCCTTCTCTCAATCCCTACGTTCTCTGTCCATCTCAACCTCTGCTCCCTCTCTCCTACTACCCTGTCCTCTTCTGTACTCTCATCCCTACCCCCTGCTGAATCGTTTTCCGTACTGTATGCGGAGGACAAGTCCTCTACTCTCCTCTCCTCTTGCTTTGATACTCACTATGCCCTATTTTGACCACACCAGCCCACTTATCCTTTCCCAGTCCGAGGCTGCATTCATGAAGGTAGAGCCAAACTCTGCGTGGCTGAAAGGAGATAAGGGAATAAAACAAAAGCACTGGTGGACCTGACATCTTACCACTCCCTCCTAGTCTCCTTCTCCTCTATGTGTTCCTCTGCTAAATCTGCCTCCTTTCACACTAAGGTTCAATCTGCTACATCGAATAAGGTCAGTGATATCCATGGCTCTATCACCTCAATTGCACTCTTGTAAGTCGCTTTGGATAAAAATTTCTACAAAATGACTGAATTGTACATTGTAAATTGTAAGAATGACTGTAGTGTTCTTTCCTGGGACAATTAGTCCAATGGGAAAGAGTCTACAGTTTGAATAAGGCCAGGTTCAGTCTAAAAGGAACACTAAAAGCTCAGTGAAGCAAAATGCATATGGGGGCAGTTTATGTGTTTGTGTTTTTCAACATTCTAATTAAAGTTGCTACTCCTGGTTTCGGGCGGTCCCAATTTACGGATTGAGAACAGGGAGAAATAACATTTTATGTATTTGCTCCAAAAATGTTATACGATTTGGTAACTATTTTGAGATGATTTGAGATTTGTGTTTTCCCTCACTTGAGAGTATTTCAAAGTAGTCAGACACCTTAGAAAACTCCAGTGAGGTGAAACTTTTGTTTCAGAAACAGCATAAACATTTCACAAGACCCATTTTCTTTTCATCTCCAGCAGAAGCGCCTTCCAGGCAGTGGAGACTGGGAATAGAGGTCCAAGACCTGGGGGCAGGTCGGCTGAAGTGGAGAGCAGAGACACGCTTGAGCCGGCTTTGTTTCATGTTTCTGGTCTGGGGTCACAGACACCTCAGGGACTCCCAAAGCCACTGTATAAAGCTGTATTTACCTCACCTCCCCTTCTCAGCCTATTCACTGTATGGCTCTGAAGCTTGCCGCAGGTAGCCAATGGCAACACTTTCCAATAAACCTTGAGATGCATTAGGTCAGTCATTGTGAAACGGAGTAATAAAATCGGACAAATAAGTTAGGGTGTTGCAACTTTTCAAAATCTGACTGACATTTCTGTGCCGGTTTAACTAAGTCAGTATACGTTAGACTTACGTTAATTAACATTTGTCTCTTAATTTTGTTTAAGAGACAGCCTACTCAATTAGGTTATGTAAGAGATAATTCAGCAAAGCTCTGATGCATACTCTACACCTTTTCAGAGGGAGAAGGAGGAGCAGCTAAAGAGAGAGGGAAGAGGAGAAGACAAACTATGAGTCTGAAAATAAATCAGTGACTCACAGCATATCATTTCAAATTAAGATTTAGCTGGAAATTTCTCTTTATAAGGAATGAAAAAATGACATATCAGCTATTAAAAAAACAGGGTAGGATAAAGAAAAATCAACCATTCATGCTGACCTATTACAACTTTTGCATTAGACATATCCCCTGCTAAATTGTCACATTTTGCTGAATTATTTTATGTCATTGAAACCTCAGCATTTGTTGAATCTTTGCCACTGGGTGGCTTTGAGATTCCACGTAAGGTCTGTATCCTTTGATTGGCTCATTGCATTGCAACCTCTAGACATAGGCTCAGTCTAATGCAGCGGGCTCCCTTTCTACAGATTACAAATGTCAAAATGTTAATATTATGAAGAATAATGTGTCCCATGAGGGACAAATATATTCTGTAACACATTTATCCTTTATTTGATTTGAACCACAAGTCACCATTCCTTCAACTCATGTAGGAAGACTTTACCATTCCTTTAAAGGGTACATCTTCTATTCTGTGATAAGTAACGTTAAGGTTACTGTTACTGCTACTGTTTTGAAGTGCATCTGATGGATAGAAACAAAGGCCTTCCACACAGAAATAACTGCTTATATCTTCGAAAGTGTTTACCTCTCAGGTTGCGAATGAAGTCCTCCAGCATCATCTTGCGGTCAGGCTTGATGTTGGGGCTGTACATGTCCGTGTTCAGGAGGATGATGGCGAAGGCCAGGATGAAGATGGTGTCGGGATTGTGGAACTGCTGCACCACGTCCGGGTTACACATGCAGTAACGCTGGCTGTGGGAAATGGGAGAGGGTAGTACAGGTGAGTGTTCTTCACTCGTCCTCACAAAGTGTCTACCAGTTAAGCCACGGCTTCATGGTCCAAACAACAAAGGACCATGAAATTAAATTGTATGCAGTATTACTAATATCACTAATAACAGATAATAAATTAAGACAGCGCCTGAGACAGCGTTTTCCACCACCATCAACAAAACACCAAATGATGGAATTTCTCATGGAAGTATGGTGTTGCATCCCATCCAATAGAGTTGCAGACACTTGTACAATCTATGCCAAATCACACTGAAGCTGTTCTGGCAGATCTTGGTGGCCCTATTAAGACACTGGTTGTTTCCTGGTGTTTCCTTTACTTTGGTAGTTACCAGTACATGCTCAATCTTGAATCACCCTTCCAAAATGATTGTTGTAGAATGAATCTGGTTAATTGTAAAATGTAAATGTACACACACGCAAAAATGAATACACACAAAAACTCACTCACTCAGCTCGGGTATATGCACACATGCACACAAATAAGTACACAACGCACACGTGCAAACACACACACATTGACATACGGTACACACAACCACATAAATGCCCACATACAAACACACACACACGGACACACATGCACACACTGAATTAGAGCTGGAAAGCAGGTTCCGGTCTCCAGTGAAGACTGCAGGCATGAGTGAGCCACCTGGAGAAGTGCAGAAATTGCTCATCATCTTTCTCCCTGGCCATGGCTCTCACGCGCTGTCAGACTGCCCGCAACGTTATCAGAGCCTCAAACAGTGCTTTATTCACACTGTACCAGCCGCCCACTCACCACCGATAAACCCCACATTCTCCCACCTCGCTCAATCAAAACACCTCATGAAAGTGGCAGCGAATGTAAGCAGGTTTCTTTCTCTCATCCTATGACG
This sequence comes from Aldrovandia affinis, assembly GCA_029706075.1. Taxonomy (NCBI): domain Eukaryota; kingdom Metazoa; phylum Chordata; class Actinopteri; order Notacanthiformes; family Halosauridae; genus Aldrovandia; species Aldrovandia affinis. The sequence goes on from JAINUG010000147.1 coordinate 716,682, forward strand.
TGAGCACCTTCGTTTACCTAATAGGTAGTGATAGTGTTTTGTCTGTATCTTTTTATAGCCTGGCATAGTGCTTCTGCTTTCAGTTTCTCTAAATGCATAGGTGCCTTTGTATCTTTGTGGCATGCAAACACTATTAATGACATGCTGATAATTGGTCATTCACACACTGCAGCTGAAGATAAAAATGTGTTCAGCCAGTATGTTCAACTGCAAGAATCCTGATACAAAGAGGAATGATTTATGGTGAGATGACATAACAGTGGCTTCTTCAAGGTCCTAGTGTTCGTTCTTGAAACTGAGAAACAGAATTTCTGAATGTCTGTTCCTCACAATTGTGGCCGTGCCTTTGTTCTGTATGCAGGAATATATTAGAATACATTTTTAGCAGTTACATTCTGTATCAGAAATATCATTTTACTGTTTGAAGGTTGATAGCTAACAATAAGGGCTCTAGTTTCGTTGTCAAAGCACAACGCACAGACAGTAGTGTAAATCCTAGACGAAGGCACATGAAGGCTTCTCCTTGTCTATTTCGGTAGTTTTGTGACAAGAGACGGTATTGCACCTGTGGCCCAGTTGTAAAAGAGGTTGGTTCATTGGTTCATCATGAAAGTTTGGATCATTACGGCCAATCATATCATCAGACGTTTCTAGACGTCCCGCATTTTGACTTGTTGTCTAGCGTCACGCAATGATGGGCGTTGTCCCGCATTATAAAATATATATCCGTTATGTTATTGTTTTATTAAGTAATATCCGTTACAACAATATAATAATAATGATATATTGCGTATGTTATAATACCCCGCTCGACAATATCGGCCAGTGTCAATTAACATAGGTTCAGAATTTTATTGCTGTTATTTTGACTATTACAGAATTTCGAATGAAGTACAAACTTTTACAGATATAAAATACGGACATCAGCAATCACTTCATATCCCTCGTCCTAAGGTCCATCCTCTCCAGAGCAATCATATCCGACCTCTGCAATCGCTCAGGGCGGAGGCTGAAACTAGCAATTACGTTACTGTTCCGGTGCGTTTTCGCTACCATCCTCCACAAACTAGAGCCCTTAGCGTCTATATTTAATGACTTTATATATTGAAATCAGAAGACATTTTTAATGAAGGGTGATGTTAATATTTGCAGAAAGAGCCCTTCCCCTCTTCCAAAGGTATTTTCCATCAAATTCTCTGTGATTAATTTTATTACTGTGAAGAAAATGTCTTTGAAACTCTGCTGCTGTAAAACTCTCAAGGTTAAGTCTCCAGTGAAGGATCACCAGGAACGTGCGGTGGGGTTTGTGGTAGGCACTGGGTCACCTACCGATTTACATGATTGTCTTAATCGTCTGGCATACCTAACGGTGTTTGATACACAGTTGGGAATGAGACTGCAATTGATGCAGCTCAACTAAAACCCTGATGAATTTACACAATTCAACTGACAAATGGGTCAAGCTGGTACCTTTTATTGTCCAGAAAGGAATGTCATGTATGCACAGATTTAATTCTTATTAGTCTTTTGAAATAAATTCTCAAGTCTGCAGTTCATGTGCTACCGCTCTTTAAACCTGCCTGTATAGCACTGCTGAGGCATATACAAGCAATGTAAACACAGTATGGATTCAGCAATCGAACTATCTAATCTGACATAGGTGATGATTAAAACAAATCAAATTCTATTTCACACAGCATCTTATTGCACCCGAGTGCAAACTCGAACTTAAGTTGACCTAAATTAATGACATGCTCTAAGAAGAAACTGATTTCAGGTTAATGACTTATGCATGCGTTTCTGCTTTTGATTGAATACAGCCCTTCGATTTGTGAAATACTTTTCTTGGTACGTTTTGTGAAATCAGAAAAATAATTAATGAGCTGGCTCTCACCATTATATCTACCTACACACACTGGATTTCCATCTGAAAGCACACATACATGGAGCATTCATTATAGGATAGACCAGCTCCTATTGGCCAATTTTAGGGCTATCAAGAATGTATTTTTAAAACAGAGACATCAAAGGCATTTGGTTATCAAGAGGAGCTTCTGGAAAAAGGCTCTGGTTATATAATCAGAATTATTTTTACACCAGCTGTGCTTTCTTATCAGATGTTTCTCCACACTATGTGCTGCAGAACGCCCGCTGCGGGAAAGATATGTGTTTGTCACGGCCTTTTCTAATGTCACTGATAAGCAGCTTGCTAAAAAAAAATCAAATTACTTAAATACAATGACCACTCTTGTCAAGTAGATTAAATGGTAGTGGTTGGAATACTGGGACTCAGTGGTGCATTGGCTAAATGTACAGATATCCCTATACATAAGACACCCATCCTCAGATCCACCCCCAACCCCATCATGGAAAGGAGTCACCACGTTGGGGCTGGAGGATTCATCACGATGACACATTCGCTATGTCAATGGGCCCATTTCTAGACTAGTGAGGTCTAGAAAGCCTCTGACCTGCCCACTCCCATGATGTAATCATGACAGACCAGAGGCCAGAGGAGGTGGAGGTAGAGAGGGTATGAGCTAGGGTATGAGGCCGAAACCATGGCCTCAATGGGCATCTCACCTGAAGGCCTCGATGAGCCTCTCCACCTTCTGAGCTTCGCCCTGGACCCGGATGTGGGCCTGAAACTTCCGTAGGGCCTCGTCCAGCTCCATCCCAGAGAAGTCCATCTCGTCCACCACACAGCTGAAGGACAGGAGAGTAGGATGAGGTTCAAGGGTATAGTGAAGCATCTAGTACCCATTTGTGTGTGTAATACTACAAAAGAGAGATTACACATTAGCCTACAATGGGCCTTGAAGCCACTCACCTGTTATACACTAGTAGTCTAAATTAAGAGCCTAACAGAAAATATTTGCTTGAGAATGGAAATTTGATTTTGGTACCATACATACAGGGGCGTGTCCAGGGAGGGGCCTGGGGGGGCACCTGAAATTTGGTTAGCCACCCTACTTCATCTGGCTCTTTATAGGTTATTAAATGTATTACATTTTGAATGTCCCCCCTGTGTGGTTCTGTGCCACTCTTGGGCCATCCATGTTAAAGTGGTCTGGACCCGCCACTGCATACATACAAATTATTATGATCTTTTTTACATTTAGATCCCCCTTTAACTGTACCAACAGATTTGCACCTCCTTGCTATCAAGCAAGGTCTGGAGGTTCTGGCAGTAGTGCACATTACGCAGAGTTTACAGAAGTCCAGATCTCCCAGCAGGTTTGGAGGACTTTCCTCTCGACAATCATTGAAGTTTGCTCACTCTAAATGGGATTTGAGTTGGCGGCCGAGTCATAACCCCATTATATCCTCCTAAAACCAAGTCTCCACATTGCCTGCGGACAAAATAGTGCTAAAAGCCATCATCCTGTTACACTATGCCTCCAACTATTCTGCTGACAATAATCTCACGAGAGGCTTCGGATCAGGCACACAGTTCAGGTCAAAAAGCATTGCTCAGTATAGGTATGTGTTTGTTATACACGATAAGCTATTCTTTTTTCACAACCGCTGTATACATCTAGCACTCATTTGGAATTTGGTTTTTCACTTTTATTGGCAGGCTTTATTACACCCTATTCAACGGATAATGTGAAATGTAGCAAGTAAGCCTTAAACACAGCTCGTATGGAAACATTCAATCGCTACGCAAGTGACAGAGCCTAAAAATATGGCAACCTGCAGCACCAGTGATAATGTTAAGGTAAATCAAACACTTCAGTCACAGGCGGTCTGTAGCTATGGGGCTGGGTATCAGATTAATCTACAAATGTTCATTTTTTATTTCTATGCCATTTTTGCTTGTATTTTGTACTGACGTTTATTTTCTACAGCCTTTTTTGCTTATTTTTTATCAAGGGTGTGAATCATTTGGAGTTGACTGTGTGTGTGTGTATATATATATACATATATATATACTGTATATTATATAATTTTAACATGCATCCAAAAATCCCAAGAGAAGGTTTCAACAAAATGTACCAAAGCTGGATTACACTCACTCAGTGCAAGCAAATACTAACAATTATTTTCTCACAGAACCACCATTGATGCCCTTTTTAAGTTTTCAGGAATCCAGTTTGTTTCCCAATGTTTTAATCCCGCAGGTGCAGATGCTGCCATAGCAGTGGTGAAGTCGAGCTGAAGAACATTTATTATGGGAAAAGATTAGCCTGTTCTGGGTCACAACTCCACCCGGATTTAAAGGTGTTAGCGATTTATGGATGCTCGCTTTATCTGTTGAGTGGTCCAATAAGTCCAAGACTCCTCAAAGCGCGTATTCTGTGTACCAGGTTTGAAAATAGTTTCCAGGTCTATTAACTGAAAGCCATTTTTTTCCATATTGAGTAAATTATTTTTTCAGATTATGTCAAAGTAACTGAATGCCAACAAAGAGCATTAAGTTTAAATTTAAAATCCAATTCATTTTAATTTCATAAATGGACATGCTGCGGGTACCTGATTTAATGCTGATCATTTCAACCATAAAAAACTATTCTAAACTCTAACTGTAATGACCTACTATGATGAAGTTTCAGTTAGTTCAATTCATGGCTGAGGTGCCAATGCAAAGAACACTGATAACAAAACAGATTTCATGCCACATGTCCAATTTGAACCTTTCTGACTGGATGCAATGCCCTACATAGTGTTTCACCCTTAAGGCCTCTAGTGTACATGCTTCTGCATAACTTGTGCGACATCTTTGCAGTTTAGTGCAATGCAACAATGTCACAAGCACTCATCAATTTATACTTCTGCGCAACCTATGCGACATGGTGTCCTTCTGTACACTAGTAGGCGTCAATGTATTGAACAAGGTCGGTAACGTTTTCATGAAAGCAGGGAAACTCCTGTACCAATATTTCCTGAAGCTGGTTAATTTTATACCGTGTCAAACAAATTATGCTAGCTATCTATATCGTTAGCTACTGCAAACAGCAAACAATGGTTCCTATATGTACCGTTTATGTGTCTTGTTACTTTCTAGTAATTAATGCTCTGTAGACAGTCACTTATGGAGTCATCACTGGACAGGAAACCATCATAATGTCCAGGGATTAAACCCAATCAATGAGGCACATGTCTCATCAGAATGAGAGGACACATCAGTTATCAAAACTGATTTAACCACCAAATGATACCCACTATCTGAACTCACACTCACATACTTACACAGGCCTCTATAGAGATGGGCTCCTTCAAGGTAAGGGATACATTATGTTGAGTTGTGAGTAAAATGTATTTCTCTTACATCTTAGCAAGGCAAGGCAGTTTAAATCACTAAACTTGAAACTATGAAAATCCCTATGCAAATGTAACATGCGAAAATCATATCTATAGATTTTGATATACTGATGTGCTGCGTGATCAAAGAAGCTTTCTTGTCCTTGCCAAACTGCAGGTAGCTGGCTTATTGAATTGGTGAATTGATGTATTTGGGGTGCCATCAGGACTGTTAAAAAGCCATAACACTATTTGCAAAATGAGCTTGTTGACAAAGCAAGGGGAAGGAAGTGGGCAAAATAAATCTGTCTAATAAACATCTCTGGCAGTGTGCAGCGAACAGAAGTGTATCGGCAGGAAGAAAACAGCCCACAGTATACAGTTGGGAGATGGGGGCAGGTGAGCCGCTTTCTTGAACGGATTCAAGGACTTGTACTGGACTTCACATTATCTGCTGGACTGGCATTGCTCTTGAGCAAAGAGCTCATAAACAATCAAAGATATTGCACTGGTGAGCATTGTTGCGTGTGTCTGCTGTTAGCTGATAAATGGCTTTGCTCCTCTCTCTCTCATTGTCTCTCTCTCTCTCCTTCCCTGAGGATGGCACTCCCGCCCTACTTCTAGGCGACTTCAACCTGCTGCTGGACACCCCTCAGTCCTCCGCATTTCTCCCCCTGCTTCAATCCTTCGACTTCACCAAGGCTGAATCCCCATCCACCCACAAGGCCGGCAACCAACTGGACCTTGTCCACTGCTTTCTGTCTTTTTCCCCTCCCCCTCCCCTCTTCACCTAAACCCCCTTCACCTCCCCCCACTGTTTCTGTCAGTCGCAATCTCTGCTCTCTCTCCCACTCAGCCTTGGCAGCCACTGTTCTCTCATCCCTTCCCCCACTGATACCTTCTCTCAGCTACCTTTTGAGGAAGCCTCATCCACACTACGGTCCCTCTCTCCTCCTCCTTTCATTCACTCTGTCCTCTCTCCACTAAAGCTGCTCGTCTCCAACCCCCCACCCCCTGGCTAATTGACTGCATTAGAGCTGACCGACTCAAACTGCGAGCAGCAGAAAGGAAATGGAGAAAATTCTAATCCCCTGCGGCCCTGACTGACTTCCACACTCTCCTGGATACCTTTTCCTCTAACCTCTCCTCTGCTAAAACTGCATCTTTCTTCTCCAAGATTCAATCTCCTGCTTCTAATCCTCGCAAACTGTACTCTACATTTTCCTCTCTCCTCACCCCTCCTCCTCCCGCACCCCCTCCTCTCTAACCACAGATCCTTCTTTTGCAAGGAGGTTGATGACATTCACAACTCCTTCTCCCCATCCCCTCCCGCACCTAACCCTCCCTCACCCATCTTGCTACCAAAACCTCTCGCCTCCCTGTCTTCCTTCTCACCCCTCCGTGACTCTGACATCCTTCAACTTGTTCACTCCCACCGCCCTACTATCTGCCTTCTCAATCCCATTCCTTCCCCCTTTTCCAGTCCATTGCTATGGACACCCTCCCCTTTGTCTCCAATGTTATAAATTCCTCTCTTCCCTCTGTCTCCGTCCCCTCTCCCTTCAAAAGGGCCTGTGAGGAGGTGGGTTTCAGTCTCTTGCGGAAGATGGTCAGTGAGTCGGCGGTCCTGACCTAGTGTGGAAGATCATTCCACCACTGGGGGATCAGGACAGAGAAGAGGCGAAACCGCAAGAAAACTTTCAAAAAAAATGTACTAACATTTACTAACCTTTTCCTTCCCGATGTTACAGATATGGTATGCAACTGCCAACAATGATGTATATCGCTGTTTTACTGCACTGATCTCTTGTGCGAACAATGATTGATCTTACCATGTATTAATGCACATCTTGTAGGAAGCGCTGGATAAGAGTGTCTGCTAAATGCTTAAAATGTAAATGTAAAAAAATGTAAATGCAATGAAAATCCGGAGTGTCGTCATAGTATTGCAATTAGCATAATAGCTGTCAAACTCTTCACCGGGGTCCCTGGACTGATTGGCTTCTTAATCAGTATGTTTGGCGGGCGCATGCATGTTCTAACATTTGCATTTGCATTTACACCGAGCGCCTTGATTAAAATACACAGAAAGGCAGCAGCGAGCCAAAAAGAGCGAAACAGATGGAATGCTGTTTGTCGGAAGGAATTGATGAGGAAATTGCAAGCTAATGAAACCTTCCTGTCACTTATTATTACACAAGAGTTGAGTACATTGCATAAGCATAAAAATATTAATTGGGGATGCTCTCTTCAAAAAGTAAAATCGAATAAGGCTATCTAATGAATATGAAGGCAGACTCGACTCCCTGCTGAAATGGATTGCTTGTTTCCATCAAAATAATGGAGGACTCAGTGGTTAAAAACTTCAGACAGTAACACCGTGCCAGTTCATATGATCTGCACCACTTTGTGAAACTCGGTCCTTTTCTTGAAACCCTGAGACATCACTTTCCAAGACAAGTGAAGAAGTGAGTTGACTCTGGCTCTTTTGTAACCATATCATGTTTAAAAAGTGTTGGAACAGGGTTGGGATAAGCGTGCAGGTGAGGCAGGAGGACAGAAAGACTAGGAGAGAAGGAGAGACAGGGAGAGAGGAGGTTAGAGGAGGCATGAAGGGAGGGCTGGGTGTAGTAACCTGTGTTTCAGTGTGCTGGGTTCTGGCGCAATTAATGAAACTTATTTTCACAATCTGCTCATAACAAGAAATGTGGTAATGGTAAATTTCAGAATACCATGGGAGAAGTTTTCATTTCTCTTCAAAGTCGCATGATACTACATTGGTTTCAATGGGAAGCTCCAATGTTTTGCACTATCAACAGAAACGTGCAATATACGCGGTTTGGAAGGGTCAGAGAGCTGAAAGCTGAAAGGCACCAATCGTTGTTCGCCAAACCAGTGAAGAAATCCCAAGCCACAACCGAGGCGTCATTCAAAGTGGCTCATAATTTAGCAAAGACTAAAAAGCCTCATGCAGATGGTGGATTAGTTAAGGATGCAATGACAATGACAGATATACTAAGTATTACAAAGCATTGGTGGACAGTCTGTAGTATCAAGCTTCAAGGTAAAAATGCAATGTAAAGTTACTTAAATGCAATGGTAATGTTACCACAATTGTAAAACTAAATATGTACCCTTCGGGAAAAAATAATAATTAGTAGCTTGCAACCAGGGGCGTAGTTTAAATGTCAGAAGTGTTACCGACATTTTATGCGGGGGTATGGGGTTCTCCCCCAGAAAACCCTTTGCTTACTAAATACAATTTTAGGCCATATAACAAAAACTCTGATAAAATGGCAGGTTTAGTGATCATTTGGCCTCTCACCTTATTGCCCCCCAAATTGAGCATTTTACAAATATTTGCACAAACATTGCATGTACCAATATTCTCTCTTATTCAAAATTATGAGATCTTATAGCATGCCTCTGTATCACATTTGAATTCAAATTAGTTTTAAACCCTCAATATGCCTTTGCCAGGAAAAAAAAGTGTTTGTGCAATATATAAGCCATGTTTAAAAATGATCCTAATAGATAGATCCGAATGACATGTCTCTAGCTAAATTGTAAAGGTTATTGACAAGTCAAACTATTTTCACCTTTCTGTTACACCTCATGTACACGTTACTACTGCATATTGCCTTGAACCTTTAGATGGCAGTGTTGTACACAGTTACTGTAGCTTTATGGTTGCCCTGTATGCATGACCCATTGAACTAAACCATAATGACACCACCTTTTTTATCTCGTAAAATAATTGTTGGTTTTCCAACCTATTCTCCTGCATTTTGCACCATACGACCTTATATTATATCACTATTTATGCATACAATCTCATATACTTCCTTCAGGACTGATTAGACCCTTGCATTGCTGCCTGAAGCCATATATATTTTATTATTATTTATTAGAAGATTTCCACAATGATATACATTAAGCAATGGCATCAGCATACATGAAATAAACAAGTAGTAAAATAAGTCAAACGTAAAACCCCCTTATACGCATACGCACACACATAGAGACGTATTTAGGTCGAAATGAAATGCACTAGCCAAGCTGAATATAGCATAGAATAGATTTTCTTGTGTTTTTTCCTGGCTGAACAACTTTATTCGCTGACGGGCAAAATCTAACACCAGCTAATTCGCTGCATGCCACTTTTATTTTGATGTCTAGCCAGCCGAAAAACCCACAGACTTCCATGGCAACTGGGAAACCTCATTAGCCGAATGCAGTCAACAACGTCGGGTGTTGCACTCTTTCTGGTTGTTACATGTTGCCCGTTGGCGAATAAAGTTGTTCTATTAAGATGGTAGGCATATTTACTCAGTGTAAACCCGCTTGTCGCATGCATGCATGCATGCATGACTATGCATATGTGATCACCGTGTGTGCACACTTTGACGCACGAGAAGAACAAACGGACAAACCTGTGCACAATATTCTTTATTCTGGAGCGACGTGGGCAACCTAAAGTCCCCCAATGCTCTGTCGGGGCTGCAATCCAATTTGTGGCAACTCAGCCCACGAATTAATGTTATCCACACTGGCCACATCAGGGCACCCAATTTCACCAGGGAATATAATACAATATGGGGTTGATAAGAGCAATCTAGAAAATCTAGAAAAAATAATAATCAGAGTCACGTAAGGTTCCCTCACTCTGGCTGCCCACGGATCGAACGACTGCCACCAGAGAGGGAGAGACTCCCTGCAACTCCAGATCAAGCTGCAAAAACCATCACTGAACTTCGCATTATATCCTCTATTGCAGGGGGGCCCAAGTTCGGCCCTGGAGATCTACTGGGCGTGCAGGCTTTTGTTCCAGTCCAGCACGAACACACCCGATTCGGAATGTCCATCGTCTTTGCGAGCAGTTGATGAATGAAATCAGGTGTTAGCGAAGGGGTGACAGAAAGCCTGCACACCCAGCAGATCTCGAGGACCAATCTCTTGCACCCCCATTGCACCATTATCAATACAACATTGTTTCTAATCATCAACAGCAATGGGAAATCTAATTACTATATTTTTAATGAACTGTTAAATACATGTGAATAAATGAGAGTAGCTAGCTATAGGACATGAAGGTTAGCGAAAATTTGACTTAACCTGACAAAGTATAGGAGGCTAGCTAGGTGCAGCATTATATGATATTACAGGTTAGCAAAAATATATATTGTTTTAGATCATGACTAGGACCTTACAGCTATGAACTGTAATCTCATGTTTTCTTGAAAATAAATTAATTAGAAATTGTACCATAAAGTTTAGCATAAAACCAAAAAAGTTGCCTTGACTTGTTTTCCAGATGAAACGTACATAGCTAGCTAGCGTGCTAGCGAACCGCGAACATGTCTACAACAAACCAAGAATGCATATCAATGCCTCAATCTGACGCATGCCAGAATTTCAGTGTGAACACAGCCTAAAGCCAAGGCCTTCACAGGAATACCACTGTAAGTCATGTTTGAGGACTGGATTTCCAGATTAGACGGGCACTATCTGAAATATTATTAATAGTTCTGAGTCTTAAAATACAATTTGTTTGTTCTCTCTTTCCCTCTATCTTTCACTCTTCCACTTTACTATGTCTCTCATCCTCTCCCTCAACCCTCCTTCCTTCTCTTTCACACCAACACACACACACACACACACACACACACACACAATATTTGCTTATAGAGTCTATGGCACATAAGACTCCTTTCAGCTCAGCTTCTGATGAAGCCTAACTAAAATGTGTCTGATTGGCTGGGACTCCAAGGTTAATGAAGAATATAAACAGGTGAGCTCCAAAATATGATGTTCTCCATAATATGTTTCACTACTATAAATGTAAGTGATTTTCAAATGCATGTTTTTTGTCATATTTGTGTTTGTAATATTTTTGCAAATATGAACAGGCATCACACACATACATTTTCTAAGGTGCAGCTGGTTCTTTGTATGATTTTGAAGCATTGATATAAGATCATAATTGCTGAAGAGAGTGGGGAGGGAGCAATGCTGTAAGTCCTGATCAGAGATCAGTTTTGCTGAAGGAAGTGTGGAGTGCAGAAGTGGTCTGGAATGCTGTAAGCCAGGGTTCCTCAAATCACAGTCCTCGTGGTCCAAGCATTGCTTTTTTTCCCACCCTTCCTTTACCTGGGAGTCAGGTGCGAAGACACACACACTCTGGTCAATCAATCGCATTAATTGTTCAATTAAATACCTGAGGGAAAGGAAAACCAGGACCGAACTTGGATTCGTGGGCCAGATTTGAGGAACCCTGCCCTAAACATTGGCCAGATCTACGTATCACCGAAGGAAGCCGATGGAGAGATACTTACTCCAGGACGTCCCTGTTGAAATGTTTCTTGCTGTTGCCCAGAAACTCGCCGATCATCTGCCGGCTCAGCCCCTTCCTCTGCAGCAGGAAGTGAGCCACGCCTATGGGCGTGTCCGGGATGAAGCCTCGGGAGATGAGGAACTGGATTCCTTTGTCCGGGTTCCTGCACAAAGAGGAAAGGTAGAGTTGAGTGCCCCCACAACACTCAACCCCCAACCCCAGGACTCCAATGCGCCCGCAGCGGTTCCACTTCACAGGGTGTGTGAAATTCCATCAGAAGACACAAGACCTTGAACGGAAGCTGCTGTGAAGATCGCATATGCAGTCTGTGCTGATACAGTGCATTAGCGCCGGGAAAACCAAATGATGACACTAATGAGATTCTGATTAAACACTGAGATCTGATGAGATCTGATTAAGCACTGATTAAATATAAAACAACACAACTCTGGAGTTCGGACCGACCGGATTGTGAAACTCACGGGCAAGTGGCACATCCATATGCATGACTTTATACATTATGACATTCATTAACGATAATTAAAACAGTGCTCCGCAGTAGAACACAGAGTGCTCCGCAATGCACACAGACTTACAATTGAATCTTAGCGCTTGCATATAAAAAAGATTCAGGGTAAACTGCCCCTGGCTCAGATTATAAAAAAAAAAAAATTAAACATAAAAAAAACAACAAGAAAAACTTCCAAGATACAGTAATGACCCACAGACCGTACACCGAAGATTTAATGTTTTTTTCCCTAAAATAAAATGGCATTCTGCTCCCAGCGAGTATCTGTCCAAAGTCATATTGTTTGTTTGCGTGCACAGAGGCGGACGGGGAAATGATTCACTTAAACACATTGCCTCACCCTCAGACCTTAATCTGACTGTGCTATTTATAGCGACATTAACCATGTACTGTGGGATCATGCCATGGCAACTGCGAGTGCTTAATTCATATTCCCCCGTCCTCTGCCCATTAGCGCATGGCCTTACATAAGGAGGACATGTGCGCCGTGTCCAAAGCAGGCTAGCTGGGGAACTACGGCAGTCTGCTCGCTGACATGAGCCGTGGTGCTGAACGGACAGCTCCCTGCTGCCGGATGGCTGACCGCGTCCGTCTGGGACTGTGTGCTGCACGCTGCAGGTCAGGGGGCAGGCGACCCTGGTCCTGGACGGCCACAGGTTTCTCTTGCCTGTTTGGAATTTTCCAAATTCTAGGTATCTGGGAGCATTCCCCTTTAAGTGTCTTAAGTCGAAATAGTGAAACGCTGGAGTACCTCTAGCGCAGCGGTCCCCAACCTTTTTTGCACCACGGACCGGTTTCATGGAAGACCATTTTCCACAGAAGGGGCAGGGTGGTACCACGCAAGGAAAAAAATGAGAAGGGTTCATTTTTTGCGGACCAGTGGGGGACCTTATGTGCATGGAGGGAAAAAAAAGAGACCAGTTTGAGGAAAGAGGCACACAGATGGAAGTGGTCATTTTTCAAAATAAACACCCTGCAGACTGCGATAGTCAATAAAATGGAAATGAAATTAAAACGTTTTTATTATTTCTCTGCAGCCCGGTACCAAATGCCTCACGGCCCGGTGGTTGGGGACCACTGCTCTAGCGCACTGCATTAATTGAAGCCTAATTCAGCAGGAAGACATTTCCATATGACGTGCGTATTTAAAAAGGGTTTCATTAAGACATGCGGGACAGTTAGATGTATTTAATCTTTGGCTTGCGGTCCAGAGGTGGGATCGCACCTGGCCATTTGGACGAGGCGGTTGACTCCCCAAAGACAGTCAGCCAAGATTCCATGAGGCTGAGGCCATTAGGATGAGGAGGTTACATTTACCGACCTGGCCATTAGCGCTCAGTGGTGACATTGATTTTGTTAACGTGTTCATGTAAATATGTCTGATATTGTGTGTGTCCAAATGAATGTATGCCTTGTAAGTGTCTTTGATGGTTGAAAATATCTGATATGAAGATGAGCATGTGTGAAGGTAATGAATTAAGTATTCATAAGTAGATTAAACGTTAGTTATGGGTGAACAGGGTGCAACCGGAGATCGGTTGCTTCTGGAGCATTCTGACTTTCTTATCTTGGACAAGATTCAGTGGTCAGCGATGGTATCGGTGCGACAGGGACATGAGCAGGGCATATGAAGAATTGACTGCAAACAAAAACACAGACGAGTCTGCAGAGGAGTCTCATTATGGGTACAGAACTGGACCTGCCTTTATTTATTATTTAGACGTTTGTGTTGTTGTCACAACGTTTGTTGCCATTCAAGCCATCCAAAGAATAGCTGCAGCCACTGCGGGGCATGACGAATGGATGGATGATCGATTTGTGAATCGGTGCAGCAGTAATAATAGGGGTGGATGGAACTGTGCCAGTCATGTTGAGGGAGCGTGACGGCGATTTTTGACGGGGCAAACCAGATGGGAGTCTGCGCCGCCACATAAGGGCAAACATTGAAGAATGTACATCGCGTGAGCCTGCACGAGGACACGCATGTCCTGAAATGATCACATGCTTGCCTTCAGCCCGGTGAATGTTATAGGATGACTGCGCTGGTCAAATTGGCTGTAGGTGTCGGAAGGACGACAGGCGGTGAAGAGCCGCTAGAATCAGGAAGGGGCGAAATGGAGGAAGCCATAGGGAAGAAACGGGCAGCGTGTTCACTGGAACACGCAGTGCACACCCCAAATACGGCAGATTTAAGGCCGAAAAAGATTGTTAAGACATCCAAAGCACCCCAGTACACACACTGGTTCCAGTGCGCGACTCTTAACAGCACATTTAGCTGAAAATCCAATCTAGGACAACTGACGAGTAGCCTTTGGCGTAGGCAGACCTTAGACGTAGGCGCACCAAATGTTTGAGGTCTGATTGAGGATTGGTTCACCTGAACCTGGATCGGTGACATCGCAAGGTTATCTGAACGGCTGGCAAAGGTTCCGATTCACAGCCTCGTGAAAGAACCGCATCAACAAGCTGCTCGAGTTTGTCTACCCTTCTTGCTTCCATTGAGCCCTTGTGCAAATACATTACCTAGCAATGGCCTCCACCTCCCTCGCACCACCTCGTTTATCACGTTTGGTTTACTTTCAGCGCAATGTAAGGTTTGGTGAATATTGCTCAGTACATTTAAATTCACATGTAGTCATTTAGCAGATGCCTTTGTCTAAAGAGACTTAAGGCTATTTATGGCAAACAACAGCTAGCGCATAGAACAAGGATAACTACAAACACCAGAACCACCAGAGTAGACAGTAACACTGGCACTAACAAACTACCACCCAAGAGAATTACATTAGATATTAAGCAGAGACACAATACTCTTAGTGCTGAAAGCCCGCCCCTTCATATTCCACTACCACTGAATATATATGTAAAATTGCATTGCCACAACCACTCTATACATACAGTATGTAAAATATATAGTATATATACTATACTGAGCGCTTGCGCTAGCTGATTGTTCTTACCATTGTTCTTGTGCCATTGTTCTTGTGCCATTTTTAAATACACTCGCTGCAAGTCACTCTGGATAAGAGCGTTCGCTAAATGCCAAAAATGTAAATGTAAAATGTAATCGATATTCCAATAAAACAAGAGAGCTTAAATGAAATAGATAAGCGCCATTATTGTAGCTGTAATTGCACCTTGACTTCCAAGGCAGATATGTACAGGAGTGGTCTGAGATTTTAGAGGTCATAAGTCAACAGGCCAGCATCCAATAGTAACGGACAGACGCGTTGCTGTGTGGGTTATTTTTGTTCATGTAATGAATCGGCGTGCGAAAGCCCCTGTCTTGTCTCATCTGCAGGCGAGCCCTGAACCATGACGACGACGAGAGATAAGAGGCGGAAAATGAGATGCAGCCCTCCTGCCCTGTGGTCCTCCACCTGGGCCGCAACATGCGCTCTGATTCATCTGGCTACAAACGGAGGCTGTGCCTCCCACGTCTCTACTAAGAAAAGGCATCCCGAATGCGCACACGCACACCACGCCGAGGTTGAATGGCCGCTCGTGCGATCGAGTCTTCGTGCAACCACGGGCGCTTGGTTGGCTTGTGTTGGTATCAGACGGCAGAATTGGCTAAACAAGCCCTGCTCTGGCTAGCGGTGCCACAAAGGTTGATGCACCACTGATGGGCTGTGGTGTGGGCAGCGCTGGCACAGCGGTTAGGGAAAAGGACTGAAGGGTCACAGGTCCCACTAGTACTTAACATTGCTTCACGACATATCCAACTACACAAATGTATATAATTTGTCAAATGTAAGCCATATCATTTGCCTTGGACAAGGATGTCCCCAGTGCAAATAATAAAGTAAGATGGGGTTACACTCTCCTCCTTCAGAGTGGAATAAAGCCGTGTGCCCATTTTCAGAGAGGAATTGAAGCCATTTTTTCTCATTTTCTGCAGGCCTTTAACAAACCTAACTTTCACATGGGCACATAGGCTCCTAACACAGCTGTCAAAGAAAGATCATTATCTGCCTGTCTGCTGGTGAACAAGGAGAGAGGGCTCTTTGCGGGCCTGGTGCAGTGTGGGTCTCAAAGGGACGGCTAATGCCACATCCCAGTGATCCACAGTTCCCCTTTCCAGCCGAGGCTTCTATCAGAGGCCTAACAAATCGAGCACGTCGGCTCCGTCCACTCTGCGTCGTTAGCTTCCCCAGCCCGAGGATGATGTCTCTCTGTCAGGAAAAAACGGTCCCCATCGTAGACAGCTGTAGAAAGGCCCCGTCTTTGCTGAGAAGGGGTCAAGGTTAGTCCTCTCGCGTTAATTATTATTATTATTATTTTGGGGGGTTAATCCCTTGTGTTAATTAAGCCCATCACGGAGCCCGATAAGGCGCGGCCCCGGACCATCGATGCGCTGCTGCTGCTGGTGCTGCTGGCCACCTCTGCAGCTCATCTTTTATTCAGCGCGTTAAGGAGCCGTATCCATATTCTGTGTGTGAGCTGAATCCTGCATGCGCCGGCTGGAGCTCAGGGGCAGTGCGTCCGAAGCGCTGAAGCAGAACTCTGGAATCCGAGGTCCCCTTGCACCCGAATCGCTCCGCTGTCGTTCCGAGGAAGGCCACTTTTGTCAATAAGCCTCAGTGGAACCAACGTGCAAGCACTGGTCGCACGTGCAGTCAGTCCAGCCGGTGCGCCAAATCTCACGTGTGTCAAAGCGAGACCCCCTCCTCCCCGCTTCCCATCAATCCTCCCTCATTCAGGCAGCGCTGAGGGCGCCGGGCCCTGACGCAAGCTCCCTGTTTCTTTCTTCCTCCCTCCGCTCTGGCTCCGTGACCTCCCCCACGGGAGAGAGGGGGGGACATTCCCATTCCGAGCACACTTCAGGAACGTTCCGTCGCTCCGCCTCTCTGGAGAACTTACCCCCCAGAGGAGGGCGACCACGGCTGGCTTCACCTCCCCTACTCCGGAGGCGTTTTCCGGCGCATTAGGGGATGAAATGAGATTCGCTCGTCTCATCGCTCTTAATTACCTATTCCGGGAGAGAGGACCCGGCTCAACCTGGCTTGACTGTAACTCTGCCACACCTCTTTAGGAATGTGCCTCTCTCTCTGCGCGGTGAGGAGACAGTGTGGAGTCGCGGGTACTGGAGCAGGGAAATGAAACGATGGAACTAATGAGACCGACTCTTCCATGTCGTGCTGCGGTGACGTCTTAAGCTGCCAGGGACTTTGATGTTTCAAAGTGAAGAACTCAGGTTTGCTTATCTTTCAGGATGGGTGTGTTTTGAGGGCAACTAACACAGTTAGCTGTGGAAACCAGAGGTAAATTAAACTTTGTAGAATTTTGTGGAAGGGCTCAACTCCAAATCCATCACAAATTACTTTTCTGTCACCATGTGCACAGTGTGTTGACTGATAATTTTATACACCGAGGGCACTGCCAAAAGTTAAGAGAGAACAATTTGTTCCCATAAAACAAAAACGTTAGCCTGCGTCACTTTAAACTTTTCCTTCTTCATTCAGTAGCTCATCAAAGGAAATATCATCCATCCTGGCAGATTAAAATAAATGAATCCATGATTCAAAAGACCTAACTATGCTCATGACGGTGATAACTAAAGCAAACTTTGGGGAAAAATGGATGCAGGATGGGAAGGAATCAAACGATTCCGTGACCTTCTGTCAATGACATAACCTGCAGCAGGACTGTGTTTGGGGAGCGAGCTGCAGCTGAACTGGGAATTTACAGCGAGCGCAGTCTTCTACCTGGAGCTCACAACACAAATCCTTCAGTATCTGGGCCAAAGCACAAACTTGCCATATGCACAATTATTTCCATCACGATGAGCATTAACCTAACAGACTGAAACCGTGTACATTCTTCTGTACATTCAAAGAAATGTATTTCTTTTTTGAAGGTCTGCTGAGAAAATCTACGTTGATCTGGGAATACAGTTTTAGATCTGAAAGAATCCAGCTCGCAACATATTGTCATTAACACTGGACAAGGAAACCAAAAATAAAGAGAAAATTCCTTGTTTTCCCTGGATACGTGTTCCCCCAGTGGCATACGTTGTTTAATTAGAAACCTATTCTCAACTGAATGCCTGATCAGATCTTGTTGGTGTTTTATGTCTCTGTGCTGTGGACTCTATCTCCTTGATACACAGATGGCAGGCTGATGACCTCTGAACTTGTCACGGTTGTTCCCCAGATTCACCACCAGATGGCGGTGTGCGCCTTTTTCCTTAACGCGCTCAGCTGGCTTGAATGACCAATTATCTCTTCCCTATAAATACCGCACCTAACTTCATTAGGGGCGAAATCGTAAGCCATCTTTACGATTTTTAGCGGTAAGGTAAGAATGTCTTTTTCAAGACGTTCACAAAGACTTCACAAAGACTTTTCTTTAGAAACGACTATCTCCATTTCAACCCCTTCTAAAGACGCAAGAACTTAGTTAGTTGTCCCTTTTAAGGAAACCTTTCTCTCTCTAAATGGGGTTTTCGGTTGGTTTCCGTTCGTCAGTCGGTTCGACTGCTTTGGGGTTCTAACTTGTTCTTTTGGCTCTTCTAGCCGTTTACGTTTTTGGGGAGTACTCTGGTCCTAACGAAAAGAACTCATTTTAGTTTCCTGCTTTAAGAAACCTTGTTCGCTAAAATGCGCTTTTCTTTTGGTTTCGTTTTATCCAGCCGGTTCGACTGGTTCGTGGGTTACTACTGGTTCTTTTGGCTAACTGCCTTTCTCGTTTTGGACATTAAGAGTTTTGGGTTAAGGTCGGTTCATTATCCATTTAATTGTACCCACATTTGAAACTTCTCTCGTGTGTAAATTGTACCCGCATTTGAAACTTCGCTCGTGTGTAGGAGCGATTGGTTAAAGTTTCTTTTGTTGGGTCGCTGAGGCTGTTTTTCGGGTTTCAATTTTGTTCTGGCGGCTTTGCTAGCCTCCTGCGTTTTCTTACGCTCAGTGCTATTTTATAACCATTAGTGCCTACATTTGAAACTCACTCGTGGTTAGGAGTGTTCCTCTAGTTTCATTTGTTCAGTCGTCTAGGCTGATTATGGGTTCTAATTTATAACCATTAGTTCCTACATTTGAAACTCACTCGTGGTTAGGAGTGTTCCTCTAGTTTCATTTGTTCAGTCGTCTAGGCTGTTTATGGGTTCTAATTCATAACCTTTAGTGCCTACATTTGAAACTCACTCGTGGTTAGGAGTGTTCCTCTAGTTTCATTTGTTCAGTCGTCTAGGCTGTTTATGGGTTCTATTTCCTAACCTTATTTCTTACATTTGAAACTCACTCGTGGTTAGGAGTGTTTCACAGTTTCATTTGTTCAGTCTGATTGGCTGTTTACTGGTTACTTATTGTTCTGGCGGTTCTCCTAGCCCTCCTGCGTTTACATACGCTCAGAACTTTTGATAACCAAATTCTTTGTCTCTTACGTATTAGAAACCTTGTTCGCAAAAAATGCGCTTTTATTTTGGTTTCATTCTTGTTCAGCAGATCTCCTGGTATAGGTTTTACTCTGTGGTTCTGTCGGTCCCCCTTAACCGTTTCGAGTTTTGGCGGACGTCAGATGTGGGTCTTGTTGTTCCCTGCTGTCTGTCATCCCCCCCTAACTGTCTCTTAGGCTCTTGCGTTTCCATACGCTAAGACCTTTTCGCCTCCATTTAATTGTACCCACTATTGTACTTCTCTCGTGTGTAAATTGTACCCTCCTGGTCGCTGAGGCTGTCTTCGGGTTTCAATGTTGTTTTGGTGGCTTTGCAGTTTTTTGCGGATGCCAGATAGCAGGTCAACTTGTGGGCCCTGCTGTCTGACGAGGATGTCGGATGTGGGTCCAGTCGTCCTGCTGTTCTGCGGTCCCCCTAACCGTTTCGAGTTTTGGACGTTCAGAACTAGTGGGTCAGGTTTTACCATGTGATCTTGTGGGCTCTCCTAGCTCTTCTGCGTTTCCGGACGCTCAGTATTTTTTGGTTATGTCCTGTCTTAATACATTTATTACTCGTGTCTTTCTAAAAAGACCCTTTGCTCGCTATTAAGCGTTTTCATTTTGTTTTCGTGGGTTCAGTCGTCTAGACTGTTTTCAGGTGATAACCTGGTTCTGTTGGCTTCCCCAGCCTTTCACATTTTGGGATGTTCAGTATTATTGGTTCGGGTATTTACATAATACTTATTTAAATTGTACCCTTATTAGAAACCTTGCTCATTTGTTATGGGCTTTCTGTTGGGTTTCGTTTGTTCAGTCACTTCGACTGTTTCGGGTTGCAATGTGGTTCTGTGGCTCTCCTGGCTTTTCGCGTTTTCGGACGCTCGGAACTTTTAGGTATTATGCAAACTGTGTAACATGTTTATTGTACCCAATGTAAAAAAACCCTGCTCGCTATTAAGCGCTTTTCGTTCGGGTTCTGGTTGTTCAGCCTAGTGGGCTGTTTCTGGGTTTCAACCATGTTCTCTCGGCTCTCCTAGCCTTTATTTTGGGATACTCGTGTCTTTATTTTACGAACTTTTAGTTGTAACTATTATAAAGAGCCTTGCCCGCTAGGCGGGGCTTTGAGTCAGGTTACTAACTTGTTCGTTTGGCTATCAGTGCCTTTTCGTTTTCAGACACTTGGAGTTACCACCCGGTGGGTGTGGTTTACGTTCATCCCTAATTATCTTCCCTATTCTCTGTTTTACAGAGCTAGTGGTTAGACGGGTTCCGTCTAACTTTTTGATCCCCTAGGGTTCTGCGAGTGGCGCCTATCACCACCAACCCTTACAGAACTGGAAGCAGTTTATTGTGAGCTACAATAGTGGACCCTCCTGGAGTATGTTAAGAACCAACCCAAATATGCTGGCTGTTAATGGAAAGTGTTCCATTCATTTAAGAGCCAACTCTGGGTTGTCTGTTGCCTTCCCCCTCTGCCCTCCCCGGGGCCACATGTCCCATCATGCTCCTTGCCTTGAACATCCCCAGCGCTCTCATCTCCTAACTTAGTCACTCTCCACTTAGCAGAGTGAATGGCGGGCCAGAATTGAAATTTAATGGAAAGTCCACCGCAACTGGATATAAATGCGGGGGTCTTTATTCTGTGTGGTATGTGGGTGTGTGTGTACTGCAGTGGCTCTGAAGGTTGTGCTTGCCTCTGTTGCACGTGAAAGAGAGTATGCTGAGAAACGGAGACCCTTAAAGATTTGAATAAGCCTTGGGCGGGGGGCCATATGCCCTGGCCTCTTTGTGTTTCTCCGCACGCCAATGCAAGCGAGTGTTCCACATTTTGCATTGTATAGCTCTGAATGCTGGGATAACTCCCAACCATCACTGACAAGACTTCCCCGTATCTCCACGCTCCACAAAGCTAAATACCACTGTGGAGCCATTTAAGTGGTCTGTCGAATGGAGTGAAGAATCTGGGCTAAAAGGGGAGAGGCGCATCAGAGTTACTGAACTATACGTTAACGCAGAATACCACGATTCCAGCGGCTGGCTGAAACTGCCACAGCTGAGAAGTAGTTTTAAGATCAGGAAGGCTAAAAAACAATATCTCTGGTTCATGCCTAGGCAGACGATTCTGCTGGGATTTGATTAAAGTCACATTTATGCCTTCATCATTTGATTTGATTTTCCAATCTGTGTACTGATCTGTATTGCTTATTGGAATCCCTTATCTTTAGTGGGCTTCTGAATAAATGCCAAAGGTGTACGTTGACTATTAATAGCACAAGAGACGAAAGCTCGACGGTATAGCGCGCATTTCACACGAGCGTATCTGTCGCACTCTTGTAATTGATTACTCCGCCTCCACTGGCGTCTGCTGGCCTGCCCGGTTGGATGTTTTAAGCGCTTCCGAGGGATTATTTCACCGTGTTGTCGGCACCGCTGATTTTCTGAAAGTGCTAGACCAGCTCCTTTGCTCGAAGAGCTCCATTAAATCTTGTTAATCCCACAGCCGGTTTCGCACGCGCTGACAGCGTACGTCTCCCGGTGAAATATCCCACATGGATCTTAACGCGGCGTTTCTCCGGTCCTGAGGACACGTCGTGAATGCAGCTCGTTGAATGCCCCTAATGAATTAACTTTGAATAAGTCGTTCATTGAAGGTTGATCTGCGTTCAATGACACCTTGCAGATATCTGTTTTGTTCTACTGGTCATAAATGTGTTGTTTGAGGCAAGTGTTTTTGTACGAATGGAAAGAAAACAATTAAAGCGGGTTTAATAATATTTTTTGGTAATGTCTGATGCTAAAACAAAGTTTTGGTACCTGTCTTAATTAAGCTTAATGGATTTTCCAATTATTTGCTCTATGCCCTATCAGTGTTCATTGAGCAACTAGCTAATCTTTATGAGTTACATTGAATGCTAGTGAATATTTTTTTAAAAATTGAGGTGCAAAAGTAAATTCAAGAATTAAGTTTAGCTGCTGGTGTCTTACAAACACACCACACACACACACCAACCACATGACACATTTTGTTCACAAAGAGCCAACAGCATCTACTATACCTGCCAAATGATGTCAAACAGGATCAGCACTTAATTAATGTGGCAATCAAATGTAAGTAATTAAGAGCTGTGCTGCAATGAAAACATATTGTACTCCCAGGATCAGGGCTGGATGAGCAGAGTTAACCCGTTGACTGACAGCGTTTCAAATCATCAGCTAAGCCGTTAAAAGTGAGTTAGTGAGACGGGGAAGCTTTATCAAATTGATTTTGGTAAGTATCATTTTACACACACAAACAGACACGCAACATCCAAACATGAATGTTTACTTTTTTAACTTTTAGATATCTTCTGTATAGATTGATTTTAACTTAGCTGACGTTGAGGTGACTAAACTAATGCATACTGATGTCGATAAAAATCTATAGTCATATGGCTTATCTTAAATAGATAGCTGGCTAGTTTATAACCAGAGCTACCTAGCTAGATGAAGATAAATAGCTAGCTATGTAATTTGAGCTCTCCAGAATAACAAAACTTCATTAGCAAAGCTACATCTTTAGATAGCCAGCTCTCAATGTCACTGAAAACCATGAGTAGCTTGCTGCTTACTTAGCTAGTCATGTGGTTTGACATAAAACAATAGATAGAGTTTGTGTTCCCACCATCTACCGACATCTCTCATCCTTATGGTTACTCACTGCCATTTTCACTCTTCGGGAATGTTCAGAATCAGAATGAGAAATATATTTAAGGAAATCCCTTTCACTGATTAATCATGTTTTTTATATATATTTGACTATATCAACCATATATGGAAATGCTGTTTGTTTACATACACAGTGTGAGTCAAGATCAGGTTAAGGCACTGCAGCCTGGATGAATGACCTACACTATTCAGTGATCAAGGTGTGCGTTCACAAGACCATTTTACAAGGCTGTGAAGACAACTGCATGCTGGGACATGCCCAGTGGGACAGAGAGCCCCGGGGTACTCACACATTGAAGAGATTGAGGCCGATCCTGTAGAGGCGCTTGCGCATGACGTCGGTGGAGAGGGTGGGGGACTTGCAGCTGGCCGGGTTCTCGCAGTGGTAGCGCGGCAGGCTGAGGATCATGGCCTGCAGCGCCTCCTTGGAGGAGGCCGACTTGGCCGAGGTGGAGGTGCTGCTGCTGCTCAGCAGCTCTGAGCTGTTGTCGGCCGTCTCCGACCCGCTGCGCTTCGCCTCCAGCGCCTCCGGCCCGCCGTCCGCCTCCCTCTCCGCCTCCTGCCGCGGCTCAGGCTCCAGGGCCTCCACCTTCTCCAGGGCCAGCTCCTGCAGGAGGTCCTCGGCCAGCTCCTCCTCGCTCGGCGGAGGGGCCGGGAAGTCGCCGTCCCGTCCCCGGGGTCCGGAGGCCCCTCGTCCTCGGGAGGCGCCGTCCGCTCCCGTTCCAGACGCTGTTTGGGGTCTCTGTTGCCGTCGGCAGCGCTCCGCTGGAGGGAGTTGCCGAGGGAGACGGAGGTGGACTCCACGACAGAGGAGGAGACGTGGAAGTTCTGGTTGTCGATCTGCACCGTCACGTCGCGGAACGCCATCATCAGCTTGCTGGCGCTCTGCGGTAGACTGTCGGACTGACCGACCTCCGGTAGGGTCAAGGGGTCCGCTCCCAGGTCCCCGGCTACACCTCCTGAGCCGGGGGCGCTTGCTGAAGGTCTCTGTCAACTGGTAGGTGCCCCCATCCTGCAGGGAGCACATGGTCTTCAGGCTCCAGTTGCTGAGGGCGTCGTCAATGGACTTGGCCAGGGACTGCACCTGCTCGGTGAAGGAGTCCTCCAGGTCGGTCAGGGTGCCTCCGACGGGGGTAGGCAGGGAGGGGGAGCGCACCAGGGGGATGCCCATGAAGTTGTAGCCTTCCACCAGGGCCTTCTCGGCCAAGAAGCCGTCGCCGTTCTGCACACGCACCTTGCGCATGGAGATGCGCCGAGGTAGGCGGCTCTCCAGCAGCGAGTTGCGGATCTTCTCGAAGTTCTTGCTGAGCTGGTACTGGCGGAAGGCGGTCTGGATCTTGCAAGCGGCACGGCGCGAGATCCGGTGGCCGCCGTATTTGTGCTCTAACATTTCGATCTGAGGAGGGATAGAAGGGAGAGAAAGAAATCTATTAAATATCTGGTCACAGCAGCATAGCAGGGAGAAGGATAACTGTTTCCCACAAATAAATATAGCACAGCATGTTGCACAATGGACACAATAGAGAGAGAATTTTATTCCCATTCAAATTACTTATACAGAAAAGATTCATTGTGTATGGGAGGAAAATATGCTTGGTCTTCTTATTTCCACTCCAATGCCCTCCGTAGTCAGCAATATGAGATGCTCCATCAATTCCGCTTTATCCTTGCGGTAATGTAATAATAAAATAGAGTCAGCTGGCATTGAGAACCCACATCGGGTTTGAGAAAGCCCATCTAGGGCCGTGATATCTGCAGATGACAGAGAAATTGCTAAGGGGACCACACAGCCTCAGCGCAATCTGTTGACACAGAGAGAAGAAGCAAAGGGCTCGCACGCACTAGCCAAGTGCAAACAGACAGCCGAGGCCGGGCACTGCCGGAATCAATAAACCCCTTTTCGGTTTACAGTGGGAGCGAACAAATAGAAACACCGGAGCCTGGTTCATTTTCCCATTTCAATCTTCTCTCTGCCCAGCTCCATGGAGCGCAGGA
The DNA here is from genome assembly GCA_029706075.1 of Aldrovandia affinis. Classification (NCBI taxonomy): domain Eukaryota; kingdom Metazoa; phylum Chordata; class Actinopteri; order Notacanthiformes; family Halosauridae; genus Aldrovandia; species Aldrovandia affinis. Next base: position 741,866 of record JAINUG010000147.1, read on the forward strand.
GAAAAACATCGGGAGTTTGGGAACAGGCAATGGGAGGGAGCGGGGCCATCTGGAGAGGAACAAACAAGGGGCGGAAAAAGCGTTGGAAAAACATACGTTTTTCACACAGCACCCGTCCAGCTTTTGCAGGCAGGTCTGTGAAATGGAGGTTAAATCGGGTTCCGTTCCCGCTCTCTGAGAATTCTGTTCCTATTGGCTCTTTCAACATTAGATTTCCCCTATTCGTGCAGAGTGCCTTCGTGGGTTCTTACCTCAAACATGAACTGAAGCAAATTGAAACAATCTGCCCTCCCCTAAGTGCCCCTTTAACTGTGAAAGTTTCAGACAAGGCTATGTCCTATGAGGTGGCCAGAGCTGCTACATACACAGTGCTGCTATTATCATGCGTCTCTGGGATTGGGCACATTCCTTCCAGTCCACTCACAGCAACAGATCACCATTAACAGCATGAGCATGAAATGATGATTCTCTGCAGTCCTTCAATGTTAGCTATAAAAATTAAATGTAATGAGGCTCCAGAAATGTGTCAAATTTAATGACACATTGAAAAAGCAATGTTATTACTTTGTGGTATTTGAAGATTAGAAGATAATTAGATAAATGAAGGCAACATTGTACGTTTGAAACCAAAATGCAAAAAACTCTATATTTTTATTATATATAATAATCATAATCATTAATGAAAATGTTATTCATTTATATTTATTTAATTGCAAGTGTAGCGGAGCTCAGAAGGCATGAGTTAAAGTTGAGCGCGTGAGCGTCCGCTGCAAAGGGTGACGTCGATAAGAGTATGATTAGTTCCCAGAGTTAGGGACTTAAGGCTTTAGCTCAGCGGGCTAATCATCTCTCTTGTCGCGTTGAGATCCTCGGTTCAAAACTCGCTGCAGGCAGAACCAACTCTGTTACACAAGCATATATTTATTTCAAGATGGACTACACCTGAATGCAAAAATCGAATTGAACCGCAATACCCAAGCCAATAACCCGTTGTTAGATCATTAATGCTATGCTAGCAGACCGAGGCAATAAAATGAAACTCAGTCATTTGGAATTTACAAATCGTTCAAATAAATGACTTTGAGTAATGACTTTGCATCGTTCAAACAAATAACATGAACTTCTTATCTCTGCTAAAACAATCCAAGCAAAAACATTTTCACTTGAAAGACACAAACTCTGTGAAAACTACCCATTTTGACTTAGGCCCGATAGACAGGATTGTGATGTGTGGGGTAGACGGTTGGGAAAGCAGCAGAAATGATTGTACACTGGCAGCCATTGCTGGACAGAAACATTTTGGCACCTTCATCAGGTTCATTTTTCATAATCAAACCACTGAGAGCCCAGCTGTGCTACAGATAATTCCGTTACTCAAACTCGCTTACACAAGGACCCAGTCCTCCAAACTGGCAGTGAGTGCTCTAAACACCTCAATCTGGAGTCCATCCTGACATTACAGAACAGTAAATGCCTTCACACAAGTGTCATTTGTGTTCATTTTTTCCCCTCATTGTTTTGGTCATATTGTTTACTCACTTTAATTTTGGACTGTCCTCAAGGGTAAGGTATCGGTTCAGTTAAACGGTTAGGCAATTGCCATGGTGACTGGAAAGTTTCAGGTTAAAATCCTGTGCAGGACACTGCTGTTGTACAATTCATGTATTTAACCACAATTTCTTTAGTAAATATCCAGCTGTGAAAATGGATAACATATCAAAGTAAGCCAAGTTGGCAACACTAACTATTGGCTTTTGGAGAGTTGGAAATGCTATGACTAGCTTTGATGGTCACTGCAGCTTGGTCAGAATTAGCTCAGACTTCTCTTACTTTGGCTCCTTGGAACATTACAGTACTAATTACACTATCCATCACATTCCTAAACACAGCTGCATTCAGCAAGTGTGTCTTACTCCAAGTTTCTGGACTGTAACTATTTAAGATGTGTTTTTGATTGTCTTGGCATGCACAGGAAGTTCGTTAATCCGTGTTTCCAGCTGGCAGAGGGCAAGTGCACCTCCCTCTCCAAGTAAATGGCAGATGGACTCCGTCCTCTCCTTCGCCACCTCTGTTTGGTGCAGAGCCCATTCGGTTTGCCAAAGGCGTGGCAGGCATAACGATAGTCCATTGTATACAGTGGGTGAGAGAGGATTTGTCCTTATTTCCACTCAACAACATCAGCTCGCTGAAAACCAATTTTCCGGAATCAATTATTACGGCTTCAGCTTCTTTGTCTGGCTCCCTTTCGGTTGACGGTGCATTTACGGAAAGCCGGGCAAATAAAAATGGGAGCTTGTGCTGCACATTGGGAATGCTGTTAATTGACTTCAGTCTACACTGCCTGCTATTACCTTCATGTTTAGTTTTTTTGATGTTTCTTGAATATTTTCTGTTTCAGTGCAAGTGCAGCAGCCTTGTTCTGGTTTCACTTCTTGGCAATAAAGGAAACACCAACATAAAGTCCTAATAGAGTTGCTTTTTGTTTTGCCTTGCATCTCAAACCGATGCACAGACATCACGGTTGAGGAGTATGCACTTTCGACGACAGTTGACGCTAGTTAATAATATATTTTTCACAGACTTCCATGCCAACATCGCCTTAGACACTGTTCCTCGGGAAACATCAACAGTCTTTCTCACTGAAGCTCCTGCCAAATGTGCCCCAACAATCACCCCTCTTTCACTGAGTCACTGAGACATCTTCTTCTAGCCATGGTGACCTAAATAATGGGCAACTAACCTTACACAGCATTTTTATAAATGACTCTAAGCATGATGGCATGTTAACTGCTTAATTAACTCAGGACCCACACCTGTGTGGAAGCACCTGCTTTCAATATAATTATATCCCTCATTTACTCAAGTGTTTCCTTTATTTTGGCAGATACCTCCATGTGCATTTATGGGAAAAGGTACTTTTTATAAGGCTGTCACATTCAGTTTTCAACAAAATGTTATTTAAACTGCAGAAGTCTCCATGGGTCTTTTTCTAGCTTGTCTGTACGTATCTTTAACATTTTAAGATAAGCTGACAGATGAAAAAAACGATACTTCAACATAATATGGTCACCAAGCCATCATGTGATTGTGTGACCAAGAAGGTTACTATTTCTTTGAATAGAACAATACGCTTATCAAATGTACTTCCAATTCCAAACTGTCCACCTCATAAACTGTCATTGTCATATTTTTAGCACTCAAATGAAATAAGATTGGCCTCCCGCGTGGTCCAGTGGTTACAACGTCCGACGCTGGCCACGGAGACCGGGGTTCAATTCCCCGTCTCGCCAAGTGTCGGCTCTGGCCGGGAGTGCCACCAGGGGCGGCGATTGGCTGTCCGCCCCAGGAGGGAGGGGAGCCGACGTGACGTTCGCTGCGTATAGTGGCCCTGTAGTACCGGGTTACGGTCGACGGCCCTGCGGGTGCCGTCTCGTAAGAGGCGTCGCTTCGTCACTACCCGGTCACAGGACTACGGCAGCGAACTCACATTACTAGGGGATTGACGTAAAAATAGCGTGGGGTCTAATTGGCTACCAAATTGGGAGAAAATGGGATTAAAAAAAAAAAAAATTAAATAAGATTTCCCCATCCACTTTGATGGTAATGCAAAGTTGAATCATTCTGACATTAAATTATATCCAATCCAAATGGTTTAATTTACACACATGGTATTATGGTTATTTTAAATGTATGGACAGAACTTGCTGTGCAAATTCTATTAAGGGTACCGTCGTCTTCATGAGACAGATTTAGAGATGGACAGATTATTTTCGCTTATTCTCAGGGTTGGAATATCAATGGAGAATATATCAAAGAGAGTCAATTAACTGATAACACTCTTTAAAGTGAGTGGAAATTAAGTGAATGGATGACACACAAGCGATTTCTTTCCACCATATATCATTGTACTTCACAGTATTTGAACTTAAAACCAAACACATAATCAATGGACATATACAAGACTTTCAACATGTGTTATTTGTGTAGCAAAAATAAAATGTTGACACTTTATATTGCAGAGGCCTTGTACCTGTGTAAGTACTATGGAGGTTTCATGTAGATTTTATTTGCAGTGTCACACAATTTTGTGGCAGGTATATGGCTACAGCATTGCAAAGTGCTTCCCATTTATAAAGAGGGTAACAGAATCTCCATCAGATTCAAGAACGCTATATGGATGAAAACGAATGCCTATCTAAACTTTGCTGACGAGCGGTAGGAGCCAAAGAGGTCTTCCTACTCTTTCCATTGATCTGTGTCTGATCAAAGAATGTATAATTATGAACCCCATCTACAGAAAAGCTAATCAACACTCCCTTAATGAGCTGAAAAAGGAAGTTGATTAGATATGCGTGCAGCCTAATGAAGAAAATTGTGCTTTTGCAGGAGCAGAATTAAGGGAATGAGATCTTAAGGGATTAATCAGACTCTCGCAAGCTCAGATGTCCATATCAGTCAAGCCTCATGACGGAACAGCTCTCGACCTTCAATGGGATTGGATAGTATGGAGTCCTGAAAATTCAGCAAGCTCTGTGATTGGACAAGAGCTCAGAGAAACTGGCCATGGATCAAATGTAGCAAACTAAGCAGAATAATAATGGCATGGTTTCTGAAGTATCAAGATAAGCACATGTCTAAAGTGAAGTCTGTAATGTTTGGCTCAGGAGGTAGAGTGTGGCGTTGGCAATGCTTAGGTTGTGGGTTCATTTCCCACTGGGACCATATATACTGAAAAAAAAAAGTATGCATTCACTACTGTAAGTCGCTTTGGATAAAAGCATCTGCTAAATGGCATATGTTATGTTATGTTATGTGATCCAATTGACAAGCATGTAACAGTTATCACTAACTACTGTACATCCACATTCAACATTACCTTGAATTCAGTTTTAGTTCAACATCTAAATACTGATGGAACTTTATTGACCGACCTTTCAGAAAATGAACCTAAGAATGTCAAAAGCTGTTGAGAACACAACAACGAACCCCTGAGAAACAGAAGGGATAAGATCTCTATTTCAAACTGATATTAATGATGAGAACGGGCTGTTCAGTTCAGGCTCATCATGTCCTAGTCCAGGGGTCGGCAACCCATAACACTCAAAGAGCCATTTGGACCCGGTTTCCACGGAAAAGAAAACACTGGGAGCCGCACCATTTTCTGTCGACGGGGGGGGGTGCAAATGAATCGGTCGCAGCGAAACAAAGCTGCGACCAGTTCATTTATTTCGCGGACCGGGGGGGGGTGCTACGCCATTATATAATACTTATTATTTATTTTCCCAAGCCACGCGGAGCCGCAACATAAGGCTGAAAGAGCCGCATGCGGCTCCGGAGCCGCAGGTTGCCGACCCCTGTCCTAGTCTAAAGAGTATCCAGTATTGCATCACACCTGGTCCTTAGTTCACAATTTCAGGCATCAGCAGTTGGGAGATGAGTTAAAACACTGAAAGTTATTTCTGTACATTTCGGTCCAGACACTTAACAAGTTATAGCCAATGTACTTGTTTTCCATGGGTTATTTTGACAGCATTTGGATGGAATCTTTTGTAATGACTTTGCATAAATACCTCATTTTTTGGAACGGATTTCAGAGTAGTTGTCAAGTGACTCCGCAGATGTGGGCACAAAGTATTGCACTTTTAAGCTGACTCAAACTCATCATCAAGCTGAAAATATTTCAAATACAAAGGCGGTTTTATTAATTGGCTGAACTGATGCTTTCCCTGAAAGCTGCCAGAGCGCTTAAAAAGGCAACCAGAGTGAGAGGAAATGAAATGAGGTCCTGCAAACAGTCTTGACATGAATATTAAAGTATTACACGGGGAAATGGATAGGAAGGAACATGTGACATGTGACATATCTTGCATTATCATATAAGTAGATCTGCCGTACTGTCCAGTACTGTACAGAAGATCCATCCGCTTTCATTGGTTTCTCCAGGGCAGATATTTGAAGCTCCCACAAAGAACGCACGCTCTGCTTTCTAAGGAAATACTAAACAAGTCATTGTATTTTTCCATCGCATTGTCTCAACAGAAAATGTGACATCCAATTACAACACATAATTTGTACATTTGCCTCTGAGCATGTTAGTTCCCATTTCGTTGAATGTACTGCATGGAAAGGTGTGCAAATTCAAAGTCAATGGAGTATGGAAACCCACACATGATAGATCTAGCGTTAATTTAGCAACGAGACAACCAATAACTCAGGGAACCACTCACCTGTTCCTGTGAAGTGCCTCATACATCTCATGGTGTATGTGCAGACTGCAGGCAAAATGATAAGCCCAGATGGGCTGAATGGCCCTTTCAAATGATAATATAGGGAGGTCACTCAATATAGGGAGGTTTTAAAACATTTCATTCAAACTTTGAAAATAATGTTTGTGACCCAAGCTACTAGTTAGAGGCAAACGCAACCTATAAAGCCTGACAGGCAGTGTTTTAGCTTTGGATTTATAGAATTTCAAATAGGTGGTAGAAGGTTGGAGGTTTGAATCCCAGGTGGGCCTGTACTATTGAGCAAAGTATTTAACCTGAATTTGTAGGGCTGGAAAGAGCTGGCGGTATGATTTTAATAGCCAGCTTCTCTCCCTCCCTGCACTCTGGTTCTGTGATCTGGAGAATCTATTACCGACAAATGGCTGGCCTGCGAACTAACAACCATCAAAGGATTTGAGACTGTGCTGTGAAAGTTAAACCCACATACATTCACAGTGGGGGGCACCCACCTCCCCTCCCACTCCCAGGGCCCTGCAATAAACCCAGTAAAAAAAAAAAAAAGCCAAATATGGAATACGGCAAAGAACTGGTGTTCATTTGAAGGTGTGCAAAAGAAACAATTCCCTTCAAATTGCTTCAGTAAAATATCCAGCTCTATGATGAATTGTATGTAAACTGTGCAAGTCGATCTGGATAAGAGCATCTGCTAATTGCCTAACATGTCAATTATTGATTCAAAAAGGGAGTGTTTATGTATTTTTGGTGTTGCAGTGGTTGAAAAAAACTTTATGAGAAGGAGATTAAAAGATCATAGAGACATCTTGCACACCGCGTTGCCTTCCCTATAATCAAACGTCCCTTACGATCTTATAATGGACAGCACGTTCTTGGTGAACATTCTGGAACATAATAGCTGACATGCATCACCCAGGTGGGTGCTACACATTGGTGGTGCATCGCCCCAGGTTACTCCCTGCACTGTAAAGCCCTTTATCATCCTTGTAAGAGATAAGATATGCTATAAGAATGTGATTAGTCATTGTTCAGACTGGAGATGTGAAGGACAGAGAACGTTTTACACAATGGTAGCGCTGACGAAGACCTGTCACAGACAAAACAAAAACAGAAGCGCATTCTCCTGCGGCACATTTTATCTGCGATATCTAAACCAATTACTCTTCCAGCTTAAGGTAATTGCCAAGATAATGGAGTGCCACCACATCAAAGGAAGATCATCGAGTTCAAAGATATTAGCCGTGTTCATCACCCAGTTTCAAATTAGGTGTCCATTTCAATTATGTCAGTTTCAAAGCCGCAGATTCCTGCTCGCATGGAGTTTCCTGGAGATCATCCCCTCCACCAACATGAGAGAAATAACCACAATATGGCATGCGGGTGGAGCGCTGAACGAACTTCACCACCATGTGCACAGGTTGTAATCATAGTTCTGGCAGGCTGTCCAGAGAGATTTTCTTCAATTGAAGAGATTGGCTTCAATTGAACCAAGTCAACCCCACCCAGCAGGCCCTCCAGAACCAGGGTTGGATACACCTGCCAGCTCGATTCTTGGCTGTGCCACTCTGTGCCAAGGGGACGGGGGTCTGTGTGAGACAGAGAGGTACGGAGGTGAGAATCTTGGCCGAGATTCCCCTAGACCCTGATAAAGGTGGGAGAAGTTATCTTCCTGGGGTGACTTCCACAGAGGAGAAGTATGGAAGAATGGAAGATGGGCAATGGGATCGAATAAATGCATGAAAACCTAAGAGCTGTCGGGAGTCAGTGACTACATAGTCATTGTTCGGATGGTGAAGTCACGCTAATAAGGATGCCTAGACTCACTCTAATCTCATTATGTGTTTGCCACTGAGGAGTTGACATATTGTACAGCAGGCTGACTGTATCTCATACACAAACACACAAACTCCACACAGACCAGCAGGCACACAATCTTCAACCGTGCTCAACAGACATGAACTCAGGACACCCATAGACCATACCCCACTCAATGACACGCTCTTCACTCTCTTTGCTCTCAAGCAGCAGAAGGATGTGTGCTTGTCCAATGGAATCCATTGTTTCCCGAAGGCTATGTCATATCACTCCAGGTGTCTGAGAATACTTCTCCTTTAGAAATCTCATCGCTTGCGAACATCGTGATACTGAAATTAAGGAATACAGGAACTCCAGCAGAGAACCACATATCTATGCAGACAGACACAGTGGTGTGAAAAGAACAGCGGGGACCTCGTGGGGCGGAGATATTGGCCGTGAACAGAACGTAGGCGACACAGTTTATTGGGTTTATTTCCCAAACCTACCAGGAATGCGTGTCTATGCTAGAAAGGAGCAGACGAGAAAATAAACAGTTTTTTTTCCTCTGTTCCATCAGCGGTGAATCAAAGTGGATCGGCGCGAGTCTCTGGGGTTTGCTAACAAAACACTATCCAAACATAGCATTCAGCACCGTTACACAGGGCTGACAGCTACAGAGCCTGAGACAGAGAGACAGGAAGGACTGAGACGGAGGGCCGGTGAAGGGTCTGCGTCCCTTTGGAAAAGCCTGACCTCGTATCAGGTGTCCAGGACAAAACATTGAAACCCTCACCAAATACCAGAAGAGCAGCATTTGGGAATCGGCGCAAGAAAAACCACAATATGCGACCCAAAATTGGCTGTCCAAAGCCTGCCTCCCTCTACCGCGTGGCCATTCAACTCCAGTATCAGCGCTACCATTCATTAGCGGCCACACCTCCGCACCCCTCCGGCAGTGCCCCTACCTGCTTGTTTTTGAGGTCGAGCGAGAGCTCGTAGTCGGAGGCGGAGGAGTGCGAGCAGGCGCCGGGCCCCTTGCTCCGATGCACTCTCACAGGAGAGGTGGTGTGGTGCAGACTGGCTTTCTGCCCTGTGCCCCCACGGGCCCCCACTGCGCCTCCCTCCTCCTCCTCCTCCAACTCCTCCTCCGCCTCCTCCTTCACTCCATCCTGCGCGTTCCCCTCGCGCTCGGGCCGCCCTGCCTCGCCCGGCGGGTGGGCGTCGCTGTGGAAAGGAGAAAACTCAGAGTGAGGCTGCATTCTCAGGACCTCCCCCTTCTATTGGGCTGGCTGCCTCCGGTGGGCGGGGCTAGGGGAGTTAGGGGGTGGGGTTTCGGGGAGAGATGGGGGCGGAGACGTGGCTCAGCTTTGCTTTGTTGGACTAGCTGCAAACACGACAGGGCATTTCAATGTCAGAGTTCACACAGCAATAGCAGACAGAGGGTTGGACACGGGACTTTGTACACTCGACTGTGACACAAAGGGACGGGACACAGTCATGCATTTGGGGGGGGGCTTGAGTGCTGGTGAGCTCTCGGGCCACTGGACTGAAATGTGACCTGGGCTGGCATGCCCCGATGTTGTTGTGGGCTGTACCCTACAGTTTGTGTTAGTTTTGCCTGGCTGACGGGAGCCTTTCTAAGCATCGCGCCAACATTAATGTGAGGTTCTGGAGTTCTCTGTGCAGACAGGAGAGGCTCATTTTTTCTGTGAGCCGCAGTGATGGTCCTGGCTGTCACTCCCTGGCAGGCTAATAGCACCCAGATGTACTTTACAGATTGCAGAAAGACTTCACACATAGGACTGAAGGCCAAAGGAGCATTTAAACTGTACAATGTGAATGGCATCTTTTGTAGTCAGTCCCAGGTTTAATGAAATTATAATGGCTGGCAGGACAACAGATCTTTTGACTAGCACTGATTGCTGAAAGGTTTTCAAGTTTTACTTTTCTTCCTTCATTGGGAATTCATGTGAGAATACAAATCTGGTCTGCTAATATGTGAAGACGATATTTGATTTCAAAGAAATATGGTGCACCCTAAGAATGTATAATGTTCATTTAGGGCAATTTATTTTGTTGTAGATTTATTGGTTATGTGAGTAGCCACTCATTGGTGTAATTCCATTGATGCTGCATATGGCCAATGCACATTTACATTGGCAGATCATTAGACCAGTGGGGTGGTGGGTGGAAGGTGTTTATTGCAGTCATTTAGGAACAGTCTCTTCCCTCTGGTCTTTCTGAATAGTTCACTACACATCTGATCCTTGAATCAGGTGACTGTATGGTCCATAACTCAAAGGGATCTTCTTAAATATTTAGGACGTGTTTGACAACATACTCCAACATGTCAGAGTTAAATTTGATCCAATAAAATTTAATTACACCTAATTAAAAGGGTGTGTGAAATAGGTCCCCATATTTACCTGCTTGTTACTATGGAAGTGTTCATATCTGCAACAACCTGTGGCATAAAATTGAATTTGAATCCTTGAAGGATTAAAAATGTTGTGCTTCAACACAGAGCATGACAGCTTCCCAAAACACGATAAGCACATTACGGTGTTACCGCAAACCTATCTACGCTTAAACACTTGATCTGTCTTCTTGAATTCTTCTGTAAAAGTGTGTCTGAGTGCAGGACCTTATCTACTGAATCTCTGCAGTGCTCTACGCAGCTCGGCTCCTTGCCTCAACCTCAGTAGGTATTGTCTGTTAAAACCGCCATAGCCGCGCCTCCCGCGTGGTCCAGTGGTTACAACGTCCGACGCTGGCCACGGAGACCGGGGTTCAATTCCCCGTCTCGCCAAGTGTCGGCTTTGGCCGGGAGTGCCACCAGGGGCGGCGATTGGCTGTCCGCCCCAGGGAGGGGGGAGGAAGCCGACGTGACGTTCGCTGCGTATAAGAGTGGCCCTGTAAGTAGTCGACGGCTGGCGAGTGACGTCTCGGAAGAGGCGTCACTTCACCTTGTCACTACCGGTCGCAGGACTACGGCAGCGAACTCACATTTCTAGGGGGGGATTGACGTAAAAATAGCGGGTCTAATTGGCTACCAAATTGGGATAAAATGGGATAAAATCAGAAACAAATTAAAAAAATTAAAAAAAATACGCCATAGCCAAAGGGCCAGGGAGCAGGAGCGCAGGGGCAAGATGGATGCCCTGTCGCCCCGCTCACATCTTCTCCACCAGGTCTGCACCATCCTCTACTCTCTTCTCTTCCCTCTGTGGGAGGGACGGAAGGGTCCTGGACCAAGGCCTGAGGTTCTGCAGATCTCCTTCTGATTGGCTGCCAATGGTACAGTTGGCGGGGTGGAGAGAAAGGCAGATGGTGGGGGCTGGAGAGCAGCCACACGCCCCTCTCTCCTTCCAAGTGGGCGGAGACACTCACTCGGTGTCTGTTCCAAACACAGAGCAGTCCCACGCTTTGACCACTCAGCAGTGTGAATTACGCACTCTCTTCCGAATGGGGAAAACGTCCAGTCGAGGCAGTCGCCCGTACAGCAAGCATATGCCTCCTCTGATCACGCAGAGAGACCGATGCTGGCAGTGCAATGTTTCTTACTGGTTTCATAGAAATGTTCACTTGTCTGGAGAACTCCTGCTCCATAAACCCTGAATGCAAAGGTGTAATAACATATTAAGTATTGGGGGGGACTATTGAGAGGGAATGTTTCACATCTACAAATTATTGGGGGAGACAGATATGACTGTCCCCCCACTCCTTACGCCTATGCCTGACAGTACCGTGACACCATGGCTTGTTGATGACACCTCGGCTCCTCTTTTTGTGCAGAAGGTTGTGTGTTCAGATTCTACCTAACTGCAAAGAGGTTTGCTCTTGAAAAACACAATCTTCATGACAACATTTTATCTTATTTGCAATGACCAGACCAACTTCATATAAAAACAACTTTGTTTTTGAATGTTAAGGGCAGAGTGCATTGCAGGTTAAACTGGGTTGAGGGCTTAGTCGCTACAGAGGGCTCATGAGTGGGATGCACGTTCCAAGATTTAGAAATGTTGCCTCCATCAAAAATAGTCATTTTAGAGGCCACTTTAGGTGAACTACTTTTGGGATTATGATTAATAAAATTTGCCTTCCGTAGCTTTTCCGATATAATGGAGTTATTTCAATGTACACTTTAATGTGGTGTGAAACTAATTTACAGAGGTTAAATGAATCTGGACTACATCCTGAAAGCTTTAAAAGTACTATGAATACCATATACAGAAAGAATATACAATAATGTGCTGTAAAACTAAGTGTGGAAGACACTAATAGAGTTTATAATGATCATTGCTATTCCCTTTTTCAATGTGAAAAGTCAATCAAAGAGAAAGGTCTCAATACTACATCCTCAGCGACTGTGTGAACACTGTACTAATCACATGAATACTGTCCACTGAATACAATGTTGAAGGCAGAGGGAGGATAAATTGTGTGTGGATCAAACTCATGGGTGTAAACCATGGTAAAAACCACGGTTGGGTCAAATTAACCAGGGTCAGTGAGCACACAGTGAGCACATTACAGCCAGCATACAGAGGCCTGGGAATGGGAGTGATCTCAGAGAGGGGAATCCTCCAAAGGGATGAAGGCCAATCACAGTGCTGCGCTACGTCACCAAAGCCAAACACCCAGAAAATCTAATTAATGCCACAAACAAAAGAAGTCTCTTCAGTGTCGATGCTGTGTATGTGTGTGTGCATGAGTGTGTGTGTGTGTGTGTCAGTGTTTCTATGTGTTCGTAAGTATCAGTGTATCTGTATGTCTGCGTGTGCATGTGTATGCATGTGCGTCAGTGTGCCTGTGTCATTGTGTATACCTGTGTCAGTGTGTCGATGTATGTGTGCATGTGTATGTGTGTGTCTGTTTGTCCCCGTGTCCATGTCAGTGTGTCTGTGTGTGTGTCAGTTTGTGTGTGTCCATGTATGTGTATGTTTGTATGTGTGTGTGGGTGTGTACGCGCATCAGTGAGTCTGCGTGTGCAAGACAACATTTCAGTGTTTATGTACGTGTGAGACTGTCTGCGCCTTTCTGTCTGTCTGCATAGGGTTAAGAGTCGTCTTTGTAATTTTGTAAAGAAGGATATCCCTCCTCCCTACGCTCTACATATGCAAACATCCCCTACTGTCCCCGACCATTTTTATTTGGGTTATTTTTAACTGTGATCACCTCACCCATGAGAGAGAGAGAGAGAGAGAGAGAGAAAGAGAAACCAGGCAAGGGAAAGCATCCAGCATTCCATGCCAAGACACAGGAGACACATTCCGAGTGCTGGAGAAGAAGACAATTGATTCCACTCATTTCCACCGAGATGGCAACAGAGAACAAATAAAGCGTTGCCATCTCACAGCAGGCAGGCCGGGGCTTTGTGTAAAAATAAGCCTGTGAAAGACTCGCAGCTCTTGCTGTGTAAAAAAAGATCGTCACGAAGCCTAAGTGTGGAGTTTGCCGTCTGCGTGTACTCCTGTACACTGTGCGTAACAAAGAATTGTGTGACGAGGCACCTGTTATTTTCTTCCCCATTAGCATTTTCACAAGTCGGGTACACAACCCGTATGTGTTTTTTCCCATAAAGGCCACAGATTGACAGAGGACATGAAAACGAGCACATACATATGTACGTAATGGTGCATACTGCGTGTGCTATACAGTCCAGGGGCAACAGTTTATGTGTATAAACATAAAGGCAGTGTGGTATGATGGTTAGGGAACTGGGCTTGTAACGTTAAGGTTGCAGGTTCAATCCCCAGGTGGGACACTGCCGTTGTACCCTTGAGCAAGGTACTTAACCTGAAGTTGCAATTACATTTAATATCCAGCTGTATAAATGGACTGTAAAGAAATGTCAACTGTAAGTCGCTCTGGATAAGAGCGTCTGCTAAATGCCTAAAATGTAATGTTATGTGTACGCACAGGAGGGCACAGAGGAAGGCAGTGCGGTGTGTGGTGGGCGGGTGCGGCATGCTGGTGATTATCAGTTCCGGAGAGTCGTGAGGAGAGGGGCCACAAGGTGCCCTCTCTCCCACTGTCACAGCCTGGGTGCGATTTCAGCCATTACAGCACAACACGGGGAGAATGCCATCTCTGTCAGTCGCAAACAAGTTTCTCTTGTGGTTTGCGCATGTGGTTTGTGAGTACTGTATGTGTGAGTGTGTGTGTGTTTGTGTGTGTATGCGCATGTTCACGTGCGATCAACCGGGTACGTGGGAGTGGGTGTTAGTCCGTGTATGCATGTGTGAGTGAGCATGCATGTCTGAGCAGGTGTGTGATGTGTGTGTCACTGCACAATGTTGACCTCCCACCTCACATCTCTGAAGGATCCATCCAGTTCTTCACATGTCAATTACACCATGCCACTCTCCTCCACACCCACCCCTTTGCCAGCGATTCCAGACGTGTCCCCTGCCTATCCAAACAAGGTGCCCCACCCAAACCCCAGCCTCAGAGCCCCCCACAGACTTCATCCTCCTGCGTCACTCTGTCCCTCTCTGACCTCTGTCTGACCACTGTGCCAATGGCCTGCCTCCACACAGTGAATAGAGAGGTGTGAGTGACAGGCCAAGGTGGGCCCCCTGGTTGTTCGCTCCGCTCATCTCTATTCCGGCCGGCAGGTGGGGGCAGGCGAGCGTGTCCGGGCCCCCGCGCATTATCACAGCCTAATCACAAAGCCCCGCTCTCGCTAAATCACCCCCTCTCGCTTCAGCACTCTCGCGCCGCCCGCCGTCCATCTCTCCCCTCGCTGATCATGTGAAGGACCCGAGCGTCACTCAAACCCCGGACGATGCCTTTCCCTCTGCGGGAGGACAAATAAAGGGAGGTGTCACTGTCGACCCTGTGCTGGGTCCATCCTGGTTTTGCATACAGGGACTTGACTGTCATTATGGAAATACCTTACAGTGAGCAGAGCTCTACTAGCTCTTTGTGCAAAGTCAGCACAAAATGCACAGCGCCCGACACACAGTAGATTGTTATGGGGAATTCATCCTTATGCATTGAGCATCCGAAGCTACTTTCTGTTGCCTTTCCGATCAGAGCACTGCCTATGTATACAGTATACATACACTGCCTATGTATACAGTATAACAGTTTATATGAATCCAACAATGTTCAAATGCACTCCATCAGAGTCGATTCAACACAGGAGGTTTTTGCTGTGCTGTGGCAGTTGCCTTTTCCTGACATCCCAGAGAGCCTTTGCTGCTGGGTATCCAGGCCGCCTGTTTCTGTTGAATTCACCAGCTTTTCTGAGACGCCAGACCTCAGCATGACACGACTGCAAGGCTACTTTGTGTTGCTTCTCTACAGAGCACTGCCTATGTATACAGTAAAATGTTCAATGTTAACTCAACTATAACAGCTAATTTCCTGTTGACCCAGTCGCTGCTGACCGGAGCTCACCACAGGGCTCTGTCTCAGCCTCCAGGAGCAAACCTCACCTCCAGTCTCACCCTGGCCACTCGGGCTCATCAGCCTGCTTCAGAACATAGGTGTTGGGTTTCATAGCGCTTGTGTTAATGCAGAAGGCACTGGACTGGCGTGGCACAAGCCTTCATCTGATGAATTTCAAATCGGAGCACAAATCACATACAATCTCGAGACACCTCCTTCTCGGGCCGACTGCAATTTTAACGCCAAATATTAAACGAATGCAACTATGCTTTGACACACGCCAATCAGCTCACTTGATCAAACCACCCGTTCTAAGCGCAACATTTAAGGCCAACGTTTATTTATCGTACCATTTAACACAATTCCTTAAAAGCCCTTGTGTGAGTTCATTGGAGTGTCCCGAAAGCATCCACGACCAAACCTGTCGCACACAACACAAGATGCAAGAAGGCCTCCACCAAGCCATTGAAACAGCACCAATCCCAGGACGCATTAAGTAATCAGTCCTGAGACTTAATTGCAAAGTATTCAGTGATAATGAGATGCGTATGCAGTTGATGACTCCACCTCGAAGTGAGAACCGAAGTGTGAACCTCTGGGTGCTGCAAGAGTAAATAGCCGGTCGTGTCTTTTGCCGATGGGCCATTGTCTGCCTTGCACACCTCACCCACTCTGCCCTTTCTTCCGGGTACTGCGTTTAGATCAACCGCCTCTCCACCCCTCTCTTCTGTGTCTCTGGCCCTCTGGACTCCGGCGGGAAATTGAGAATGCATGGAAAACATGGAACACAAATGTGTTTGCAGTAAACAACAAGATGTTCGCCCGCTGATAAGACAGAGTTTGAATGGAGAAGAGGTAAGGTTGTATCTCATCCCGTTACGCTGTAGGGCTCTGCAGCTTATTCGAATTCAGAGCGATGGCCATGGTTTCGCCCCTCGGATATAGTACAAACCTTTCTGCCTGCTGTAGGGTTGAAATTTCCCACCTTGTTTGTTAAAAACGCCACCTTATGTCCCTACAAACATACTGATCTGTTTGTGTGAAAATAATTGCATTTATTTGAGCGTGACATCGCGGTCTGAGTGGGAACGCCACGATACTCCAGACTGCCTCTGTGCCAACTGTCGGTCTGTTCAGTTGACACAGCCAACCGAGAAAGAGCCTGGTGAGATGAAATTCAGATTCTCTAGCCGGCTGCAATATAAACTGACAGGGATGCCATATTTGAGACTCCTCCACTGCTGTGTGCTGGACGTGGTTGTGTCTGAGTGACTCGAAATACGGACGTGTGCGTGTGTATGTTTCTTTGCGCGTGCAGGTCCACATTAACGTGTCCGTGTTTGTGTGTGTGTGTGTGAGTCTGCGTGCATGCGAGTGTGTGTGTATGCGCATAGTTGAAGAGGCTCCTGCCATCCCAGCAGCCCCTGCACACAGCTGCCAGGCAAAGGAGAGAAACCTCTCTTTAACGATCCCTCTAATTCCAGCCTCATTACGGCATGTGAAACAGTAACAACTTTCAAGCCTCCCAGCTCTGCCAGATCCGAACAAAAATACCCGTTATTAATGAACGAATATTAAAATTCACATTTCTGTCAAGCGTTCAGAAAGGAGGAGTCCCCAAAGGTCTTGCTGGGTTGCACACAAAACAAAACTGCGAAAGAGCTGGAGCATTTAAAATTTGGCTGCACAGTTTATCTGAGCCTCACAGCCACTTCCCAAGTGCTGTTTAGCTGCACCCACAGGGTCCCTTGTGTTATGTTTGCATCTGCTTCCATCTCCCAATCTCTCTAAAGTTGATTGTTTTCTGATTTTATCCAGTTTTTCTCCCAATTTGGTAGCCAAATTACACCCGCTATTTTCAGGTCAATCCCTCCCTCGTAGTTCGCTGCCGTAGGCCTGTGACTGGCAGCGACGAAGGCAAAGTATCATCGCCGAGACGAGACTCGCTTAGCCGACGACTGTAACTCCGGCACCCCAGAGCCACTCCTGTGCGCAGCGAATGTCTTGTCGGCTTCCCTCCCCTTCCTGTGGTGGACAGCCAATTGCCGCCCCCGGTGGCACTCCCGGCCAGAGCCGACTCTGGCGCGGCCGGGGAATCGAACCCCGGTCGCCGTGTCCAGCGTCGGACATCGAAACCGCTAGACCACCCGGGAGGGCCCTCGTCTCCCAATTTCCAACATCTTCACATGTGTCTGTTTACGACACTTCAGGGTTCCTCCGATGCCGTTGAGGCGGAGTCAGCTAGCAACTCGTTTGAAACCAGGGACTACCTACGATTGATGTTATGCTATTTTATGCCCGCTTTCATAGTGGCCTACCTCTTAAGCAATGAAAACTGACGGGACCATTGAATCACTGAAATGTCCAAGGTCACCCTCAATACTCTTTACTTATCTTCACTGAGAAATCTCTCCTCTTACAGAACTCATGTAAGCCACCATCCCCTTCATTTAAATAACGCAAGTGTCCTCATTACTTGCATGGATCTCCAAAGCACCAGGCGTCAGCAGTTTGTTAACCAGTCCATCAAGCAGAAGCAGAAGTGGGCGAGTCGATTCTGCACAAACATGGGGCATGGCTGATGTGTGGTATACACTGCGCATCTCAGGGCACCTCTGCATGTGATGGAACATTCACGGGCGGCAGTGTAGTATAATGGGTAGGGAATTGGACTTGTAACTCAGAGGTTGCTGGTTCAATTCCCAGGTGGGAGCACTGCCGTTGTACCCTTGAGCAAGGTACTTAACCTAAATTGCTTCAGTAAAATATCCAGCTGTATTGTCTCTAAAGAAATGTAAACTGTGTAAGTCGCTCTGGATAAGAGCGTCTGCTAAATGTCAAATGTAAATTCATTTCGCCGTCTTGGCAGAGTGGCTTTGTGCCACCTCGGCGCATGCGAACGCACGACGGAAAAACCAAAGCAGAGCTCGTGGCATGACTCGTGATCATTGGCTGGCGAGAACGGCTGAAATTTTCTGTTCGACAACATGGACACACTCCCCCTCCCCCCCCCGCCTCCCGCTGTGGGGGCTGAGTTTAGCGTTTCTGAAAGCTGAAAGTAAGAGGGAACACACTTCTGTAATCAGGCCATCGCTCAGCATGCCTCCCATAGCCGCACTCTGCATGGCTTTCTAATCTTTCATTACAGCCAAGAGAGTGCAGGCGACCATGTTAACTTGCCGCTTTACCGCTCAGAGAGGCCTGGAAAAGCTGCAGGATTTATGCTCCCCGGGAACAAAAGCATGCCTGGAGAATGGGGAACGGGGCTACATTGTGCTTTCGCTTGTTTTTCCCTGGTGCAAATGATTCAATGCTCCACTTTGAGTCCCTTAGACCCTGGGAGCTATTATATATGGCCCAGCATCATGAGAGTGCTTAGTTAGCATGACTAACTGGATTCTATACAGTGACACTATACTCTACATCTTTAGTGAGTAAAAAGTGTTGTGTTCACCAGAGGCCCTGAGGCAGAAAGAGGAGACTGAGGAGGAGAATGAAGATATATAATATATATATTTTTTTTTTTTTGTTTTTGTTTCTGATTTTATCCCATTTTCACTACCCTGTGACCGGTAGTGACAAAGGCAAAGTATCGTCTCCTCCAAGACGCACTCGCCAGGCCATCGACCATAACTCCTGTACTGCAAAGCCACTTCTGTGCGCAGCAAACTTCATGCCGGCTTCCCTTCCCCCCCCAGTGGCACTCACGGCCAGAGCCGACTGTGGCGCAGCCGGTGGAAGCGAGCCCCAGTAACTAGTTGCAGTGGCGAACATTGTAACCACTAGACCACCTGGGAGGCCTGATGATATATAATAATAACAATAATAATATGAGCATATAATAAAGTACTGCAAAAGTCAGAGTCTGAATGCATGTGGCGGTTACGCTCAATGCCGGCCCTGAAACATTGTGGTTCTCACTGAGAAACACGGAGAGAAGCTAAATTGATTCAATAATTTGCTAAATCAAAGGTTGGATGGAATCAAAGTTGTACAGACATTGACTGGGGTAGAGCAGCCCTTTTGTGAGGAAAATAAGCAAATGAAATGGTAAATATGCATGGAGTTCTCACTTCTTCTCCATTGTCACCTATGGTCACCTACCATCATGGTCAAAAGAGCGGTCATGTTTACTTTTGTAGTAATCTAATTGCAGAGAGTTGCTCATGCCATATCTGAAAAGCATCAGTTTCAAGTGGATTTTGGTGTTCAAGGCAGAGAATCATAAACACAACTGTGTTACATCGAACAAGCAGGAGGGCAAAATCAAAGTACATGCAGCCATTAGGCTAGTTTATGTCATTTAAATGAAGAGGACTGAATTAAGCAAGCTCTATTCACCAACATCATCACCATCCAGCCCACGTGACCCAAACTTTTCTGTACAATGCTTCAACCCGCTCATTTATCCGGCTGGTTCTCATATCACCAATCAAGAACAACCCACTGTATCCCCCACCGTCTGGCCCTGGATGCATACGGCCAATCCTGCACGATATTCCGCACAGGCACAGGTGATTGTAGTATATGTAGTATACAGCAGACGCTTTTATGGCCAGTAGTGAATGCATACATTTTTCAGTATATGTGGCCCCAGTGATTGGCCTGTACAGCACGCGGGCGAACAGCAGTCCTGACCAATGACGT
Organism: Aldrovandia affinis; assembly: GCA_029706075.1. Taxonomy (NCBI): domain Eukaryota; kingdom Metazoa; phylum Chordata; class Actinopteri; order Notacanthiformes; family Halosauridae; genus Aldrovandia; species Aldrovandia affinis. The sequence continues at coordinate 761,950 of JAINUG010000147.1, forward strand.
TGGCAGTCATTAGGCAGCTCACACCAGGTCTTATGGCTTCTTCTCCAGTGACACCGTAAACCACTAAAGGCTTCCGAGCAAACCTTGTAACCCAAACAAGCAATCTGCAGCCAAAATGCGCAGGTCGATCAGCCCTCGGAACAACTCTGGGCTGCATTAACATCAAGGGAAATTGCACTGAGCAGATGTCTTTAACACCAGTTTTACTGCCACCATCTTAAGAGTCTAATCTAGCATGTAAGGGTTTCTTCTCCCCTTTTATGGGCAAGTCCTGCCCAAGGAATGCTTTGCTCTGTTCTTTCACAGTGAAAGGGAATATATATAACAGTGCAGAACTTGGTATGCAGCGCAGAGCTAAGCAGCAACAAACGACTGTACTGCAACCAGCAGGCAGCAATGAGGCAACTAATCTGGCTAATCCATTCAGTCTGTCTCTCCTCAGCCCTCGCATTGTGGTAAAACACTTGGCTCTAATGAAGATGCATGTGGACGGTACACGTCAGATGCCTTATGTCATGGCTTCGGGCAATGAAATCATGAAAACTACAGGGAAGTCACAAACTACGCTCACTTTGTTCTCCGGCTGTGACATAAACGGATAAGATTGAGGCAGACAATACAATTGAGAACATTTGTATCCAACATTTATGAAAGTCAAATAAAAGCCCATCACTATTACTCGCTACCGATAATTGAAGTGCAGAAGGCTTGCGCAAACGCACACTGAATATAATGTGCTATATTCCCAACACACTGCAAATGGGAACAGAACGCATATTAGGTCACTGACCACAACTTGGTGGGGGGGGGGACAAAATAAGGAACCTCTGCAATGTTCAATATTTCATAAACAGTATGAGAAAAGATTATTTGGGATAATGTTGCTATTATTTGTATCATACCATCATAAAAAAGCTCTTGGATTAAATGTAGACTTTGGCTCCAGGTATGGTGGACAGTTCCCCTCCCAATGTCTGGAGATGAATGTGGATGGGCCATTGGCTGAGGGGGGTGTGACATGATGTGTGAATGTGGTGCATCCTAATTTAAGGATGGAGTTTAGGTCTGTTGTGCCCGTGTGTGTGTTTGTACATGTTCATGCTCATGTGTGAGCATTTGCCTGTGGGTTTTTCAGATTGTGTGTATATTAATGTGTGTGTGTGTGTGTGTGTGTGTGTGTGTGTGTGTGTGTATGGAAGCGAGTCTTTGTGTCTAAAAGAGCATGAGTGTGTGTGTGTGTGTGTGTGTGTCTGTGTGTGTGTGTTGCCTGTATGTGTGTATGACTGTGTGTTTTTGCCTATGTATTTATATGTGTGTATGCACCAGTGTGTGCTTGTGTGTGTGTGCCTTGGGTCTGCTGCCAGGCATTTATATGAACTTGCACACAGTGAATGAATAACCCTATTTATACTGGGTTATTAATTGACTGTGCGCACCCCCAGAACATTGATATATTGAACTGCCAGCTTGTCTCATGAAGTGGATCAAAATAGCAAGTGAGCGAACGCGTGTGACAACTTCATCTTTTTGATGCACCCTAATAAATAGGGTTATTAATTCACTGTGTGCGATCCATAAACATTGATATATTTAACTTATTTTTATAGCGCCAGGTTTTCTCATTAAGTGGATCAAATTTGCAAGTCAGCAAACACGTGTGACAAGTTCATGTTTTTTTGACACACCCTAATATATAAATTATTATATATCATTATAATAATTATATATTATTTATTATTTATATTGGTGCAATATTTTAATATATTTTATATATTTTGATCATTTGGACAGCTTTTGCAGTTTGTTTTTTCGAAAAGTCGATATTGGTAAATGCCTGTTGGTTACTTTCTTTACCATTGGAAAACCTCTGTTGTTGCTAATCCAATTATTTGGTTTGACTTTGGGGTGTGTGATTCTCAGTGTCACAGAAGTGAATTGTGCCACTCGGAGACACTTTGAGCCATCACATTAGTATGTGTTTGGGTGATAGAAACAGGTTTTATAGTCATCAAAACATGTTTTCCACTGTCACAGAAGTGAATAGAAACCATTGGGCCAATTTGACCACATTGGATAGGTTTTGGGACACTTGGAGACCACCGGTGACACCACTCACTGAAACGCCTCTAGTTCATGAGTCCCTGGGTCTAGAAGTCTCTTGTTTTGAAGTGCACAATCAATTGCAAAATGCTTCAACATTGTGGACAGTTAAATAACGAGTATGATTGTAGAAATTATTAATCACTTTTAAAAAAGCTAAAAAGGTTCATACTAATATTGTTATTATTATGTTAGTAATGTATACACGTATAAGGTATCTACATTAGCAGAGAATGTGATCATACAGCACAGGTGCAGAATTACGAGCAAGTTTAGTGCAGAAGCTCCGACTAAGAGAGAAGGTAGCACATCACAAGAAAGATGAACTCAGTTCAATGGGTAGGCATACACACTTGCACATAAAACCACATCTATTTGCAAGCAAAAGCACTGAACACATTGTAGTGAATTGAAATTGGTTGACTTGGTGTTATAGAGACTTGGTGTTTATACAAAGCACATAACAGGTAACTTAAAGTCTACATATTTTCAGAGGAGGATACATATTTGAAGACGGTAGTCCATGACCGCAAAACCAAGGATGTCAAGAACCTTGGAGGAATGGTCCAAGATTCCTCCAGATGTTTTCTCCATCCATACTAAACATTATATAAATAGGCTCAATGCTGTCATCCTTGCTAGGGAAGGCTGCATCAAGCACTAAAAACAGGGGTTGCAATAATCATGACACCTAAAAAAAAAAAAAAAGGTTTATATATATATAAATAAGCTGTGTATGTTTATAGCATGGCTTGGATGAATACTCGATTCTGATTGACTAACATCCTTGCGTATATATCATGTATACGCATGAGTAAATCCTTCTCACTTCTAAAAAAGGTTCCATATATATTTGCCTAAAGACACGCTGCATTAACAAGAATCAGGGTTAGTTCAGCAACGGAATTTCTTCTCATTTGTACAATCAGGATTAAAAATTCATAATTAATAATGAGTTCCATAAACTCTGATAGCAGAAGGATGTGACTGGAATAAATGTCAGTTTCCAACACAGTTTTACAGATATCTCCCTATCTACATATCAAGCATCGGCACCAACTGTGCAAGTTATGAACGCTTTCATCTCTTCCCGAACATGGACAAATGAGGAACTATATTTCTTGGCGGATTTCCACATGCCATAATATGATCATTTTTACATGATAACGGAATTTGAATTTTTAATGGTTTTGCATTTTAATATTATTTTGTGGCAAGTAGCCATGGTATAAGTGGAATAAACCATTCCAAGCCGTGGGTTCTCAGGATATATGGTATTCTCACCCTAGAAGTGCGTATATATGCTGAGAATGCACAGAGTGGTTTATTCCTTACACACACACACACACACATATATATATATATATACGTATGTGACTCAATTTAGTTACAATTTAGTTACTTTAGCTACAAAATGTCCTTTTTCATTTGATGTTTCCATTATTTTGTTTACCCCCTATATATATATATATATACACATATATTCACGATATATAACTGATCGGGTGTGCCATATATAAACTGGAATATAAGTATAATCAAAGCTCACCCCTGAGCAATGTCTATGTTTCCCTCTCAGGATTTAGCCCAAAGCTAGTCTGCACTCCACTGTCCTTGAAGTGTTGCGGTGCTGGTGAGTGATGTCACTGAACCAGGCACACCACACACACAGTTCACCTCTCAGGTTTATTGAGGGGGAAAAAAAAGGCTAAGAAGACGAGTACAGAGAAATCCATGCCTGTCACTTTTCCCCAACACGTATCCTCCTTTTTATTCCCCATACTTCCCAAAAGAATAAATCTTAGATCAGTGTACCCATGCTTACTTGTAAGTCTTTTTTGTGTGAAAGAAGGAAGCTGGTCCAGGATGACTGGTGCTCAGGGACAAAAATCTGTCTACATGTGCTCCTTCTGTCAGGGGTGTTGCAATGGTGCCCCTTTGTTCTGGGAGCTGTGATCTCGTCCTACTCCAAGGGCACCTGCTGCATGGGCACTGACAGTGCTTCATTTTTGCACACGGTGCGCAGCCACTCTGTCTACTCCTCATCTCCCGCCCTCATCTCACCCCCTCATTGCCGCCCCTCCCGCTCTCCTCTGATGAGGGGAGACGCATAACCCTCCAGCCTCCTCTCCCCACCTGCACTGTAGCCTTATGTGTGCATGTGTGTTTGCGTGTGAGTGTGTATGAATGCGTACGTGTATTTTTGTACGTGTGTTCGTGCGCACGTGTGTGTGTATGAATGTGTCCTAATGCGTGTGTCTGAATGTGTTTGTGTTTGCGCCCGCTTGCGTGAGTTTGTGTGTACGGGTTTCTGTCACATCACAGCTTTCATTCCGTATCTGGATTACTCTGCAGCATTGCTGAACTGCTGCTGAACTCTGCAGTCTCTCTCTCAGCAATAGCTCAATGTAAAAAACAAATGACTGAACATTTAAATGAGTAAAAAAAAGACTTTCATGTCTACTGCTCCCCAGCAGTGCCATTATTAACTGGCTACTTGGACTCCCAGAGAGAGCCCCAGGTCGCTTTTCTGCATCATGTGACTTATGTTTTGGTATGTGTGTGTGTGTGTGCGTGTGTGATATCAAGCAGGGAACCCCCGTCACCCTAACAGCATAGCGCACACAACTGCCTATCATGATAATTACATATTATACACCCAAGAGGCAATAACCAGTGTCTACAGTTAAATAGAATAGTAGACCACATAGAGCTCCTCAATGAAACAGGGTTTTTCACCATCACTCAAAAATAATAGCTCTGCTTGGCATTTCCTTACAAAATGGCATTGCAGAATCTCATGTTTCCCAGTGAGGAAGAGGGCCACCTCCACGTCCGATAGTTGCTACATGGCTAAAGGTATGTGGACACCCAAACATCACACCCGTATGTGCTCGTCGAACATCTCATTCCAAAATCATGGGCATTAATATGGAGTTGGTCCCCCCTATAACAGCCACCACTTTTCTGGGAAGGCTTTTGACTAGATGTTGGAACAAGAGCATTAGTGAGGTCGGGCACTGATGTTAGGCAATTAGGCCTGGCTCGCAGTCAGTATTCCAAGTCATCCCAAAGGTGTTCGATGGGGTTGAGGCCAGGGCTCTGTGCAGGCCAGTTAAATTGTTCAAATCTTGACAAACCATTTCTGTGTGGACCTCACTTTGTGCACCGGGGCATTGTCATGCTGAAACAGGAAAGAGCTTTCCCCAAACTGTTGCCACAAAGTTGGAAGCACACAATCATCTAGAATGTCATCGTATGCTGTAGCGTTAAGATTTCCCTTCACTGGAACTAAGGGGCCAAGCCCGAACCATGAAAAACAGCCGCAGTCTATTATTCCTCCTCCACCAAACTTTACAGTTGGCACTATGCATTGGGACATCTGCCAAACCCAGCTTCGTCGGTCGGACTTCCAAGTGGTGAAGTGGTATTCATCACTCCAAAGAATGCGTTTCCACTGCTCCAGAGTCCAATGGCGGTGAGCTTTACACCACTCCAGCCGGCACTTGGCATTGCGCATGGTGATCTTAGGCTTGTGTGCGGCTGCTCGGCCATGGAAACCCATTTCATGAAGCTCCAGACTAACAGTTATTTTCACTGACGTTGCTTCCAAAGGCAGTTTGGAACTTGGAAGTGAGTGTTGCAACCGAGGGCAGACAATTCTTATGCGCTACACGCTTCAGCGGTCCCGTTCTGTGAGCTTGTGTGGCCTCCTACCACTTCACGGCTGAGCTGTTGTTACTCCTAGAAATGTCCACTTCACAATAACAGCACTTACAATTCCAGGGCAGCTCTAGCAGGGCAGAAATATAACAAACTGACTTGTTGGATAGGTGGCATCCTATGACGGTGCCGCGTTTGAAAGTCACTGAGCTTTTCAGCACGGCCCATTCTACTGCCAATGTTTGTATGGAGATTCCATGGCGGTGTGCTTGATTTTATATACCTGTCAGCAATGGGTGTGGCTGAAATAGCCGAATCCACTAATTAGAAGGGGTGTCCACATACATTTGGCCATGTAGTATGTCTATAAGGACACTGAGAAGGGTTGAGTGATGTCAGCTGAGAGATAACGACTGTATAGAACTAACAGCATGGAGACTCCTGTGGGCACTCTCATACAGGAGAGAAGGAGAGAGAGAGACAGAGTAGAAGGGTAGAAATAGGCCCACAGGGCCCAATATACTGTATCTTCAACTCCTTTTCCTGTCTGAAAGTGGACAAAAACAAAGATACTGCTCAACAACCAAGATGTGGGACACTTTCCATTTAGTTTGTACAGGCATTGTTGTACCTGAACTTAATTTGCTGAGTTCCTTAGTACAACATTTTAAATGGAGACAGGGAATCCTCAGCTGGAACAGGAAGGAACATACGGTATGTAGTCACCCTGATATAAATATCTGAATGATATCCCAGACAACAAGGGGGGTAAAAATCTCTAGTCTATTCACACCTCAAACACAGGAGCAGTGACATCACCTTCACCAGACAACTCATCTCAGAACCACAGAAACAACGCTATTCACACAAACTGCCAGACACACACACACACACACACACACACACACACACACACACACACACACACACACACACACACACACACACACACACACACACACACACCCCCACAAACAGGAAATTGAATCGATCAGGAGTTGTGTACCTCAGAAACGTCAGCCATCTCAGAGGTAATTTAGTATGATAGGAAAAGAAAATTCATATCTCAATCGCACAGCGATTTATTATACCAACCTACTGTGTCATAAAATGTTAATGCTCTGAGAAAATAAATTGAATCTGGGACCAGGGCACCCCTGCCAACCGACAGAGACTGATCAAACAAAGAAATACTTTTAATTGCGCTCTGTCTTTCCATCCGCTAGGCTCGCGTGTGGCGGTCGAACACCTGCTTCATCATCTCCACAGAGGCTGATAGGACATTATCTCCCGGGTTGTGTGCTTGTGCATACCTCTCGCCCGCCTCACAATGGCGATGACTAAGCAGACACTGTGAGGCGGGAACAGCCATGGCGCGGTGATTAACGGCGTCGATCTGAAAACTTTTAATCGACGGTCCATGAAAGGCGAAGCAGCAGGACGTGGAGTGTGCCATCCACCCATGAGCAGAGCCGGTGCATCGGTGCCCTCGCGTGAGCGAAGCTTGGCCAGAGTTCAGAGAAGCCCCACCGCACTGCCAATGAACGAGGCACGGGCTGTCATGACGGCTTCGCCATTATCCATGACGGCTTCGCCATTATCCGGTGATGGTCGCTACTCATTATTTATCCATAACGCCATTATCCATGGAAGATTGTTGATGGTCACAACATGCTCATTATTTATCCATGATTACGCCCACAGGAGACCGGTCCCATGCAAAAGCATCATTTACATGTAAGATTTTTGGCCATATGAGTGTCATATTATCACAACATGCAAGGGAACAGGTAGTATTAAATCAGGGACATGCTAATTGTTCATACACTTTTATCCAAAGCGGCTTACAGTAGTGAATGCACACTTTGTTTCCAGTATATGTGGTCCCAGTGGGAACTGAACCCATGACCTAAGTGTTGTCAACGCCATGCTCTATCTACTGAGCTACACAAAACCACTTATGTAAGTGGTAATCTTAGTGTTAGTGGTTTTTAACATATAATCTACATATGTACTACTCTAATCGACACCCTTATAACCTTATTTTGTTGATAAAATGTGAATGTATTAAAAACTATTTTATGTAATTTTACTGTCTAAAAATATTTTGCTGGGGACAGAGTGACTTCAGGTGGGGATGCTGGAGTTGTATCTGAGGTCAAGCTCAGTCACCAGTGCAAGAGAAGTGCAAACACTGTAATGAGAACACCCCTTACACCCAGCCTGTACCTCCCACCGCTGCTAATGACACACTTCTGGGGAAAACATCCCTCACGGTCTGAGCAATGGGTGTGAAAAGGACGAGGTGAAAACCCATTAAACTTAATCACAACCTGTTCAAATTAAACACCTCCTGGTTCAACCGACAGACGTGCTTATTGGAGAGCTGTCACCTGTGATATATTCGTCTACACCCTGACCATAATCCTGCTACAATATAAATCACTGTCATTACAATCACCACTTAAATAAACATTTTGTTGCAAATTTCCTGTTAACAATTATAGAAATAAAACTTTTAAACACTCAATAAAAAATCATGTTTATACATTTGCAAGAAGCCCAAGGGTAATACGAAACATGGGATTCTGAAGAAATTGGCAGTTGTCCTTTAGTATATATTTAACATAATTAATGAATTTGGAACAGCTCAAAAGCACTGGCGGTGTCACATGTGAACTAAATTAAAGACAAGAAATAATTTTCAATCCATTCACTTTTAACTAAAAATACGTACAAATTCGAGCCAAATCAAAATCTTCATTTAAATCCCTGTGTTTTTACCTTTTACACCCTGTGGATGTAAAAGCTTCACATTTCTCTCTGTCTATACCTTGGATTAAAATGGACCACAACCAGGGATCTCAGGTAACAATTATATATGAGGCACCATATATAATTATTCAGTATTCTGTAATAATTAGTCTCTGTAATCCAACAGCCTAAAATAGCCTCAATGGCCAGCAGCCACGCCATCATGTACCCTGCTCCTGCCAAATGGCTGAAGCTAAGCAGCTGTGGGCTTTGTCAGTATTTTGATGGGGAAATTAAGATGCTGCTGGAAGTGGTGTTGGCCAGTAGGGGACGTTCTTCTCTCTGGACCAAACACAAAAGCACTGTGCTGTAGGAGATCTTTCGGAGGAGATGTTAAACCAAGGTCCTGACTCACTGTGGTTATTAAAGATCCCATGGCACTTATCGAAAGGAGTAGGGGGTTCTCTGGTGTCCTGGTGTCATATACATATGGTTACATTCCCAGCATAGTCCTTTAAATGTGCCACCTAATCATCCCCCAGTTCATTGGCTCAATAATTCCCTCGCTCTCCACCTCAAGCTGATGTGCGGTGAGCGTTCTGGTCACAAAATGGCTGTTGTGCATCACCCAGGTGGGTGCTACACATTGGTGCTGGTTGAGGTGACTCCCCCCCTTCACTGTAAAGCACTTTATGTTCCTGTAAGGCACTATATATAAAATATAAATATATAAATAAAGGCACTATGCAATCAATTATTATTTTTATTATTATATATTTTCCTCAGTATAAAAAATACTTTACACAAAAAATAAGCCATAAGAAGAGTTATTTACAATGAGAGAGAGAGAGAGAGAGAGAGAGAGAGAGAGAGAGAGAGAGAGAGAGAGAGAGAGAGAGAGACAGAGAGAGAGATAGATATTTTAGGTTTCTATATCATATGTTAATTCACGCCACCCCCAAATCCCCTCTCCCCCCCAAACCCCTCAGGACTGTAAAGACCATAGAGAAAGACTGGGAATGGGCTGGCACTGATGAAGCAGTGAGGGGGGCATACTGTCTTGTGAGGCAGGGGTTATTTTTGCGACGGGCATCCACTCCCTCGGCCGTCGATCGCGGGGCCGTCTTTCACTCAGGCGGAGGACGCCACTGTGATTACACAGCTGAACGTGATATAAGGAGACGAGGGTGGCAGCTCCACAGGATTCAAGGGTGTAAATGTGCCACGAGCATACCTGTGTGTGTTTGCATGCGTGTGTGTGTATGCATGCATGCATGCGTCTCTGTGTGCGTGCCGCACATGTATGAGAGCATCGGGCCCTTCGTGACAACCCACTGAAGAACAGAAAACAAACATAATGGAGGCCAAAAATAGCTGAATGCTATTTTACCATTTCAGTGACGTTTAAATGCTGCACTTTACAATATGTGTAAAATGGAGCACCCTGCCTTCTCTCCCCGTTTTGTGGTCGCTGTGCTGTAAAAATTCTCACACCTTCCGAACAGATTTTCATCTGCCAGTCAAGAGTAATCATTGTGAGCCGGCTGATTACAATGTGGGGTGATTAACGTGACTTGAAACCGCAGAAGGAATTACTCGACAAAGGAAGCTGCTTTTCATTAACCGTGGATATATTTAGACCGTGAAACCTTCTTCTTCTTTTTTTGGAATCACGTCCGATGGGATCCGCACAGCAAGAGGTTGACAAATTCATGGTGGATCAGAAGTACTTTATTTGAAATTGAGATATTTAAGACTGTTGTACTTAAATCTTGCGCTGCGTCTCACACTACATTTGCATTCTTTTAACCATCAATAAAGGCCCCTGGGAGAGCATTTGGAACAAGAAATTAAAGTTTGAGGACAAACTTTCAAACATTGTAGTAGCTGTAGTAACAGTAGTTTTAGGAGTTACAAAAGAATAGTAGTATGTGAAGAAATGTAAACTGTATAAGTCACTCTGGATACTCTGGATAAGAGCATCTGCTAAATGCCTGTAATGTAGTATTTGTTGTTGAAGTAGCAGTATTATCATTTTTAGTAGTAGTTTCTGTCCTGGTGGAAGTAAGCTAATAGTAGTAGTAGTAGCAGCTGTTGTTGTTTTGGTAATATCAGTACCTGTTTGTGTAATATTAGATATGCAGACAGACAAGCACACCTCATACGGTTTGGGACAGGCAGCTGCTAAACCCTGTGCTTTATTCCTGAATGTCATTGTAAAGATCTGCTTTTGTATATTTGTTTCTTAGAAATAAGAAAATATAAAACAAAACATTGCTGCCTTAGTCATTAACTGCATTGACATGCATTAACAGTGGCACAGCAATTGTGATTTTAGTGAGAAACCCATTGAGGCCTTGTTTTCAACTTGTCAGAGAACAAGTTGAAAACAAGAGAAAGTTTAACTATAAAAATTCTAAATTATGATGTGAGTAAGTGCATTTAAGCTTTGCTATTGTATGGTCACATTACTGCACAAATTTGTTTACAAACAGTGGGAAATGTCACACGGATGATACAGACACCTTTTTAAAAAGCAGATACTCCTCGGACCAAATTTTGCACAGCAGTTTCATATTTTTAGCCAGTCACATGCCATACTTTATGTTTTTTTATTATTATTAAATGACACCTCTTGTACAGATGAGGAAAATTAATTCTAAGATAATTTAAAAGGTTTTTTTGTGGTTCAGAGAATTGTGTATCTAAGTGTCCAGAAGCATATCCAAAATGTACTATCAATCAGTTCTCTTGTACAAATCTATTCAACCAGAGCCCCATTAGTCAGAATGCTTTCCAGGTGGATTCTAACAGATCGTCATGGTGAGAATGACAGAGAATTGCTGCCAACATGAAGTACAATCGATTACAAAGTTTTACCCAGAAGCAAGAAGGTGCCCCCCATTTTTGCATCTCAGCCCAACAGTGACTGCAAGAAACCAATGAGGGCTTGTTTGAAATGTTAGAACATATCCATCATTGTGAGAATGCTTAGGTTATGGGTTTGATTCCCATAGCGAACACATATACCGAAAAATGCGTTCACTACTGTAGGTTGCTTTGGATAAAAGTGTCCGCTAAATGGTATATGTATGTTATGTTAGTGGATGCGTTCTTAAAATCTGTGTGGAATACTAATAAGAAATAATAACAATATCAGTGAGTTGGCTTTTTCAAGCCAAATGAATCACGATTCAACAGTCCCACACTTTCCTTTATGGGAGGTGTACATTTTGGCCTCAATGTTAAGCGCTATGTTTGGAGCAAGCCTAACCGAGTGTCCTTTTGAGCACCTTTGGTAGGTAGGGCCAGCACTGAGTAGGTCAGCTAGCTTCTCAGAAGAATTCACCCATTTTGTTTTACCTCGGTAGTCAGGGTAGAATCGTTTTTTTGAGATTAGGTTCGCTAGCTGATTTGTTGTTTTTCATTTTGCGTCTGTCGTATAAGTATGTTTTCTTGATAACTGTTTGTGGTAAATAAATCTGTTTAATTGTGGACGGTTTGACAGGTGGCATTTGTTGCCGCGACCTTTCTGGTGGTCGTCTGGCTATCACAGCATGGGTGGCTTCACAGGTCGTAACAAAGTCAAATGTGAAAAATGCCAAAGGGGGTGAATATTTTTGATACCCAGTGTATGTATCCCTCATTTATTCAAGTACTTCATTTATTTGGGCAGTGGCCTGTATCTGCAGCATAATAACAGTGAAAGGTTTGATTGGAGGCGAAACTAAGACGGGACTTATTATTCATTGCTTGGGGTTTTCTCGGTTGTCGCAACCTTGCGGCGGCGTTGACGTTCTAGTCCAGACCCCAAAAAAAGAAAATATCACTAATGCATTGTGGTTTTGGCTTCATATTTTTCCATTTTCACAGACAGGGAAGGAGATTATAGCTGTGCATTATGTTACTATCCAAGCAAAAGACCAAAGAACCATGTAATTCAATGTGACAAGCAAGTCACTGCCATTATTTTCAAATAAAAAAGAGACTCGTTCCAGCAAAGCAAAAGTCATTGTCCGTGGCCCCACAAAAGCATAGTTGCAGCTATAATATAGTAATGCTCAAGGTGACACTTTGTTGTGCCATTTTATGTGTGAGGAATGTGGTTATCCACAATGTCACAGCAAGCGTATTCTTTAGTGAGCATTGTAAATGGGGAATCATGCAGTTTCCTATGTGCACCTAGAGTCACCTTCTCAAAACATTGCACCCAAGGAAAGAATTTGGTTGGCCAGACCAAGCCTTGGTCAATAAAAGTTTTTCCATTGATTTGGTGGCTTGAGGCAGAAGTTGCTGTGAAGCACTGACACAGGAACAACTCTACACAAAACCTAACCTTAACCATTTGGAAGGAACATTTTAAAATGTCTTAAGACCAGCACTCAAGGGCAATTTACACCTACACCAATTTGGTGGGAGTCAAGTTCTTCCAACACTTTCCCCACTTTTTTAAAAATAGTTACTTCCAAAGAACCTAAAATAAATTTCTAACATGTCTAAGAATGAGGTCAAATATTGATCATTCTTCAGAATATAAGCCCTGGTGCCCTTTCACGTTGCACTCTAACATGTCAGTTCTTAACATTTTGTTAAAGTGAAATGTCAAGCCTTATTGCATTACAATGAGAACATAAATGGATGATAATGGATATATCTCTTTCAATTGGCACAAGGCCTATAGAATTCCTATAGAATTATCTAATTACAGCTTCCTAGTCTTACAGGTCACTGTCATTTGCGTCAAAATATTACCTACATTGTTTTATTTGCTTAGAATATTTCTTTATGATTGGGATTTTCCTTAACATTTTACACAATGTAGCTAAATATATTTTTATATCTTCTTTTTATCCCATTTTCGTAGCCAATTAGACCCGCTATTTAAGTCCAATTGAATTGGATCATAGTTTGATAACTGACTGCATTTAAAAACATCGACTCGCAATACATTTTTTCAATGGCGGTGGAGAGCGTGCACTAATGTTACTTGTTAGGAAACTGGGAACACTAGAGGCTACTCACAGAAGAAAAAGGTTTCATTCAAAAGTTAATCAATAAAAAAACGAAATTACTGAGGTTATTTCAGGTACCCTATCCTCTGGCTGACAGTAAATGATGTTAATGTAACGTGGCAAGTTATGGCTTTGATTATGGCAGCTATAATTGCTGCAAGTCATACATATTTTCCACAGATTATCAAACGTCACAGCATGCCATCCGCTCCCATCATCTCTGCCTGCTGCAACTGATGCCCTTGCTCCTCTGACAGGTGTTACTCCCAAAGTAATCTATTTAACATAGACTCATGCGATAATACTTCATGTACTAGCAATTGTCAATTATCTCTCACCGAATTTATAGTTTCCTCTTGCATGTTGCCTTCATTTTGAACATGCCATGCCATGTCTTCCTTCTTTTGGTTATCTAAACCGTGGAACAAATCACTCTTTGTTTAAGACCTGTTTTTCATAGATTGGTAGTCTCTCTTCACTAATTGGACAATTTAATTAGGACTGAATGTGTACCTGCTGTGCATGCATATTTTAGCAATATGACAACCGCATTTATTGTGCAAAAAAAAGCCATAAAAATTGAGTGACGTTTTTACCTTTTTACACATTTTAAATGTTATATGCCACCTTCATAGACTCATCTTCAGCAGACTGCTTCACTGCATGACAGGCAGGGCCGAATTTTCCCGTCCCACTCTCATTTTAATCAATAACGTCAATATGCCACGGGAAAGTTGTTTATCTGCTCTCACGCTGGCGCAAGGTATAATCAGGACTCAAATCATGAGATCAAATGAAGGACCAATGCAGCTGTCTAGCCGCTTTTCTTGTTCTATAAAGAACATAGACGGGTGTTAGCCAGACTCAAGCCACAAGCGTGGCTACTGTACCTACATCTGCCTGTGAATGTTACGACGTGTGTTCCACTCAATATTGGGATCGACAGATACATTGACTGCAATTCTCTGCCTCTAAAGGTCATGAGCGCAAATGGTCTTCAGACGACCGGAGCCTAAGGTTTGCGGGAAGAATCTTTAAAGTACAAAACGGTGACCACTAGCCTAAGTGAGATCAGTTGGCGGACTGCCTTTCAGTTGCACTGTTCCTATAAATATCTGATCAGTCACATGCCTGTACACTTCAAAACCACCAGCAGGCTGACAGGAAGACAGTGCAGCGTGGAACATAGGGCCTGAAATATTCATGCCGTATTTCATATCCGATTCTTTCAACAGCCGCAGTGGCGAAAGAAAAAAGCTTCAACAGCCTGGCTCTGGCTAAAATAAGAGTATTCCGCAGTGGAGAGGGAACATGTGAACGGCAAATATGAAAGATTATCTAGTGCAAGCAAATTAATTCAGCCCCTTGAAGAAAGACATTGGCCACACATGGCCATGATGGATGTGACTAAATTAAAGATCTGAATCACTCCATGGTTGTCCATGAAATATATTTCAAAGCAGTAGAAAAATTCTAATTTTTTTACATTTATTTTCTTGCTTGCAGGATAGTGTGTAACCCTATATTTATGCTGTAAAATTCCATTTGTCCAAGACAACAATACATGCGGTTGTCCACCAAATTAAATCTGGCCAACTGGCAGGGCTCCTTATTGAGTCTGTGAACCTGTACCTTTAAGAAACACACTTCTGCATGAAAAATCCTGTCATAAACACCCAGAGAGCATAAACAATCTTGGCTCAGCAACTCGGTTCTTGGTCTGTGTTACGCATGACTCCAGAAGGAGAGGGAGGCATGGAGATCTTGTAAATATTTCACTTCCCTGCTCTCACAAACATGTACGTTCTCTCACGCTCAGCATCGCTCTACATAGAGATGCCAATCCATCAACCAAGAACAAGTAACAGTGAAAGCTTGCATGCTGTCGCCAGTTGGAATTAAATCAAATTAGTGTGAATTGCACACTGTGATGAAACTCTGTGATGGCCCTTAGTGCACACTGTCAGGTCCCAATGACTCCGAGCTCTGGCCACGTGCTGTAAGTCTCTATTGGAGGATGACCCTTGGCTCACCTATTAACACGTTCAGAGAATTGGCAGGGATATACAGTATAGCACTTCCCAACATGATCTGACTGCTTAGACTGTAAAAAGTAAGAACGTCAAGGATGACGATAATACTGCTTTTATGAAGATACACTTGAATAATGTAAAATTCAATTTCTGTGTCTGTACAGTAAACATTAAAATTATGGTAAAATATCACACCAGCTATCACAGAGATAGCTGGCACTTCTCAAACAAGATCATATCATCTTACAGTCAGTGATATAAAAAAGAAAAATACCTAAAACATTTTAAAAAAATAGCTTGAGGCAAAGAGAATTTAACTAATGTAAACATTTATATCTAAAATCCCCCTGTGTCAGTTTATGCCTCCGCGCTCTGTACCATAATCCACTTATGCCATCCTCCTACCTGTAGGGTTTCTTATTCAGAAGAAAGACAGATAGCACATATTGTGAGCTCAGGGCCTCATGGCATGGCACAACACCGCCCGCTCTGTCCTCTCGAGCACTTCCTGTCAGGGTGCCATTTCATTAGTCCTCACCTGAGCTCCGAGCAAGTCCAGCAGAGCCACTGCGTGTGCTGGAGTTCCTTCTGCTCCACGAGCAGCTGTGTACCACAGGTTCTCAAAATATGGCCCAGGACCCAAGCCCTCGAAAGGCTCGAGGCCCTTTCGCATCGGTATGCTCGCTGGAGAGGTAACGTCAGCGTTTTTAATCATTCCAAGGAAGTCCTTCTATCCTTTTTTATTATTTATTTATTTATTTCGTTTTACTAAATGTTCACGCGTTAATGAAATGTTACATTCTCAGTCACCAGATTTATCGTTTTTAATTTTGTTGTCCTGTAGAGTTGTGTGATGACTGCTGTGAGTTCAAGGAAATATTTGTGAAAACCCCAGCTGTGCGAGATACATAAACGCTCCAGCAATCCCTCACAGGAGGCAGATGCGTCGAGGGTGAAGCTATTTTTATGCCTGCACTCAGAAGCGCGTGTCTGCATGTGTGAGCACATATGATTTACAGTTTGATTGCACAGTGCAAAATGTCCCTGAAGACTAACCGACGACAACACGGCTTCATCATCAGCTAGGAGCATCGTCAAATCATGGTGACACCTTTAGGGGACGGGTGGGGCGGGGGCGTCATATATCACAGAGTACTGGCACCGGTGACGGTTGAAGGAGTCACCTTAATTTCATGGAGGTGGCACAGGACACCTGGGTCTCTGCACATGTGAGAGCATTTGATGACAGTGACAAATACATCCCTGCACATCGAGCTTGACTACTGCAGAAACAGGTTGTTTGTCATGATGGTTTCAAAAGCGTTTCTCTTTTAAACAAAGTGAATGGTTCTTCTTGGAAACAAATTTGGTTTTCAAGATAATATGAGATTAAATTTAGATGCATGTATATGCTTCTTGTTTATTTTATTTTAAACTCTTTCGTGGTGGAATCCAAGGGGGTCATTTTAATAAATTATTGAACAACAAAGCCTTTATTTCATACCAGAAAAAATATAAGTATGAAAGTGTCTGCTATTGCTGAGAATCAAAATGTTGCAATAATATACATAATTCAGTTATGAAGCAAAATATGCTGGGTTTTACAGTACATTTACAGTCTGCCCTCTTGACTTTTCTAAGTATTGAACTTGACGCTTTTCACACTGACTAAAATGGAAGCACAAGGGCTTCACAAAACTAAAGAGAGACAGGAGGAAAGAGGTGTGAAGGTAAGCTGTGCATCTACATCTTTACTTAGCAGAAGCCCATCAATAATTGGACATACCAGGCCGGCAAATAGCACACTCCATCACTGACGTGAATGGTAGTCCTTGTCCTCAGCCAAACAGCCCAGCAGTGTAATTTACAGATGAATTGCAATCAAATATGTGGCACCTGAGTAGCACCAGTATGTTTAAACATTGTACAAAAATCTTGCCTACCTGCTCCATCTCTCATGAGGTGTTTCCAACATCACTATGAATGCTTCTGACGTGAGCCTTGTCCTGACAGTCAGGTGCATTCTCTACCCCGGATTCCAGGTCAAAGATAACTCTTTCCATACCTACGTGACTTCTACCTCTTCCATCTTTATTTAATCCGTGAACAGAAACTAAATGTCATTTCTTTGTTCTTAAATGTCTCAATCTACACTTCCTCCTAGACTGAATACCAGACGTTAATAAAATAAAAAAATTTTAACTGCAATGCGGTAGGTAACTTTTTGGGGAAGGTTGGACGTCCCATTCTTTGTCACCCCACCCCGTGGGCTAATTAGCCCGCCCCCCATCACCTTGCCCGCGGGGTGGAGGAGAGGCACGATGCCAGGCTGCGCGGCACCCTGACATGGGCCCATCTCCAAGTATGAATCCTATTACCGACCTCTCCCGCTTATCAAGCCCCTGACACCTCCCTGTCAGCCAAAATTCTGTCAAAGATGACTTATATGGCAATGCTTCCTGAAGGCATGCGAGGTGAGCGAAGCCGTGGGGCCTGAATGCTAATCCGCGGTGTGAAACAGAGGGGGCTGAGGCACGGCACAGTGTCTGGGGAACTGCACTGTGGCTGGAGAGCAGAGCTGGCAAACTGACGGTTGCAGGTGTAATTCCCAGGTGAGGCCCTGCTGTTGTAGCTTTGAGCTAGGTACTTAACCTGGATCACCTCTATAAACACCCAGCTGTATAAAGGACACAGAATGGGAGGTGTTGGGTAAGGGTGTCTACTGAGCAATAAATAATCGTCTGGATCCGTTACTGAAGCGACAGCTGTTCAAGAAGTCACGAAACTGTCCACCCTCTTGCCGTCTCGTCAGTTGCTATCATAATTGAATCCTGACCGCGCCAGTGCAGACTGTGGCTGAGAGTCCCACGGGCGATTCGTGATCGCCAAATGCCTCACACAGGGAAGGGAGGGAGGGTATGCCATAATTAAGGGCATGCATTTTTCACCACCTATGTCAGAAACCTGCAATTCCATCCTCCAACACCAAGAGGTCGATGGAGGACTTTCTGAAGCTACTTGTTAAGCGATCAATGCATTATGATCTCAAGTAATCATTCAATTACCACAAATGAGGTTCGTAGTAGGCTAGTCAGCAGTTGGCGCTGCACACACCCACACATAATCATACTGATTGATTTGTAAGTAGGCTACTGTTTTCAAAATATGTCTGTTGACACTTCTATAGGACATATCATGCCCATCCTGGAGCAAAGAAACTGTTATGTTGAAATGAGTGGGCGGATAGTTTTAAACCGCACAAACTTATAAAAACTATTGAAAGCAAAGAAAATGGTTTTTTTGACAGCCTAAAAGCAAAATAAAAATATAAAGAACAAAATTGTTATTGATGGGATGCCTTGATTTTTAACATTCAGTTAAGGGAGCACAATATTTTATATTTTGGTGTTGAATTTAGTCATTGTTAGATCATTCGTTTTTTTTCGTCTTCCATGACTTGTCATAGAGGTATAAAAACTTGTCCATAATAGGCGGACAATTTGCGCCCTTGCACCAACACTCAGAATGGAGCTTAACTGTATAATTGGTGATGTTTATTTGAGTAATTGCCACTAATTACTGAAAATACAGTGCCTACAGTGACACCTTGAGGATCAGAAAGAAACTGCAGCTTCTTGAGAGAGGTGGTGAAAAACGTATGCCCTTAGCCATAATCAGCACCCGCCTCCTCACTCAACAACGGCTCCTCTGGTCAACCTGGTGTCTGTCACACAGTCCTCCGGTGCAGTAACTGCCACGTGAAACAAAATGGTGGCTGTTTGCATGTGTTTCCGAGGACATGCATGCTAGTCTGTGCCCTGCCCAGCTGGTGGGGAACATTGTAACAATGGGAACTGAGTTACAATTGCAAATGAACATTCTCCTACAGCAGCGGTCCCCAACCTTTTTTGCATCACGGACCAGTTTCATGCAAAACCATTTTTCCACAGACGGGGGGGAGAATCACACGCATAACAAAACACAATAAAGTGCATATTTATATCATTTAATTATTAATTTAATTATTACATTTATAATGTAAATGTGACTCAAATCAACTCAACTTCTTTTAAATGCAGCTTTCTTTTTTTTGGCAGTCTTGGAGTCTTCTGCTGTCTCATCATTGGGTCTTTGCCCCTTTTCAAAGAAGCTCTCCAGCAATGTTTGTTTTTTACTCATTTTTGCTAGGGTTAGCTTGTGGGCTTAATTTATTGGTGCATGGAAAAAAACTGCGGCTGAGACAAGTGCGGAAAAGAGGCGCAGACGGAAGTGGTCATTTTTCAAAATAAAACACCCTGCAGACTGCGATAGTCAATAAAATGGAAATAAAATTAAAATGTTTTTATTCTTTCTGTGCGGCCCGGTACCAAATGATCCACGGTCCGGTACTGGTCCGCGGCCCGGTAATTGGACACCACTGTCCTACCGTATAGTGTAGGCCACACCCAGGTATACGAAACCCAGGTTTAAAATCTATTTCCTATGCAGTCAAGCTAGTCTTAGGGAATGTACATGTTAAACATGCAGTATAGACTTTAGCGTGTAAGGGTGTCCCTGCCTCATAACGTACCCAAACACATTTCCTACCGCAAGGATGATGCACAATCTGTTCTACGCAAACCCCGGGGTGCTAACTAATATCCTTTGACAGGGAAAGTTATCGCTTTTAAGATTCACCATGAAAATGCCGATCCTCATCTGCACAGCTTCAATTTGCCTTTCATTAGGCAATTTAAATGTATGTCATTATTGTTCACATCGTTAACTGACAGATGTACACCTCCGCAGAGGTGAAAGAACGAATGCATCTCTCTCCTCTGTCTTCCTCTACATTCTTCTGTTTGGCGAAACATAATCTTATAAATATGTTAATAGTGTGTCAACGAGGCCATGGGGTTTGTGGAGGTGAATAACATTTAGAGCACTTTTGTATGGAAGGAACAACTGAGTATTGAGCAGAATTCAAGTCATTTCCTGGAGGGAAACACTGAGCTGGGTGTATTTGCACACAGGGATGTATTTGCTTCATTTGTTTATTCAAGGGCATTTTCTGCCAGTGAGGTCATGGCGCGCAAAATGCACAGCAACGACGTTAATCGGGTAAAGATATAGATATAGAAAACTGACAGACTGTGAATCAAGTTCCGGACTCATTACGGTCAAGCAACTGACTTTGACAACATGGGTGTCAGACAGATATCCAACACCATGTGACCTCATCATAGTGTCTTTAAACCACTCTTGAGTCGGCTTGTCAGGATTTGGGGGCGTAATCACCTGGTCACCTAAATTGGCTTCGTATCCCTTGGCCTTAATTCTACCATGCAGAGTAATAATCGGACCCAATGAATTCCCACAATGATTGCTTACACAATAACAGAACCACCACCATATTAAACAGTTGGGAACAGGCAATGTGGGTTTAAGGCTTCCTTTGGTTTTCTCCAAACATAAACCTGTCCAGATGTAGGAAAAAGAGTAAAAGATGACTATATTACTTTCTTCCATTGCTCAGAAGTCCAGATTTTGTGCTCATTACACCAGGTTAATTGTGGCTCGTTGGCCTTGGTTACAACCAGTTTCTGAATAGCAGCCCCATCATAGATATCAGCCTTGTAATGCCCGCAACGTACAGTTTTTGTTGAGACTGGGTCTTTTCCCTTTCTCATAAAAATACATTAAAACTAAACATGTTTTGCAACATAGCATATGCATATGATTTGTAACAAGGGCTTTGCTGTTAGATCGGTGAGTTCCAATTAAGTTCCAAGGCTCTAATTCTATAGCACCTTTCACCCCACAACTCTCAAAACTGTTCACACCTCTGCGGTGCGTCCTACCTGTTTGTATCTCGGTGTGAGATGTTCGGAATGCGCCTCTGAATGCGCGCCACCAGTGCTCACAGCCCTCGCCGCTGTGTCCCAGTTACAGAGCGGCACACTATTCCTGTCAGATGGCAGTGATCGGGGATAGACTGCATATAGCTACTGCGCACAGTAAAAGAGATAAACTTGGCTTTTTTCTGCCAGAAGCTTGTGAATTACTCCACTCCAAGGTCTGCCAAGACAGCTTCCTCCACGTGCATTTCCATGGTTCCCACACTCCTGGAAAACATCCACACAGCTCTGCTGGGCTGACCCCTGCCAGCCACCATCAGTGACATCTCAATGTAACAGTTTATTAAATGGCCTTTTGCACTTAATCTAAACATAAATATAATCACCTTTGTATTGAAAACTTCTGCACATAAATACTTCTCAGAATACATTGGAAATGTTGCATTAGTCCCTCTCAACAATGTGTCGGGTGCCCACACATTAACAGTCAACGTAGGTGAGGGATACGCATCTCTTCCGATCGGTTTGAACTCTCCTGTAGTACTGTGTGGCCTGTAATGTGAAAAATAGTGGACATGTTTCAGCTGCAGTGTTCTCTTGTGTGGGCGCAGGTGGTACAGCAGTGAGCAAGGCAAATTGCTGAATGTCGTAGGGCCTTTGGTAGAAAGACTGACATGAGCCATCATGAGGATCTTAAGGAACATGGTGAAACTGAATATATCTGCATTGAAACAGATTTTCAGTTCATCATTTTGTAAACTGTGAGTGAGTGAGTTAGCTAAAATTCTGCTAAGCAATGCTGCTAAAGTCCTGCTAAGCAATTATGCAGTTGAATGGAAATTATGTAATTAGTGATGCAATGTTCCTTAGAGGATTCGCTCACAGACGCTTCGCGGTAGATCATTTTCCGTGACTGAGACGTTGACTTCCGATAGCTTGCATGTGGACCGCGTTTCGGAAAAAATGCTTGGAAGTCGTTCACCTTCAAAAGGCGTTGCGATCCTCGGGTGAGATGAAAGGCTTTATGCAGATGAGCAGTTCATCCGAGCAATGCGGAGAAAAGGCACAGGAAACAGCATGGCGGAGCGTGAGAATTGTGCCCGCTATCAAAGCCCCTGCGCCTAAGTTCAATGCATCAAACAATGATGATGATGACAAACTCATCGAAAAAAGGTGCCGCGGTTCCCTCCGTCAAATCTCCCTTCGAACTCAGCCAATGGCTGTAGTACGCTCGCAGCTGACGCAAACAGAGAGAGAACTCCCTGGTTCTGGTTCCATCCCCGCCCTGCCCTGGTATCTGGAGGGATGAGGTCCACCCCACCCCTACACTTTGGATGCCGAAGAATGCCCTTCCGGTGGTCTGTTAAGCTTCATGAGCCTCAAGGACTATTTGTTTTTCTCTGTATCCCACCATTTTCCAGGAGTTCATCTCGACCGCCTTTTAAGGGGTCAGGGAATAATTTTCCAGTTTCCCACATTGGCTCTAACGGTCTTCTGGTTTTTTGATTCCCTCTGGAAAATGCCAATTGTGAAGCGCTGTGTGACAAAATGGCGCTATACAAAAATAAAGATTGATTGATTGATTAAAGATTGAACTCCCTGCCAAAATAAGGCTGATGGAAAAACTGTTCAAACGGTCTCCGTTAAGACGAGACGCAAAGCGCCGATCACATAAGCAAATGTAACCGGGGAGCCAAAGTTTGGGAGTCAGAGTGTTGGACCACGCCCGGGAAGCTTTCGCAAAAAGAAAGGCCCCTGGAGCCATTGAGAGAGCGATAACGTTTTCGCAGCCTGCCACTTGAAATGTTCCTCTGCTCAATTGTTCAATGTTCCTCCATGCCAGGTGCCCTTACCCCCCATCACACACACATACACACCCTACCCCTCTTTGTTCCCACGAAGAGGTCATTCTGCTTTGAGACGAAAGCAAGGGAGACAGGAGAACTGAGGTGGCAGTGTATTTTTGGGGAGGAGGCGTGATCGAGGGGGAGGTGTCCAGTGGGGCAGAGATTTTGGTGCAAGTGCAAACTCTGACCCTCTGTGTGCGAATCTCAAAAATGCACCTCATCCACCTCCCCTTGAGATCTGCATTCCCAGGTTCCTAGGATGGAAGGTTTGTTTTTTGCAGATGGACTGCACACCTTTTAAAGATTTGTGAAGTTACATGCCGGTAATGGCATCAAAGGCATTTCAGCGAACCTGCTTCACCGTATCAGTTCATTGCTGGGACCTGAATTCATAGCCCCACTGACTGCGCTGTTAAACAGCAGAGCCTGCCTCTATTTATGTCAGGCAGGGATGAGTGTTTCAGGTCCAGAGGGACTCATACTGTTTGAGTGAATCATCTTTCTTTAAACATCTATTTTGTGTGGCTTGGCAACAAGCGAAACAATGTTACTCATATTGCAGCTGAAACAAAGCCCGGGAAAGGTTGGACAATACTGTGATGATAGCGGCATTTGTCCAAATACATTTTCCTTGTCTTAATACACCAGAAAATGAAAATCAGATTGTGTTTTCTGTTTTCTTCAGTCTCAAGTAACTGGCTTGGTCTGAACATTGACAGGATCTTATTTCAGAAATTGAGCCCTCCTGGTTCATTGAACAAGGCAAGGTGACATATGTCACAAACGAGCCAGTGTCTGATAAGATGCTGAGACCAAACAGATATAAAAAGCTACATAAAAGAGTCTGTGACATATTTTCCATTTATTTTTGCTACAGCCTTGTTACAGCCCACTATCTCACTCTCATGTACTTGCTTCCTGTCGGTCTTTCTTTCTCTCCTCCTCATTTTCAGTTGCTTCATATATCACCTATATGCTTCTCCTTCCCTCTCTCTTCCCATCTTCTTCCTTTTCTTCCTATCCTCTCTCTTTCCCCTTGCGTTCTGCCCCTCTCACTATCTCCTTCTCCTTTCCTCTTCCTTGAAACCCTCCCTCTTTCTAAACATTTCTTCATCTACCTCCTTCTCTCACTTCCAGTCCTTCACCACACTCTTTCCTTCTTATCCTCCTTCCTCCTTCTCTATCCTTCCCTCTAATTCTTTCTCACCTTCCCTTCCTCTCCCACCTATCTTTCCTTCCCTCTCTCTCCCTCACACTCTTTCTGAGACATAATGTGATTTTAGGAAGAGCTCTCTGTATTAAAGGTTCAAAAGTTCAGAATGGGCTGGGTGTCAAGTCTCATTCGGGATGTGAAATAATGAGGGAAGATTTTGATGCCAAGCAAGAGTCTGGAAAACAACACGCGGAAAGGATGCCAAGGTTCATTAAAAGGACAAATTATTGGCCTCCCGCGCGGTCTAGTGGTTTCAACGTCCGACGCTGGCCACGGCGACCGGGGTTCGATTCCAGGGGCGAAATTGGCTGTCCGCCCCAGGTAAGGGGAGGGAAGCCGACAAGATGTTCGCTGCGCACAGGAGTGGCCCTGGGGTGCCGGAGTTATGGTTGACAGCATGACGAGTGTCATCTCGGAGGAGACGATACTTTGCCTTTGTCACCACTGGTCACGGGGCTACAGCAGCAAACTACGAGGGAGGGATTGACCTAAAAATAGCGGGTGTAATTGGCTACCAAATTTGGAGAAAAACGGGATAAAATTGGGAAAAAAATGACAAATTCTTTTAAGAGCACATCAGTAACAGAAAACAGACTGCATACTGCCATTCCTGATGCAGTAGGCCTGGCAGCAGGGAAACGATCACCATATGGGACAAAGATGATGTCTCCATCTTAGAATATGTGTCATGACTACATGTAATATAACGTCTCGCCTGGTTAGAAACCGGTGGCTGTGAAGCATGCCAGACAATGAGCGACTGCACTACTTTGAGGCGTATTCTAGCCTCTAGTGTAAAGATAGCAAAGAGAGTGGGCCATATTGATTGGTTCCTTCAAAACCTTTCTTGATTTTCACCACACTTTACATCCATCAGGTTAAATCACCCCAACACCTATGCTCCAGCACCTCTCTGGCGAATGAATCGATGTAGCGCTTACGCAACCGTGAATACATCTCAAGCTTATCGCAGTCAGTCACGAAAAAACAGACCGATAACCAAATTGACTGCACTTCACTTTTGATTCTGATACATTGTGCCCATGTCATTTTTGTCTCCCTCGTGCCATTTGTTGAGAGCCTCCTGGATCGCGGTGTTTTGTTTTGAAAAGCCTGAAGTGTGTTTTTCTGTTTTGCTACATCCTCGGTCATGACAGTGATTGCACTAACTAATGGTTTCTCCTGAACCTTCCATCTGCATGACATGCTCTTGCTGCTGCAAAATAGAGAAATACTACATCAGTGCTCTGTGTCCCGGCTACAGCAATAAAACCCGGGGCCCTAGCCCTACAGTCTGGTTGGATCCTGTAAAAGTACGAGGAGAAGGTGACTGGCCCCCGTGGTGATAAGATCGTGGGTCACAGGTCACAGACTTGGAAATGGGGGGGCTTTGAACCAATGCCGGGTGTTTCATGCATGGCTGTTTCCTCATTATGTTTAGCAACTGTGAGTTCCCTACAGGTCAGGGTTCAGTGGACTGGTCATACTGGACCTTATACTGGATAGTGAAGTTAATCTCATTAGGATGGCTGCAGGAACCAGATATCATGGATTTTTCAACTCATGAGATCCAGTAAGCTTGTGTGGATAATGCCTCATTACCATCACATGGACATTAAGGGTTATTATTTATTTTATATTTTAAACATGGTAGCCCTGCATGTTCTTGCACCAGTGTATTTCAATAACTTGCTTTTACCTTAAAAGACAACAATGTGACTTTGCAGACTATTTAGTAGTTTTGGGAATTCCAAATAATTTTTCTTTGCTGGAAACAGTGCTTTTCTGATTTCTACAATGAAGGGGGTGTGTTGCTGGACCGAACAATTAGAAAAGGTGGACCTACCAAAGCTGATTTTGCCCTAGTCATATTCCTTTTCACGACACTTGACAATATCATAACTGACAGAATTGTTCATTTATACAGGTGCAACCACGTGATCATCTTTACCTGACGAAGACCATACTCTGGTCAAAATGTTGTCTGTACTAGCACGTTAAATCACATTGGGAGCAATCAAACAGTATGCGGGCATTCCTTTGCAGTTTACGTTGAATGGAGCTAAACCATGGTCACTGAAGCTTCCGCCAAATCGACAATCACCCCTCTTTCGAAGTCACCGCAATCTCTTTCGAGGCTGATTCATTGGGCATAAGCCCCTTTTATAGTGTAAGGGATGCTGCCACTGGCCCAGGAGCTGGCATTGTTTTAGATTTGTTCAGTCTGGCACTGGCAATTTTCCAATTCCCATATAGAGCCAATCGGTGAAGCTCTACATGAAATAAAACTAGGTAAAACACATGTGAAAACTGAGTGTAGTCCTTTCTCTCTCTCTCTGTCCATCCATCTAACCCAGCTGATGATATCATTAAAGCCTTACTACTGCATGGCCACTACAACACTTTGAATTAAAATACTCCACAAAGATAAATGTCCTATATCTGTATACACTAGTATAACCTACTACAACCAACAACGTCCTCTCATATCTACGTATTCGTATCTATTCATCCATCTATCCCTTCATCCCTCCATCCAAGCTGATGATGTAATTTATAACATAACATAAATTCCAATTGTTTGGTAAAACTTTGGTTTCAACTTAGTATAATGACTTTTCCACTAAACCACTAAAATGTTCCTCAAATCAGCGGAGTGAATAGCCATTCACAGAGCCATATTATCCATATTATATTAGCCAGTATCCATGCAATTACGTCCCCCATGTTGTTTGCCTTGCTAAATAATAGGTCTCAGAGCTACTTAATCGACTTTAAAAGCCGCACAACAAAAGAAAATGAAAATGGGTTCAGACTCAATAAGAGCTTTTATGGATCACACAAGGTGTTTTAGAGGGCTTATCAGTGGTGCAGGCAGTCTCAGATTCCTCCAATCTCATGCTATTACCACAAACATTGCTTTATTTGATGCCGAATGCCCAAAACAACGACAACAAAAGAAAAACGGCATGCTTTTGCATGCATTGCTGAGTTTACTGGAGCCACGTCTACTGAATTAAAGACAAGCTATTAATGAGCAGACAGAGAGTGGATTGTTGAAAGGCAACAGGTGTTAAACACCGGGGAATGCGTACCCCCTGGGTAAGTTAAGATAACCGTAACTTTATTTAATTGGATATTTAACTGATATATTTCTCCTCAATTTCTAGATAAAATACTACCTGTATTAGTTTGACTCTAGGATCATGGTTACTCAGGAAGAGAACATAGCACAAATCAACAACAGAGCGGCATTCTCTGCAACTGTATTATTGAATCCAGTTCTTTGTGGCAATCTGCTAACCGCATCTGTATCCCTCAAGTGGCTCCAGAGGGAATGGCAAAAATCTTGCAGCTGTTGCTTACTGCTTTTAGTTTTACCCAGGGACTTCATAATGATACAATGTAGATACCACTGTATAGCATTTAGATACATTCTTGATTTAAATGTCTTTTCTGCTCTATTACTGTGTTACATGGTGGTCGTTGCATATTCTCTATATTACATTATAAATATGCTATTGCATGGCAATTACTGGTTTATTAAGTAGCAAGGCCATTATGGGGCAGTTAGTGCTAGTACGTGCTGGTCTGGATGTCCTGTGGAAGTGACCGAGGGAGAATGAGGATGGAGGGAGGCGTGTGGTGGAGTGTGTGGTTGGGGTGAGAACGTAATGTGCTGAGATCCTGACCTCTGACGACAAACAACAACACCAAAATAAAAAAACAGCAACGACAGAAAAGGATTATAATAAACACAACAGCAACGGACAACCACAAACTGCCTTGTGTATTCCATTTGAAGTGGTTTGCTTTGGGGTGCCGTTGCCGGGGGGGTGTGTGCGTCACGCTTCTGAATTCTCCTTCACCGCGACCTCTGGATAGGCAGTTCCACTCCGCGGCTTTCAATCCAACAAGCCTGGCAAAATCCCCGTTATTGAACCCAAATTAGGGTTGATTACGTCTATCAAGTGAATCAATTCGAGGGGCTCTCGAACGATTGTTTCTCGGTTGTCGTCTTTCCCCATCAGTCAAATCGCTTTTTATTTGCCGGGTCTTAGAGCATCGCTGAGTTTCATGCCTTTAAAATGGAAGACCGGTTGATCTCACATTTATCAACCAACCGTCACTCATTGAGAAGCGCATCATGCATTAGATTGAGTGGAAACCTGGGCAGGCTGTGTCCCAGCGCAAAGACATTCCGTTTAAGATTCACATCTCGGGCCTGGAGAAGACGGGGAGAAATAAGGCACGCAGAAGCGGGTTGCCGAAATCTCGTTTCGGTTGCTCCTATTGGGGGAATTGGAAACGCTGTCTCTATTAAGGGCTGACACTGCCTGCGCTTATCTGACAAATGGCTTTTTCTTTGGTGCCGAGACAGAGACAAAGACATCAGCATAGGCAATTACAGCTCTCCTTCTCTGCGGCAAATTCAACAATTCTGGGCTACAACTGTGTTTAAGGTGTGATTTGGCTGGTGCTACGGGGTGACTGAGCTCTATTGGGCCTAGACATGATGGGATCCATCATCAACACTTGTTTTTTCTATCTCTCTCCTCACACTGTGCAGTTATGTGGATGCATAGGCTTGCTGTGACAAGAGCAGCCTGCTTTGTCAATGCTGAAAGCGGTTCTCTGAAAATGTATCACAAGGTTTTTGTCCTTTGACACGTACTATGTCTATCAAGACCTTAAGAATACATCATGATGTGAACGGGTCGTTTAGCCCATCTAGGCTCATCATGTCCTAAGTATCTAGTACTGCATCTAGCCTGGACTTGAATAGCCCAAGTATTTTGGCCTCTACTACCTGACCTGGCAAGCTGTTCCAGGCATTCACAACTCTCTGTGTAAATACATTTTTTTAACATTTTGTTTCTGAGTTTATCCCATTTTCTCCCAATTTAGTAGGCAATCACACCCTCTATTTTTCATGTCAACCCCCCCTCCTCATATACTGAGTTCGCTGCCGTAGCCCTGTGACCGGTAGTGACAAAGGCGAAGTATCATCTCCCCTGAGACGGCACTCGTCATGCTGTCGACCGTAACTCCGGCACCCCAGGGCCACTCCTGTGCGCAGCGAACGTCTTGTCGGCTTCCCTCCCCCCTCCCTGGGGTGGACAGCCAATTGCCACCCGCAGAATCGAACCCCGGTCACCGTGGACAGTGTCGGATGTTGTAACCACTAGACCACCAAGGAGGCCTTGAGTTTTCCTTTTGATATATTTTGCCTCAAAATCTCCCGTAAAGATTTAGTCATCCACTGTGTTTTTTCATCCTATTTTCCCTTACTTTTGGGATGAAATTCACCTCAGATGAAATGGAGTCAAAAGTCAATAAGTCAATAAGTAAGTAAAAATAAGTCAATAAGTGTTTAGTGGGACTAAGCACCGAGGCAATGGCCCTTTGTTAGGCTGATTTGCTCTACCAAACACTTCTTTATTCTCTCATAGAAGCACCGTAGAAGGGATTGACTTACTCCTGTCATCCCTGTTTCTGGTGGAGAGTATAGGCACAGATGACTGTGTCCACTTGATCTAATACAGGTCTGCTTCTCCAAACAGAGACGTGCATTGTTTATATTTCGGAGAAAATAAACTTTTTTACTGTACTTCACTGCATAACCAAATCTGGAGGTATTTTTTAACATATAATAATAATAACCGGCTCAAATTGTTCAGTACTTTAAGAAAATATAAATGAATATAAGTGAGATGCAGGTATTTCACCACTGTTCATTATTAGTATTTATTCTATAATACTAGTATAATATTAGTATTTGTTATTATACAGTATATAGTATTCTATAACTTGGGCCAGTACAAGTAGCTACTTTATTATGATTATATCTGACATTAACTCTTCAATGAACTTTATGCTTTTACGCTTAGTATTATGTTTTTCCTATTCGGTGCAGGGCTTTGTATCTCTCAACCAGGGGCCATATGTACAAAGATTCTAAGAGTAGGAGTGCTGATTTGGATCAGGTTTCCCCTGTCCATATCCTAACCATATCCATTATGAGCTAAAAGGCTAAACCGATCCTCGATCAGCACTCCTACTCTTATAATCTTTGTACATACGGCCCCTGTTCTCTGGACAAAAGGTATTTGTTTAATCAATTAAAGATGAGCGATTACAGTAGTATATATAATATTTTTGTGAACTGGAAAATGACATTGACTTATTAAACAAAGATGACAGATAAATTTTGTTTTGCTCTTTGATCAATATGCGAGAATATGTCTGAAAAGTAATTGTGTTTTTTAACCACGTGACAATATAGCTGGCACGTTCAGTAAGGACGTCCTATCCAGAGCAACTGCATGTAGGTATATCAGTGTGGTTAACTAGTAGTTGAGTGAGCAACTCAACTGCTCAACTACTCAACTCAACCAGCAGGAACAAACAGGGGCTGCTGACAACACACCAAAGACTGACAAACACTTCAGGATGGAAACGGAGAAGGCAGTTGTGTTGCTGAGCACTGTGGGTCACAAGGCGCACATGGACTGCAGTTGATTGGCTCCTGGGACAGGGACCACGCCCTTACCTTGTGGAACAGCTGGTGGAGTCCCCTTCAGGAGCTTCCGGAGCCGGGCAGCAGAATTGGTGAAGCACTGTCTGGTTCCTGTTGGAAGTGAAAAACGGGACTTTCAATATTCACAAAACAAAATCATACAAAGTTAATGTTAATGACTGAGCTGGTTATCTATAATAGTGGAGTTAGCCACTCTATCTAATCATATGAACATACTCTTTGTCATATGTTGCTGGCTTACTATCTAATGTCAAACAGTGCTATCTAACTTGTTCTATGATCACTATTTTATATTAGATGCTAACTAGATATGATAGTAGTTAGTAGGTTTGGACCTTAACTGTAGGTGAGAAATATGCTGTCTAGCTCATTTTCTCTCACTATCAGAAAGTTTGTTTTGTCTCCTTGCTTGATGCCAACAACACTTTGCATTCACTAGCATTGTGTAAAAAATAAAGACCTACCAAGTCAATATTCATCTTTATTTAATTCTCACAATGTCAATGCATGGCCAGAAAAGACAGAAATTAGCCTCAGTGATTTTGGTGTGTAGTTTGTCTTATTTGACAATTGCCTCCCATCATATTTCCATTCGGATGCTCACGGCTCACAGGGAAATGGACATAAATGCAAAAGTATCAACAACGCCATGTGGATGGATCTACAAGACACATAGTAAGTAGCACGTCATGAAATTATGGATTTTGGTGGGAGTACTCCTTTAAGGGATTGATGGGAGTTTGCCATCAACTTTCTGTGACTGAGCCAACCCTTCTGTGGAATAAAATCATTAAGATCATTTGCATTTATTGATAGTGAGCTCTCAAAATGGCTCAAATGGATCACAATCACAGATAGGGCATAGTCTTCCCAAGTCTTACCAACACCTGCACAACCCTGACTTTGGCATTACACCATAGCATTTCTACTTCCGTTTCTCTGTGTTCCAAAAGGTTTTGAGAGTCTTCCAAAAGGGCAACATAAAGACCTTGCTGACGTGCAGAATTAAAAATAGGGAGAACAATGTCATTTGAACAACTTTCAAATTAAAAGGAAAAGACTGCGACTTTCAGGAAAAGTGATTTACAAAAGCATTCCATCTGGTTTGCCTGTAGACCAAAAAAGAAATAAAACGGCAAAGCCCCGTGAGCTCGCGTCTCCTTGGTGATGGCGAAAAGAATGAAAAACAACAGTAGCTAAGACGGCACAGAACGGTGCGGTGAGCCTAGTCCGTTCTGACTCGCCGTTATCATTGAGCGTCCTCCCTGCGGCACGCCACAGAGTACCGGGATGACCTTGACAAGGCCACTAAGTGGGTGACATTTCTAGAACAACGAGAAAAGAATTCTGCAGATGTCTCCCTGCTCAGTGATACACTTCTGGATGAGCAGGTCGCCGTTCCGCCTTTGTGGCAGATCGCATCATCTCAAATTCACTGTGCATCGTATTCTCTCTCAAGACCTACAGGTGGAGGGAAATCAGTATTCACCAGGTGCATCCTTTCATTCTACCGTTTCTAAGAACTTAGTAAAGCTCTTAGCGTGCTCTTAGTAAAGGTTTCCAAGTACTGCACCGGAAAAGCTTCCCACTTATATAGTAAGAGGCAGAATCATGTTTTAAGCAAAGAACTGCTTTGTAATGCTCTTAACAGGCTGTGTGTTTATTTCCGGTGTACAAAAAAAATAAAGCCATCCCATTACTTTTTGTTTTGTTGTGCAGTGAAATTGGTGTTAGAATTGAGATCACACCAAAATAGAGTAGTCACTATACAGCAGGGGTGTCCAATCTTATCCAAAATGGGCCCGGTGGGTGCAGGTTATCATTCTAGCCCAGTACTAAAACACCTGATTCAACTAATTAAGGTCTGGTTTGATTAGTTGATTAGTTGAAACAGGTGTTGTTGTCCTAAGCATAACAAAAGCCTGCACCCAAAATCTTGAATAAGATTGGACGCCCCTGCTATATGGCATATCATGTTGTTCAGCTGCTCCTGAACCACTTTAGACCAGTGGCGTACACAGGGTCAAGGTATAAAAAGGGCACTTCAGACAAACTAATGAATGGGTTTCAAACAGGATTCTAACAATGTGATCCTAATTGTTATGAATCATGACAACATGACAATATCATATCATTTAAATAGTATACTGAAAGACATGCTAAAGTTTCAGATTTTTGAACTATAACCATTCCAACTGTTCATAACCACTCTACTGCTGTTGCTACTGATTCAACTACTAAATATACCACCTAAACCAAGCTGTTTATAGCGTAGGGAATACTGACAAATGAATTCCTTGCTGTCTACTATTTTAAAATCTCTGCCTTAAACCACATGTTTTTCTGTGGCTCAGTTGGTAGAGCACGGCGTTAGCAACGCTTAGGTTGTGGGTTCAATCCCCACTGGGGCCACATATACAGAAAAAAAAAGTATGCATTCGCTACTGTAAATTGCTTTGGATTATCTGCTAAATGGCATACTGTATATTAAATATTGTTCAGCAAAGTTGGCTAGTTGTTTGAAGCAGAGACGTAAACAAGGACACGACTTTCAATATTAGTCACAATATCCTTTACTATTTGATACATCCATTGGCAAAAATGGCACTCGAAACTAGATATAGAGTTCCAGAAGAAACCCAATTTGACCCCAATCATTCCATTAAATGGAGCACTTTTTGGGGTTAATCACCCCTTTCATATGGTCCTATGTGGCACTCAACGCAGCACACAGGGAGTTCTGAGGCCTTTCAATGGTGATTCCGACCCATTTGTCAATGAGTTGTTGCGGGAGTTCATGTCAAAAATATGTTTTTTCTGTTTTACCCATAAAATGAATTCCATCCGAACGTAGAAGCATTTTTTTGGTGAGGACTTCCAATGGTGCAACTTGCATCGCCGTTGTGGTCTATAATAATAATTCCCACCTGGTCACTCAGGTGAATTTTCTGCATCTCAACTTGAGAGTGGATTGAATTTATCTAGCAAATAAGTCCAATGTTTACACGAGGGGCCAATATAGCATATAATATATTTCAGGTGAAACTTTCACTGATGTGCTCTGTGTTAAATTGCCATTTAATGCCATGAAAGGACCACATTTTTCTAGATGCCTTGATGGAGACAGTAATTGATCTGACAGAAATGATCTGGATAGCTAGATAAATAAAGATGTATCTGAAAGGAGTTATTCATAGTGGGGGACTCAAATATTAGAGGTGTAGACAGTGTAGTGTGTTCACATGAAAAAGAGTCCCAGGTGGCATGTTGCCTGCCTGGTGCATGCGGACAAGCAAGGCCGGAGAGGGGGTGGATGTGGGAGCCAATGACATAGGTACCGGTAGGTTTAAGGTTCTGCAGGACAAATGTACAGAATTAGCAGCAAAGATCAGGAGCAGAACCTCCATGGTGGTCTTCTCAGGAATTCTTCCAGTGCCACGTGCTACAACACGTGGCTACAAACCTGGTGTAGGAAAGAGGTGTACACGTTTCTGGTTTTGACGCACGGCATGCGACATATAGACTGGAAAAACTCCATGAAAAATTGAAAAAAGGGTTATTGCTGATGCAGTGTAAATTCATCCCAAAATGAAGAAAAAAAAGAGGAAAAAGCAGTCTTCATAGTGGATGAATAAATCATTATGAGAGATATTGAGACAAAAGAAGAGACTGTACAGAGTACATAAAAAACTATTCGGTGACAAACAAGGTAAATTGTTGTAGTATGTAGGCTAAGGCTAAAAAGGAAATAAGGGCAGCTAAAAAGCACTTTGAAATTAAAATTGCCCAAGATGCAAAGAGTAATCCTAAACAGCTTTTTTCAAAATTGCAGTAGAAAAAGGAAAGTTAATGAAGAGGTTAATTGCATTAAGAATAAGGAAGAAGCTTTGACATGAATAATGAAAACAACGTGAGTTGGAAGGCACAGTTTAATACAGTCTATTCCACATATTATGACTGCTGAGATTTTTAAATTTTTTTAAGCATACTATAGCACACTATGAGATCATGAAAGGTCCTATATAATCCACAATTCGTGGAACAGACCGTATTAAAGTGCACCATCCAACGCACGTTGTTGATGTTCTTTTCATTATTCATGTCTGGCACGCCTCAGAGGTAATTGCATTTACAATGGCTTCATACTGAGAGGGGGGCCAGAGCTCAAGCTTCTCTTGAAACGCAAGAAATCCACCACTACGTCAGCGCAAAGGTACATAGACGTTAGCCTCTCTATCTCTAGAGCTGCGTTTTGTTTCCTTAATAGCTCCAGGGTTCACTTATTGTTGTCACACCTGAAGCAATCTATCAAGTCACCTGTACTCAAGTCCAATACTAAGTCTAAGTCACCTGTAATCAAGTCCAATACTAAGTCTAAGTCACCTGTAATCAAGTCCAATACTAAGTCTAAGTCACCTGTAATCAAGTTCAATACTAAGTCTAAGTCACCTGTAATCAAGTCCAATACCAAGTCTAAGTCACCTGTAATCAAGTCCAATATTAAGTCTAAGTCACCTGTAATCAAGTCCAATATTAAGTCTAAGTCACCTGTACTCAAGTCGAGAAGTTGGGAATGAAAAAGTATCAGATTTCACAGCTCCCACTATCAAAAACGAAAAAGTCAAATTATGGAAAATTCTATACATTCTGTACATTGAAATAGAGGACTTGGCCATATACATATATTCAATGTACAGATGATGTGTTGGAACTGAAACCGTGGAAAAGCACCAGTGCAGGTTGCTCTAGAATTCACTTTCATTAAAAAGAAATCCCATTAGCATCGCCGGAGAAAAAGAGCTCGCTCAAAATCGCAGGGTTGAAAAGCCATCATTTAGAGCACTTATGGGCAGCATTAGTCTAAGGCTGTTTATATGAAATTCAATCATCCTAAAACAAATAGTGTTATTAAATAAATGCCGTCTGCCCTTTAAGGACAGGACATCATCAATCAGCCAAGCCCTCTGTCTGCTTGCCTTCAACGTGCACTCTCTGCTTTCAAGTGTGATTTTCTTCATTAGAGGCCAAACCCACGCTAAACTACTCTCCACTTTGTGTTGTTTTGCATTATTGACATTTCTTGGTAAGGAAGTCACACCTGTATATGTGTGGCAATGAAAAGACGCTTTACAAACAGCCAAATTAAAGGGCATAGAAACTAAACAAACCAAATGTCAGCAATCATTGACTGAAAGGTAAATCTAATTAATTGTACCCGGTGGCACCTGGTGCTTGCTAGCGGTATTTTCCTACGGGGGTTATAATTATTGAAGTGGGAACCATCAGAGAGTTTTGGTTCTGGCTGGGAAGAGAGGGCAGGTGCTTCTCATCAATGGTTGGCTATAGGTGTGAATTGTTTGGTGAACAATCGGTAAGCAAACGTTGATTGTTGTATTTTAAGCGCTCTACTGACAAAGTATGGAATGACATAAATAATGGTAAATTCCATTGTTTTCAGCAATTGTCCATTACCGTTTTTGCTCAGTGTTGGAGGGATTTATCCTGCAAGGTTGTGCTGTATTGTGGTTGTGTCCTGCAATCGGTAAGCAAACTTGTAGGTGTTTTTAATCCTTAAGACGTTAATGTTTTATAACGGAGAACCGTTGTTAAGCCATGTTCTCTATTTTGGTGAGATCGTTGGTGTGAGACGGTATCACTGTTATGCTGATGACACTCAACTCTTTCTCTTCTTCTGAAACCCAGGTCCCGGTGCGTATCTCAGCATGCCTGGCAGACATCTCTGCTTGGATGTCCACCCATCACCTGAAGCTGAACCTGGGGAAGACAGAGTTGCTCTTCCTCCCAGCGAACAGCTCCCCGATGATTGATGATCACCGTGGAAGGCTCCATAGTGTCTTGGTCCCTGTCTTGGAGTGACCCTGGACAACCAGCTGTGCTCACGGGCCACATTGCAGCGGCCATCCGTACCTGCCGATTCTCCCTCCACAACATCCGGAGAATTTGCTTGTTCCTAACCCAAGAGGCTACCCAACTCCTGGTCCAGGCTTAGGTTATCTCAGATTTGGACTACTGCAATTCCTTGCTGGCAGGCTTACCGGCCTGTGCCATCAAGCCACTGCAACTAGTGCAGAATGCCGCCGCACGCCTAGTTTTCAAGCAACCCAAGTTCACACGTCACTCCACCACTCACCACACTGCACTGGCTCCTTATTGCAGCATGTATCAAATTGTGGTGGAATGATCTTCCGCACTGGGTCAGGACTGCAGAATCGCTGGCCATCTTCCGCAAGAGACTAAAAACCCACCTGTTCAGACTCCACTACCACTGATTCTATACATTAATTAACTGCCATGATGCCTTTGATTTATTAGTTGATATTTTGCTCTAGTCAGCTCAGCACATAAGCTATTTTTCATGCAAAAATTGTTTGGGGTGGCCTCTGTGGGCAGACTTTTATTTTATTTGTTGTTTGGTCGTCACCATTTCCCCAGAGCGATACAGCCCAGCCGTTACCAGTTAAGGGTTAGCTACCAAGCATACTGGTGACTCATGAATTACATCTTGCTCATCTTGTAATAAACGTTGGCCTTTTTTAAACTGAGTTTAAACCTATTTTTGTAATTTATTTGATAGCTGCAAGGGGATATCCTGAGGTCGTTATAGAGTTTCCCTTCAGCTCATAATTTAATTGGTGGCATAATCCCCAGGTGCCCACATGGGGGTGCTACATAATGAACAGATCACGGAGGAAGAGAAAGGTGAAACGGAAGCAGGTTTCCCTTTTCCCCCACTCCTGCCCTTCACTCTCAATTTAATGTTCTCCTTTCTCTACGCATGCAGATAAACAAACGCATGCTCAGACACACAGAGGTTAAACATCGTCATACATGTCCATTCATTCTTTAGTTCCACCTGTCAGCCTGTACTATGAGCGTGTCCAGAATGATTACATTTCTATGCTCCACTGCCAAGGGCCCCCACAGGCAACACTAAACTGAACTAAACACCAAAAACATGCGGTGAACATTAACCGAGACAGGGAACACACACATATATCACTGGTAGCCCTCTTAAAACAGGGAAAAGGCAAAGGGAAAACTTCCCTGAGGATGACCGCTATGCTGACAGATTTGGAGGTGCTGGAATTTCCATGAAAGCCCTCTGATAGACGTTCTTGACTTGAGCTGGCTTTAAACTCTGGTCACCTTTCACACTAAATTTAGTTGTTGTGTTTCCTAGTAGTCAGTAGCTAGCTAGCTAAACTAACACAATTTTTGTGTTGGTCCAGCTGACATAAGAACCATCCTCAAAAGTCAGGTGCAGAAAAGAAAAGTACGTTTAAAACGTCATTTTAATTCTTTACCTGCCCGCCCAGTAACTATCGAATTGCGTATCCCAAACAAGATGGTCGACACAACGTCCTGTGCGTGGCATGGGTCTGCCGCGAAAGACGACAAAGTAGGTATTAACAGGAAAGCTTGTTTCAGGAGTGTGTGAAGCACTGAATGTGGACCGGTCTGAGGTTCGTCGCAATGATATTTTGCTGTTTGTTTTAAGAATGTTATTTTTACAATGTGTTTGTTGATGGGTGTTTATTTTAAATGCGCACTTTAAACGAGGGCAATGCTGATGCTCCATGATTTAATTTATTGGTGCACTGGTGATGCTTACTGTTGCCTTGTGTAGGCGGTATGTTCGATGCTCTTTTCAGAAGAGTATAATGTATAATGCATATGTCTAATTTACGGGTTGCTCGCTCTACTTTAAGGAGCGTGCGTGATGAGTGATATGACTTGGCGGCTATTCCTTTACTGACTGAGTTTATTCGGCCAGGAGTTGCGGGTATGTTACTGCAGTAATTTAAGAAATGTTTTTATTTCATTAGTGTTCATTAATTTGTCAATTTAAGTATTCTCACTTAATTTCTAGTTTTTTATAATAGTAAGGGTTGTTCATGTTAAATGGCATTCTTATTGTGTAATGTGTTTCTTATATTTTGCTTTGGTAGAAACAAGTGCTGCTGTTGTAGTTGGGTTGTTCACTTTGCGATCTTTGCACAGACTTTAAGACATGATGTCCCTATTTATATAACAGGTTGCACTGTGCGCTTAACGACCTAAGGATTTATGTATTCATCTATACCAACCTGCTGCTACGGTTAAGAGATTTTGCATTACTGCAGTTTGATAGCAGTCAAGCTTTTAACATTTTAATCTATACATCTATAGGCTACTACGCATTTGTTAATAAAGCTATTACTCTATTTTGCTATACTGACAGGTGGCATTATCATTTGGGGAGGGGACCTGCATAAAACCTGTAGGGCATTCTTTTCATTTTATTTTGTTGCCAATTTAACACCGTCGACCTCAACACTTTTCATTCGATTCTGATCATTAGCAGCCATCTCTAAATCATGGATTTTATTTGCATACTTCACAATCTGAGACTGAATGTCTTTCAGAGTTTTATCAATAGGTTGCAGTTTAGAATATAATGCATTTGAGATCTCCTAACCGACAATCACTCTTATGTTGGCAATAAATTGAACAAGATCTTGCTTGGCATATTGTTTGCTACGGGTATTGTCTGCCATCTCATAGTCTAGTGTCTGTAACCGCGAGATGATGCAGATTTTTAATCCACTGCCTAAAGTAGTGCCCTTTGCATTTCCTCTGATCTCTACAGCTATTTTTCTTGCTATGCACTGTAAACCTATAAGCTCCTTCACCAATATTTACTTTTGGATGTAATCCTTTATAGTCTTTCATAATGGGATTCTTATGTTTTTTCAGAAAAAATGTATTTTTCAGTATAGTAGCCTACTTATTGTGCATTTAGTGGGTTTAACTTCAGTTGTTTGAGTCATCTTTGTGTGAAGGGACAGGAGAAATCTAGGCTATCCAAAATGTATAGATTGCTATTTCACCACTATTAATTATGGTTATAGTAAACACTAATGATGGAATATTGATTCATTTCAGTTAAATAATTCATCTTAAATGGCGCTTAGTTTTGTATCGTAGGCGAAACGTCAGGAGGCTGAACATTAGTGATGTTGGAGAAATGAATGTGAGAATGCTTTATTGAGAAGGCAAATCTTTTTGTGCTATCTATGCTCCATATTCATGGATTTTACTAAAGTTGACCATCCAGTCTGGCAATCTTGGTGGGGATAAAACAGCAAAAGCTTGATTATTCTCACCAAAACTACTTCATTTAGGACCTTAAAATAATTGTACAAATGTTTTAAGTCATAAAAAAATGTTTTACATAAATTTATGTTTTTTGTGATTTGCAGCTGTGAAGACTACCTAATCTGCTGTTAAGACTCTACCTAATCTAAGTTTTACAATTAAATATTGTAATTTAAGTAGGTACCTTTCATTGTAAACATTTTTGCATCTATCGATCTTCTAATGCAACAGTGTTTATCAACTTCGAGTGTAAAATTGCAAAATAATGATTTTTCATAGTTCAAAAACCTGATGTGCTAGGCAGAAACTAATGCCAGATTTGGATTCAGCACCCAAAAGTTAGCTAGAATCCGATGAAAAACCCCATGCAAGAAAAATTGTGTTATGTAACGTCCACAAAGGGCCAAGCTTTAACAGAAAAGTACTGCTTTTATTTGGTTCACAGCGGTCTGACAAACCATATGGTCAGACCCAGGTGAAATGCAGTGTGTGAAAGTGAATCTGCTACCTTCAGAATATGAACATACATCCACACCATCTGAGGTGATGGGCTATATCTACAGTCCCTGGGCTCCAAATGCACCCCTCAGATGACAGGATGCGATGTCCAGAATAGCCAAGAATCAACACAATGGCCCCTTGAGTTAAGCCCAGGCTCCTCACCCCTGCACACCCGTAACCAGGGATGACTGTGCACCCAATTTTAACTGCTGTTCCCAGAAGAATTTGCCAACTTACACATGAATCACTTACTACAGGAGGATTAGGCTTATACTGCTGACTGATGGCAGGAGGTCAAGTTTAGCCTGCTCACTTAGTGCAGAGGGTGGGGTTTAACTCGCTAACTGACTACAAGGGGTGAAGTTGAGCCTGCTCACTGATGTTGGGGAAGAGTGGGTTGGAAAGCGGTTTGAAAGGCAGAAAGGAAAATCGGCCACATTGAGTGCCATCACAAACAGAGGACAGCGATGATGTGCCCGAGGGGCAGAGGGAAGAGACAGGAAGGATGCGACTCTCCCGCTCTCTTTCCCAATGGCCTTTATGCCTCATCTTAAAGTGGGATATTGACAATGATCTCACCGACTGTTGTATCAGTGTAGAAGCCCAACTGGGAAAACACTCTCCCAGAAAGCTGGATTGTAAGGGCCAGGGAGGAAAAACATGGTAATTAGGTGATGCTGGTTTGAACAATTTCTAAATTATTTATCTGTTCAGAAGACACCCTTATACAGTGCAACTCAAGGACACAGAAGTACCACTGCAGATTTGAACCTGAACTATATTCACAAGTCAGGCAGCCTAACCAATATGCCAGACTGCTGATGCAACACTACCCCAAAACTGACACCATTTCAATTTCGTTTAGCCTTTTACGCTTCATTCCAAAGTTGTAATATGCCTCCTTCATGGCATTTAACTTGCAGTTATGTGACCCATTTTTGTATGTCGTAGTGACTCACAGCCAACTGTGATATTTTCGGTGAGTGGATCAATCCAACCAGAGAGGTCGAGGTTTCGCTCGCCCACGTCACCCACCCAACAGGAGAAGTGACCACAAGGTTATCTATTTGTCATTAAATCTAGTATGGCAGCAAATAATAATGTGACATTTGGCGCCAAGACAACTTTGTTCAGACTCAAATAATGAGATGTTATGGTGTAGGACAGTGTCGATACCATAGGGGTTCTCTGAAAACACTGTTATAGGGGCCCTTCCCCATCATGTTGATTTTGCAGCACCACCTTGTTAAATTTCTCAATTAAATTTTCCTGTGAAAATGGCCCCAAAGGGGCTCAATGTGAATTTCTCCAGTTTTGAGGGCACATTGGGTCCTGTCCCTCATTTCTATGATGCACCACCACATAACAAAATCCTAGGAAGACCCCTGTAATTTATATTTTCTGCACACTTTCTGTATTGAGTCATTTTAAGACTCCGGGGCCCAGGAGTGCCCATTGCATGTTCGTTCCCTGTCGTTCCCTGCTGTCAGGAAACACGCGAGGAGGCTCACTGGGATTAGCAGTAATACCTACACTTGCCTCCTTTGAGGCACACATCCCAGCCAGTGCCACCCAGGAGAGAGTGGAATAGGCCCTTACGGCCATGTGCCGTATCCTCTTGGATTTGGAAATTAGAAGTGTGTTTTATTTTTATTATTATTGGTGTACCCGCTAGCGCCTGCTAGCGCATGTACCCACAACGTACGAGTGTCGTTCAGTGTGTAGTAGTGTATAGTAGTCTATAGTCTATAGTAAGTCCATGTGCGACTTCATGTGTCAACAGTCAAAATGGCGGAGGATAAACAGGAAGACAAAGAAGTGGTCACAGAAATTGAAATCGGACTACTGTGCCAAGTGGCCCTGCATCAGGAAATCGCAAAAATAAATTTACCATGCATTTTGCACAGTATGTAGTATAGATACTGTATTTCTGTTGAACGTGGTGGTCGGGATGATATTCCGCAGCATATTGGCAGTAAAAGCACATGGAAATCACTCAGCACTGGAACCTGAATGAGCCTATGTTGACTTATTTTGCCAAACAAGGGAGCGAAGAAGAGGATGTTACGAGAGCTGAACTCTACTTCACAGGCTTTATTGTGGAACATCATTTACTGATAGCAGTGTCCGACCACGCGGGACCACTTTTCAGAAAGGTGTTTCCCCGATTCCAAAATAGCTATGAAGAATGGATCTGCAAAAACAAAAAATTCAGCTATTGTGGGTGAGTTATCAAACCACACAGCATCATCCACTGCCGATCACACCAGGGGCCCTAATTTTGTGCCGGCGCTAAGCGGCGTTATGCCCTAGCGCAGGCGAATTGCCAGTTTCGTCTGTCGCAAACTGAATATTTCCCGTCTCCGCCAAGTTTG
This sequence comes from Aldrovandia affinis, assembly GCA_029706075.1. NCBI lineage: Eukaryota > Metazoa > Chordata > Actinopteri > Notacanthiformes > Halosauridae > Aldrovandia > Aldrovandia affinis. Next base: position 804,985 of record JAINUG010000147.1, read on the forward strand.
GCAATTTCGTTGTGCAGTGAAGAGGGTTGGGCAGCACAATAGGGGGTGTGACAATGAAAACAGTCGGGCGCTATGCAAGTTTGGTGTCAAATAATGAGTTTGCGTTAACATCCAACTAGACCACCATCTTATGGCGCTCTGTGCAATTTGGGACTTTTTATTCTTTCCATTTGACATGAGACTGAAGCCAGCAAAATGTTCAGTAAGATACACCTGTTAAATAAATATATGTTTGTATGCACATTGTTTTTCTTATGCGAAAGGGTTTTATTCTTTCCATTTGCACTACAGAAAATGGAGAACATAATTGGATACCCTGGGTTTGGTAGCCGGTGTTGGCCAGACGGCTATCAGTTCGGCTGTACATGCAGTTTCTTCTGCATGACAAACATAAATGAAACAGGCCTAGTTGCAGTTGTGAGTTTGTTATTTATTGCTTTCCATTTAACAATTACATTAAGTTACAAGAAAAGAAATGTCGTTTTTTAAGTTGGAAAGCCTACAAATAAGGAAAAAGAGATGGTAAAAAAAATGTTTCTTTTAACAATGTAGGTCTCAAAATATAAACTCAAATCATGAAAATAACAAATTAATGTGCGCCTTGTTTTCCCCCTCTGATTCGTGCACCAACTTTTCCGCACCTCCCGCACCTTCTTTTGAGAAGCACTCCTGGTGCAGCGCGCAAAACTGTCATCCATGTGAGGAAATTGCCAATTTAGGCTATAGTGTTAGCGCACTGGTATTTAAAGGGTTAGAAAATAGGTGTTCTGATTGGCCATTATGAAACCAAACCTCCACCACACCCACATGTATTTTTTAAAAGTTAATCCAACTTCTTTTACCACTGAGCCAGAGGTGCGCTATCGTCCTAAGTCACAAATTTACAGAAATTGCATTAGACACGCCCTAATGCGCCACCATCTTCACTTTTCATCGGAGTTACCGACACCGTCCTAATTCCCCAAAATAGGGCCCCAGATCTGCTCCGTTCAGCTTGGCTACAGATGGTAGTAACGAAGGGGATGAAGCTCAACTTTATCCTGTATTAATTACATACTACAATGAAATTACTGGAATGGTAGAGCAAGGTTTATTGAGTTAGCCTGCATGCAAAGACTCCACTGGAGAAAGTTAAAGTATTTTGCAAATAGTGTTGATTTTGTTGTTGTTCTCCTTATTGCTTCAGAGTAGTGAATGAAATTGAAATTGCCTTTAAATTCTGCAGTTTTCCTTTTAAAAGTTTAAGAGAATACAGAACTATAGAAGTACTTTTTGACTAATGAAAAAAAAATTGTTGGCATCTCTGGTGTTAATACATATTCACTGCAATTTGTATTCACCATCTCCCCCTTGCCTTCAAGAAAATAGAGAGCGTAAACACAGAGGCAAGAGAGAAGAAAGGGTGATGCATTCAGCCTAATATGAAACTCCTCTAAAGCTTCAAATGCACCTTAATAAAAAATATCTCAAAAATGATAAATATTCTGCCATGCTATACCATCCTCTCACATAAAAATAAAATGTAATATTTGGCCCAATACTGTCATGCATATGGGTGATGGCTTCCAACTGCCTGAATAAAAGGTTTTTTTCTGTTTTTAAAAAATATATATGGAGAGGATCGATAATGCATCATTTCTCTTCTACAATCCAAATTCAGTCACCTGTCAGGTTGGACCTGTCCTGAAATGAAGAACGAGGAAGGAAGAGGATCCGTTCCTCTGCGTCTGCACAGTGAGAGAGACTGTCTGCACTGACAGCCAACCGTACAGGAGGCCCTTTTCCAGCTTGGCCTGGATTCATTCAACATTTGTCCTTAAATTAATCCTGGATTCATTCAACATTTGTCCTTAAATTAATCCTGGATTCATTCAACATTTGCTCCTAGACTTTTACTCACAATTAAATGCAAGAGTTTTTTGGGTTTTTTTGCTAATTATATCCAGACCTTAATCTATGATGGTGAGCACTGTGTTCACAGTACTCAGGCTGATCAAACACAGGTTGATCGTCGCCTGCTGCCTCAGGGAGCAGAATTCAGCTGGGAAGCCGTAACACAGGCAGTTAATCTTCCTCCTGTACAAGTCCTGAAATACTGATCTGCCAATCTGGGCACATCATTGTCAAAGGTAGGTGGTATAGCAAGGCTGAGACAGGAAGGACCCACTCTGGAGGGAGTGTGTGGAGAATCAGTATGTGGTAAGTGTAGGACCAAGTGTAGGTGTGTATGTGTGTGTGGGTGTGAGAGAGAGCCGGGGGGGGGTGGGGAGGTTGTGCTAAAGAAACTAACTGAAATGTGCTAAAGTTCTGCATTTGTCTTTAGATATTATATTTCACACAAACAAAACTAACAGGGAGAGCTCTGGATTGGATGTAACTCTAGGGCTATATTTATTAAGATAGTCACAGTGCAGAGACGGGCGCTATTTTTTTGCGGCTATTTTGCAGTCGCAAAAGACACATTGATGACCACTGTACTAAGACTGGTTTTAATTACGCAATCAAAGAAATGAAACGCCCTCATTCGGCATGCTCACACGGCCAGATCACACCAAGAAATGAATAGGCAGCAACCAGGCATGAGTAGCGAGGGAACAATCAGAAAAATAACTGAAATTGACAAGGTACAGTGTCACAACGCCATATTACTGCATAGGAAAACAACACCAAAGGAGAAGAAAAAAAGGTGTGATATCACGAAAGAAATGAATTCATTAGGCATAACAAAATTAACAGTAAATGATGTAAAGAAAATATGATAACCTGACATAATGCGGGAAAAAGACACTGGCGATGGTCCAATCGAGGAAAGAATATTAGAATAAAGAATATGAATGGCTAAACTTTGATGGGAGAAGGTCACAGACTATAAAACTGTAAAAAACTAAAACTTTATTCATGATTCATTCTACACTCCTGACCGCATACGCACAAAACCATAATTGTTCAAATTTATAACTGTGCTTTTATACCGACTGTTAGCTGATGACAAACTGGTCAATAGAAATCATGCGTAATTTCATATCATTTTTGTTTCAAGTTCTAGTAAATAACATGTATGCTATATAGAATTTTATTTAAGATTCAGACTTGGTTGTCTGTAGATACCGGTATTCCTGAAAATAAAGCTGTCTTGACAACTTTGCAACAACATTTGTGATCATTTGTTTTGCATCGCTGGGACAGCGACTAGAACCTCGTAAGGGTAATACAAAACAGGAATAGTGAAATACCTAGGCAATATCAGCACTGGTTTCAAGAGTTATTAAAATTCTCACGAAAAGAGCAGAGTCACAATTAAGGCATGCTTTAGTAAATCAGACGGAATACGTAATCGACCTAATTTAAAAAATCTGCACCATGTTTTAGCGCGTTCACCCCATATATACATATGTATGAACAGATTTTAACAATTCATCTAAAATAAAGTTGCAGTGACTTAACCCCCCGCAAATTACATCTTAATAGTGATTTTACCCCCTGCGACCGCTTAGTAAATCTAACGTAGATATTGCAACCTTTAGGCAACCGCTTTTGAGTTTGAAAAGAAGTCAAAAGTAAATCTGGGCTTATGAGGGCCAATATGAGGGCCAATGATTGTGGTCTGTGCTTGATGCAATATTAAACAGACTCCTGCAGTTGATTATCAAATACCTACTCAATTTTTCGAAAACAATCTCAATCTCAGAACCTTGAGCTCCAATTAGATATCCATGATAAATGATAATTGTGAGGTAAAGCACTGATAATTTTTTCAGAGAACAGCCCCAGGTGCCCCTTAATGAGGGGGATAACAATAGATGGGTTGCTAGGAAGTTGCACATCAAGGTTTGTGTTCCCTTCTTTATAATGACTGGCCCTTGAGGTTCGTTTCAACTTTCGGCAAGCTCACTGCAGTGCTCTCTCAATAGAGGGATTCATTTTCCAGAACATTTCTTCTCTCAGGCCATGTCTGCAAAGGTGCTTTGTTCCTACTCAAGACTTCTCTTCGCTGAAGAAGGCAGTACTCCAAACATATTTCAATAAGTCACAGAGTAGCCTTGTGGTTAATGATTGAATACTTATGTTTTGATTGCTTCGCTAACCATTGATTCACATAAGTTGAAGTGGAATATACTGATGGATGTCAATCTGAATGGCCTGGACCTCTAGTAGCAATGCTGCTTTTCAGAGGAGCCATCTCTCCAGAAACACTGGAGGAAAACAAGTGCGTTGGCACTGAATGCAGTTACTGAGTTTGTGGAGAAACAATGATTGCCACAGCAATAACAAGGTGTTCTTGTCCTTTCTCTGTCTTGCAACACCAACGAAGCCTCCAGCCTCCTAGACGGCGAAGCACTGCACCCCCACGACCAGACATAGTGTTCCACTCCTAGCGCAGGAGGTCCGGTACCCTCTTATGGGGGAGCAACTGTGCTCTTTTCTCCAGACTCCAGAATAACGGCCCAGAGAGGACTCGCATGCACACGGAGCTCAGCTACACCTGACATATAATGGACGGCTATTTCCCATCGATAACAGCTTTGTCCTGCCCAGACAGCAGACAGGCAGGCAGAGCCCCTGAGTCAACATGACGCCTCTAACAGGATTTTAACTCATAACTCCACAGCCGGGGGGGGTGAATAAAAGAAGAAAGTATTTATAGTTCTTCCTGTTCGCTCCAATGTCTGCTGGCAGACTGGAAATCTCCCATTTAGCTAATTAAGCCAGAACTGTATATATGCCATTTTTGTTTGGGACTGCATTAACATCTCCCTTTTCCATGGTATCTAGTGTCGTAGGATCATGCGGATGCTCTGCTTAGTTCCTCTTATGTCTGTGCCAGACATTACCGTAAGCATGTCTGCATCTCCGCAGTCCATCTGCACGTGTGCCAAACGGGCTGGGCTGGGCTGATATTTTGCTAATCTGAGCCAGGCCTAATCTCATCTTTAAGCGTAGTGAGCTGAGCCTGACAGTGTTTTTGCTTTCAAAAGGCTTGTCATTAAGCATTATTACTGTCTCCTGAGAGATGCCGGTCCCAACCCAAATCTGTCCACCAAATCGCAGAGGGGGAGAATTGATGGAATCTCTGCAGCAAGCAGGATGGATGTCAGCACAAGCACACGCATGTTGCTGAGTCTGCAGCAGTTCGCTTCGACCCAATGACCCCTGCTGCCATTGGCTGAGCTCCCACGGGGCTACGTATTATTGGTTATCAGCCTTGAGCTAACATTACCACTGACCTCAGCGTGGCACTGAAGATCTGGAATCTCCGTTTCAGTAACGGCACCAAGCCAGCAGCAAATAACATGCTGACACACCTGTCCCTGAGGGCCCCCTGCCTGTTCATCACATATTAATGGCAAGCCCATGACTGGAGTGGAGGAGCTGCAGAAAAAGACCATCTCTGGCAGTTTTTTCATTTACAGAAAAAACGGGTAATATCAGAAATCAAATGGATAATATTTATTATAATCTGCACATATGCTTAATATGCTAGATAAAATATGCAAAATAAATGTGAAATAAAATTTAAAAAAACCTCTGATGCAAAATGATTGAACGCGGGCAGTGATAATGAAGATGATGCAGGCATAATGGTTATTAACAATATTAATAATGGATTGCATTTATATAGTGCCTTTCAGGATCCCAAAGCACTTTACAGTGAAGGGGGAAACTCACCTCAACCACCACCAATGTGTGGCACCCACCTGGGTGATGCATGGAAGCCATTTTGCAAGTGAAAGCTCACCATCAGCTGAGGTGGAGATGGAGGGAATTATTGAGCCAATTAACCTGGAGGATGATTGATTAGGTGGCAGAATCTTTAAAAGCCCATACCCGCTTAGCTATAGCCGTTCGGCAGGAGCAGGGTACATTACAGTATGGCTGCTGGTGAGAGAACTGGTCTCAAAGCCAGAAGGGTTCCATGTTCAAATCTTGTGTTTGGCACTGTTTGTGTACACTTGGGCAAGGTACTAAATTAACATGAATCACTTCATTAAATATCCAGCTGTACAAAATGATGCTATGTTCATTAAGCTATGCACGTTGCCCTGGATAAGAACATATGCTAGGGAAATGACTCGTCAAAGGTGAGAGTGGAGTAATGGGAGTGTTGGCACGAAACAAGTAAATAATCCAAAGCTCACAGCAATGCAGTGCCAGTCACCTCATGGGGAAAAGTCGATAGCACTGTACTTAAGGACGGCTATCTGTGATGATCAAATTATTTTTCACAGACCATCGGAGCAGGAGACAAATTCCCATCAATACCATCCCTTCTCGGCAAGACATTCCTCATTTCCTATAAATTTGTACAAAGCCCGTAGGATCCCTGAACAGCAGGCTGCCATGTGTTTATGCTTTCCTCGCTAATAGATATGTAAACTTACATTTACATTTACATTTTAAGCATTTAGCAGACGCTCTTATCCAGAGCGACTTACAAGATGTGCATCAATACATGGTAGGAATAATCATAGTTAGTGCGCGAGATCAGTGCAGGAATACAGCGATAGACATCATTGCAGGCATCTGTGGAGCTCAGGGAGCCAATGTCGGGGTGCAGCGTAGTTTTTTTTTGTCAGGATCAATGTGCTAAATGGGAGTCAGAAATGCTTTCCCCAAAGTGTAATTTCTCTCTTAAATCACAGCATGTTGTTGATTATACCATTCCTATTCTAGTGTGGCTTGCACCCTTCCCCTGCAGAGGCTGGGAGTCAAAAACCGGAGCAGATAGGGACTGGAGTCAGCAGCACCCAGAGGGAGCCCGGAATTTATGCCACCAGAGCCCAAAAATTCTAACGTCTCCCCAAGATCCACAGCATTATGGGTGATCTATACAGGGGCATAGACTTGATTCCAAATGTGGAAGGGGGAGGGAGATATAGGTTGCTTGGCTAAAACTCTTTCACCATATGAGCATTCGGTCAATCGGGTGATGTTGCCAGCACCATTAACCTACCTATTCCAGTTCACATTGCTGGAAACTGAAAGCCAGCAACAAATCGCTGATTGATACCCGACGTCCGTCCGCCTGCTCCCACACTTCCATTCAACCATTAATCATTTACCACAGCAGGCCACGACCACAGAGCAGTATTTAACTCACCGGGGGAAATCGATTCATCACATGCTAAGCTGTTTCAATAATCTCATTTCTCTCACCTTCTTGGGCTAAATACCTCCTTCCCAGCATGACGCTCTATTGATTACCATACCGACTGGGCTATCACCGTTCCACTCCGCATACTACTGCACGAGGGAGCACTGCACTTTATATTTTTGAACATGTGCACTGCAAAGTACATGATCCTCAAAGTTTTGAGACCAGGGGATTCCAAGGAATTAAGAGTAAGCATACGGGCTGTGGACAGAGTTGGGTAAAATATCTCACAAACAAAATCAGCCACCTGGCATGTGTTTGTGAGTCGTGCTGCCTTCCTCCGTGCCAGACTACGTTTGAAGCCGCGGAATCCCGGGGAGCCGCCCGCTGCGATTTCTTCTAATTATTTCTCCGTGAACATCACCCATCGGCACAGGACTGGCAGACAACTCATCACCCACAGAGAGAGAGAAGAAAAGGCGCTTGCAACTGGCTAACAAGACAGCCTTCCACACTTATTACGCCATTCACTGCAGCCTCTGTTGTCTTACACCGCAGAAGACAAAACCCAAGAGGGCCAACGAGTCACACCGGGCTCTGAGTACTCTTGGATTATCGACAATGGAGGGCTTGCGCGACTTCTGTATTAGTCACGACGCAGTCGTTCAAATTTGCCCGCACTTTATTTTTCCTCTTGTTATCTTACGAACCGCTATTTAAGGGGAGAAGTAACCCACTCAAATTCCTGCAGAGCACCCATACACGCGATGGACTCCTGCAAGTGGTTTGCTTTGAAGTCACTTTTTTTTGTGGGCACCCCATTCCTGTTGATACAGGCATTTCAACAACTGAAGCTTAATAAGTTACATTTCACATCATTCAAATTCAGTTTAACATGCTTTATTTGTGTCCACGTGATATACATCCATCCATTGTTTATGGAAAATATGCATCATATTGCACAAGAAACAATACCCTTTCTAGAAAAGTAGCCCACTATCATTCACTCAAAGATTTGCAGTTTTTTGCTTCGAAATTATCGATTTTATATTGTTGTAGTATGCCTTTCACAACTGTGTGTTTATGTAGGCTATTGTACAAGTAATCATCACAAAAGTGCCATTTGGGGATTGGGTTTGAAATAGCTAGTTGAAACAAAAATGTAAGATTGTGTCTAGCTTCAACACTGATTCACGGTTTAGCGTTGAAGGATAAATAAGCCTATTTCGTTTCTGCAGGTCTAATTGATGCAACGGATCACTTCTGAAATCTCTACTGAGATAAATGTCAGCTATCCCATTTATGTTTGCACCCACACCACACTAGCTCAGGAAACTAGTAATACTTTAGTAGTAGTACGACTACTGCTAGTAGAACCTACATGTATTCATATACCACAAGCTATGCATAGAATTAACAGATTAAAGGGGTTTGCGATGCCCGAAAAATACTCTCACGTCGACGAAGAAGAATTCCGGTTTCAATTACACGATGCACAGCCAGCTAACAGAAATCAACACGAGTCAATGCATCGGAGTTATTCCGTGAACGCATTTTTCAGGTAAAATCAACGAGGCGTTAAAAAGACAAACATTTCAACAACATGGACACAAATAAGCGACCGTTGTGTTGTAGTCGCAAATACGACTTTTATACTTCCGTTAAGTATACCACCTTCAAACAAGCGCTATCTTTAAAGTGATCAAAATTGGAACAGAGATGTAATAATGCTAGGTATTCCCATTGGAATACGTACGACCTTTCAAAAATATTATTTCGTAGCAAAATTAAGCGACTTACTCTGCTTTCCTGGCAAGTCCCACGGACCTGCAGAGTGTTGTCGGTGTCTGCGGAACCAGAGACTTGCAGCACGGGCTCTTCTTGTCCTCCTCAGCGGACTCGGGGCTGGACTGGCCCGGCAGTGGGGACTGGGGGGAGGTGGGCACCAGCTGCAGATGCTGCGGCTGATGCGGAGGTGGCGGTGGCGGAGGCTGTGGGTCTGTCGGCGGACTCTGGACCTGCTGCGGAGGCTGAGCGGGCAGGATCACCGCTCTGTTCGCCGCGAGCTGAGGCTGGGGGACGGCGGGCTGCGGGCTCGTGCTTCGCGGGGACGGGTGACGGTGATGGCGGTAGTGATGCGGCGGGTGCGGGTCCTTCAGCTGGCGGTTCTCGCCGATCAGGTCCTCCACCTTGCGCTCGAGCTCGTCTATGCGCTGCCTCTGCGTCTGGATCAAACTCTGCTGGTTCTGCACGATGGTCGTCAGTTCTTTCAGGTAGAGGACAGCTTTCATGGGATTATCTAACAGACTCTCCATGCCTGTTATTATGCGCTTGTTTTGCTAGACTAGCGTGGTAATGATGAAATTGTTGTTTTGTTCGGCATTCGTCGCCTGAGTGTAGGCTACAGTGGATCGAATATGCTCGCCTCTCCTGTCAGACGGCTCTCTGTGTGAAGGCGCTGGGGTGCCCTGTTCGTGTCCTTGCCTACGCGGTGAAGATGATGGAAATGGTACTGATGAGAGCGAGATCAACACAGGAGGCGGTTGGAGGAGGGGCAGGAGTACAGCGATGATGTCAACACGTACAACAGTACAGCCAGTTAGCGTAAAGACGTTAACTCTTTCGAGTCTGATATATTGTATCTCAACAAAAACGGAAAACAGGCCAAGTTACTCACATATACAAATGATATGCGCTCTTTCACTCTGTACAAAAACTGTTCCTAATATCGGTCCAAAATATTGATATCAAAATGTCACAACTAAACTTTCACCAATATTTCACTGAAACTAAACAAGCAATGTTCTAAATCAATGCTTCCCATATTTTCCTACATTTGTTCAAGTAATTTGGCATTGTGATAGACTACATGAATAATTAATTAATCACAACTGTGTAATCAAGTAATGTAAATAGATATAGCCGGCTCTAATCCCAAAGTAATTTTATACTCTAATCCTGGTGGATTTATCCATTTCCAAATTGAAGAGAATGGGCACATGGTTCCTTACACTAAGCACGGTTGCTTAGGCTCAGCAGTATATTCATAGATATAGTATATTTAGTTATTGGCTGTTAATTTAAATGTTATTGTAAAGTTACATCATACTGAAGTTTGTAATGGGAATCCATTTGTATAGGTTGTGTGTAATACACTGTGGAGTCATTATGTTTGTTTATTTATTTTATTTAGCCTTTTTTTACCAGGAAGTCCCATTGAGATTCAAAATCTCTTTTCCAAGGGAGACCTGGCCAAGAATTGCAGCAGAGGTTACACAGTAAATGCATAAAACATACAATACAGTAGGAATACAAAGTCATAAAAAATGTCACAAGCTAGACCAGAAACAGGAGCACACATCTGGCATAAGACTTTAAATTGTTAAGTATAATATACAACCCTGCATATATAAATGTGGAGTTTTAAAAGACAAAAACACACATTTTGTTGTTCATAGCATGTTATTTATAAAATACATTTTTAAAAAAGGAGGATATTGTGGAAAACACAAGGCGAAGACATCATATAGGAACAAATGATTTTGTTTCCACAGATTGAAAAGTCAGTCAAGTCTCAAGTTGGAAAGTGGGAGAATAGAAAACATTTCTGTCTTGAAATTGTATTTTATATTACAGTCTCTATATTACACTTTAAAGGCTAGGTGAGAAAAGTTTAATATGTATTGGCCTACATGAGATTCTTTACTTCTTTACTCTTACTTAGCCTTGCCCACATTGGTTACTAAATTTCAATGTTACTATAATATTTTAGTAAGGACTGGTTTGTATGACATATATGTATGCCAAAGCTTGTATAATTTTTTATGCTTTTTATATTTGTGTAAAATGGTCTGGGGAGTGCAGGGGCTTCACTCTTGGGTCAATAGTGTACTTCACCTAATGCAAAGATGTTTTTGTCATTTGCCTGCTTAACCTTCCTACTTTATGCCAAATGTAATTTTGACATATGGTACAGTAGTTTAGTTTGTCAAACCTCATCCCATATTGAATAGAAATGTAGTGTTCATATGTCCATGAGATTTGCAGATTGTATTACAGTTGTACCTATTGTCTGCACAGGAGCACAGTGAAGGTTACTTTTGAAGCCGTGCGCAAATAGCAGTTGAAAATCAACAGATTAGATCAACAGATAGAACTAAGCTAACTCAGTGCTCTGTTGACTGGAGCCTACTGCTGATTCTTTCCTGGCACATTATTAGAAACAGTGAAGGAGATGTCTAACTGTGAGTAGTTACAGGATTATGGGTGTAAAGTGTCAGCCTTTAGTCATAGCAGCGAACTCCATCTCTGGAAAACGCCATTGATGGTGCCTGTTCTCAGAAGAGCGTCCACAATGTTGGATGTTTTTCACCTTGGATACCAAAATTTTAAGATATTTCATGCAAGTTCTGAATAAGCACTAGGAACTCCCAATTTTGGAATGCCCAATTGTATTCTAAGCCACACTCGCTGCAATTGGCAGAGCTGTCAATTTGGCAGTGCATAGACGAGCACGTGCTCTCCTCCAAAGCATGTGATGTCAGCTTCTACAAGTTAAGCATGCACAGACATAAGTCGGAGGAAGACACTTTGTGCCAACTGACTGCTGTGCAACAAGACACGCAACCCAGCTGACTAAATCCCTCCCAGCTCTGGGTGACGCTACTGCCAGTTATGTTGCCAGTGGCCCCCAGACCATGAGACCTATCCACACTCTAGAGCAGTGCCTTAACAGGATGAGCTACCCAGCAGCCCCAGAACAAGCACTTTTGTCTGGTTCTTGATTCATTGTCTACATATAGTCCTATATATTTGCCTAGTGCATGGCCATTAAGCACAGCTGCAAGCATATTAGCCAAATAAAGCATGATGGGGGTGGGGGGGGTAGACCCCACTACAGACAATTGGAAAAGCCCTCAAAAATAACATGAAAAATTGTCCAGTTGTGATTTCATGCAATGGTGAAGAGTTCCTGCAGGGGAACTGTTGTGCACTGAAAGATGCATATTTTTCCCTCAGTCCCTAGTTGCTGATTGCATCACACACACATACTGTATGGACATATGCATATGCAAACATATACAGGGACACACACACAGACACGCACAGAAAAACATACACATACACAAAGACGGCATGCATGTGCACACACAGATGTGTGTACGCACACACGCACTCAAACACACATGCACACACTGCAGCACACGCAAGTTGCTGCAGGTGAGTGTGGAGAACATACTGCAGATTCCAGTGAGTTTGGGCAGGGTGGGGGAGGGGATGCGCACCTTCATGTGAATTTTCACTGCTGTTATTTTGTTTTCTTTGAAAATCGCATGTGATTTACCTATATTAGCCTTGTTGGTCATAACTCTCACTGTGTTCACAGAGGAGAACACAGAGGAAGCTATGAGCTAAAATGTGAGTACAGGTAAGTCGATTACAGACAATGGGAAATAGGGGGCACTACAGGTTGCCATGTGATCCAAATTAATTCACTTTATTTCTGAGATTGTTTGGCTCAAAAAAGTATGCTGGCATGCAAATTTTCATGCTTGTATATCAATAATTATTTTATTTTATTTTATCTTTATTTTGTGCTTATCTCTTGAACTATAAAGTCTTGCAAGTGAGGAGAGGCTGAACATTTGCCACAGAAAAGGCGAAAAGGTGACATGGATTTTTGTTTTTTTATAGAATGAAAACATTCTGGACATGACCACTTGTGAATTCTGTCACTTAATGGGGCTGAAGTTGCTTAAATCCCAACACGCTTGCTGTCTAATCCAACGGCGCAAGTTAAACCTGATGACTCGTCTCTGGAGAGCACTCAGCCAACAAACGCCATTGTTGTCAACGCGGTGCGAATCCTAATTAAAAACATGCATCCTATTTAGAGGGAGCTTGAGTAGTTGAACTGCTGTGTCAGCCTCCCTAACTCTGTCATGCCATTGGCCCTCAGATAGGATTGCTCATCCGTCATCTGTCTCTGCTCGCTGACCCTTAAGCCGCTGCTCACATCTGTCTGAAAGATATTGGGACTGGCCCGGGGCGATGGGCATTCATGGGCGGTATTTGTAATTGGGTCTGTATTGCGCAGTGAACTCTATCTATAGCACAGAATCTTGCTGATTGCTGAAAATTATTTCAGCTCTCTTAGTCACCACTTAGAAGCAGGGGACACAAATTTCATGCTGCTCATTGTCATGACTACTCCGTTGATCTTCCGGGCTGATGTTATGACCTAGTACAGATGCGCATCTGCTTATAATAATTCATATGTTGTTCACTCAATAGAATTAACCTTAATGGAGGCCTGTGATTTTGGGGGCAGAAGGGAAGGGGGACAGGGATTTTTCTAAATTCATGTTGGATCGAAAGAGTTTGGCCCTGCACTCCTTTTTTTCCTTTAATGCTCTGTTCTGCTTGCATCCCCGCTCTAAATGGCATAAATAGCCCTTGAGGAGTACTTGGTGAAACCCTGTTTTTCTCATTTCTATGTGATGGAGGCAGTTTAAAGTTTCTAAGACATCCTTGAGTACAGCACAACCTTTAATCTATTACAAAAAAATCAAATTGCTTTGTATCTGACTAACAAGAAGAGGCCAAAAAGATTGCTTCCTGATTCGTTGCATACACATTCCACATCACTACTACTTGTATAAGACCACCCAGCACATTTATGTGCCCTTATCTGTCTCTCTTGCCAAACTGCATATCTAGAGCACTCAGCCAGGTAATCTCAAGCCAGTCTTTTGTTAGCATAAGCATACAGCTCATTAAACAGGTGAGCTGCTTCTTTAAGCTTACACAATTGAGTGAGGCTTTACTAAAAAGTTAACAAAAATATGTTTATGTTGTTTGTCTCCAGTGGCGGGTGCTGTTGTTCTACATTAGTATGTTAGGCTTGGTAGCTTCAGCCTGAAAACATTTTCACCAAGGATACATGTCCGCTGCAGTTTGCAGCTGTAACTGATGACTTTATCAAAAATGTCAGAGAAAAATAAATGATTGGGCTAATTCAATAATTAAGAGCATAAGTGTGCATAGAACCCGAAAGCAGATTGGCCCTGGTTGTGCACCCCTGCTCTAGGAGGTGAAGGTGTTTATACAATGTCTCAGGGACGAACATAACAAGTGATTGTTATCTCAGCTCAAAACTATGTTCTGGGGGCCAAATACAGCACATTTAACCTTTTTGATCGGTCCAGTGCTAGCGCCAAATAATGACTTCACATAGCATTATAATCAGACCCAGGTTCACACCCTGTGTAAACACACATGAATTGAGATCCAGTGATAGTTACTGTGACTTCAAATTGAAACAGGTGGGGACCCCTGTTCTAAAGAATATGGTATAAATAGGGGCTGTGTTAGGTTTACTAGTCTGCCTCCAGTGGTGGGTGATATTACTGCATACTCGTAGCACCCTCCTGAATTTACTTGACAGGACAGTAAAGACTGCTCTTTCTGCTGCCGTTGGGCCAGAGGGAATAAAACAGTCATATCCCTCTTCTTTGAAATTTCTACTTTAAACTATGGATTTTTTGGGGGCGGGGGACAGATTTTACGTTATTGAAATCTCTTGCCAAATCGAGTCTCGCAAGCTGGCAAGGTGCCAGCCACAAACCTCTTCCAAGATTGCCCAGAGATAGCCTTCACTCACAATTCTTCCAAGATCATTAAAAAAAGGAACATATTCATCAGGGCTGTGAAATAAAAGGATTTAATGAATGTTGTCTGTTGGGTTATTTTTATCAATAAAATGAGCTGTCTAATTAAACAACCCTGTCCAATTCTTTCCAAGCAAACATACATTTTTGTGGTCCTCTAAAATGGCACATTTATATTTAAACATTTATATTTAATGAAAGCTTTCCTCCATACAGCTCCTAAACTAATTAAAGGAACAAACAAAACATACGGTAGATGTAATTGTGTCAGCCTCAGGCAGAAGCCTTTCATGCCTATGAATAAATACATAGAAATCTCCTGAAGATTTCTTCATCATAAGTTTTCTATTTTTACTCCTGTATTTTCAGAGGAGATTTATATTGTGTATTAAGATATTTTTTGCACACTGGAATATGGACAAACTTCCCATTGATGCTCTAAAACCTCAGGTAAATGGGGCTGTATTAGGCAAAAAAAAGCAGTCTTCACAGTAGATGAATAAATCTTCATGTAAGATTTTGAGATAAAACAGATAGTATAGAGTATATTAAAAAATCAGAAAGAAAGTAATTTATTGCAATATGTGGGCATAGGCCAAAAAATATAAGGGTAAAAGACTAAAAGCTAAAAATGAAAATGTCCCAAGATACAAAAAGTAATCCTAAGCGTTTTTTTTACATACTGCAGTAGAAAATGGAAAGTTAAGGAAGAGGTTAAATGCATTAACAATAAGGAATGAGCTTTACTTTATAACAAAAAGGATATTGCTGATACCCTAAACAGTTATTTGTTAGTTATTTATATGTTAAGAGTTTTACAAAATACTTGTGGGAGTCCACCGAGGGAGGTCAACTAGAGAGGCCACACTTTGCATCATAATTTTTTGCATCTTCTACATTTAGCCACTGCACACATCTACCTCCACATCTAACACTATGTGCCATCTCCCCATCCCTGTCCATGGCTCCTCTCATAGACCTTGTAAAGGGAGGGGTGCATCCCGCAGCCACAACTTCTCCAATTTGGTTCACCAACCTAGATCTACTGGTGTAGACTTCATGGCTGCAGGTGGTCTATGGAACTGTCAGTCCGGAAGACTGACTTTATCTCAGCCCTTCCTTGCTCTCCCTTCAGTTCTTGTCACTCACCGAGATGAGATGCGTATCCCTCAAAAAAACAGCCACCCCTGCCTCTTGTCTCCTCTGCCTACATCTTCTCTCACACTCCAAGATCCACAGGTAGAGGTGGAGGTACAGGTATACTCATCTCCCCCTTGTGGAGATTTAGTATCATTCCACTTCCTCATCTCTCACCCTCCTCCTTCATGTTGTTTACTATGACTGTCCAATGTACACTGCACATTATTGTTTTATGTCCTCCACCAGGTCCATTGGAGAGCTTTCTAGACGAGGTGGATGCCTTGCTCAGCTCCTTCCCTGAAGATGGCACACCTGTCCTACTCCTCGGTGACTTCAACCTGCAGCTGGACACCTCTCTGCCCTCCGCCTCCCCCTCCTCCAGTCCTGTTGTCAACTGTTCTATTATCACTACCCCCTGCTGAAAGCTTCTCTCAACTACCTGTTGAAGAAGTCTTATCTACCTTGTTCTCCTATCTCTCCTCTTCCTTTGGCTCACACTCTCCCATCTCCACAAATCAGCTTGTCTGTTACCTCCCAGTCCCTGGCTAACTGATTGCATTCAAGCAGATGGACTCAAACTGTGAGCAGCAGAAAGGAAATCCAAATTTCCTGCTGACTTGGAAAAATTCCATTCTCTCCTGGCTACCTTCTCCTCTGATCTCTCCTCTGCTAATTCTGCCTTCTTCTACTCTAATATTCTAACCAAATTCTTCTTTACATTTTCCTCTATCATCACCTCTCCTCCTCCCCCACACCCTCCTTTCTAACTGCGGATTACTTTTCTGGAAAGACCAAGCTGCTCTTCCTCCCAGCGAAGGGCTCCCCGACAATTGATGCCTTAATCACAATTGAAGGCCCCATAGTGTCTCCATTCCAGTCTGCCAAGAACCTTGGAGTTCTTGGACTCTGGATTACCAGCTGGGCTTCTAAGAGAACATTGCAGCAATCACACAGACCTGCCAATTCTCCCTCCACAACATCAGGAGAATTTCCCCATTCCTCACCTGAGAGGTCACGCAGCTGGTT
Source organism: Aldrovandia affinis (assembly GCA_029706075.1). Taxonomy (NCBI): domain Eukaryota; kingdom Metazoa; phylum Chordata; class Actinopteri; order Notacanthiformes; family Halosauridae; genus Aldrovandia; species Aldrovandia affinis. Next base: position 821,914 of record JAINUG010000147.1, read on the forward strand.
AGAGTTTACATAAGAGTTGCCATAAAGAAATTGAAAATAAACAGAAAATAGCCATACATTCATTATTTTGTGTTGTGCCAAATCTATTTTTCAAATATCAATCTGTACTTCTCACAGAAGCTTGCTGAGTGATTACTTTCTGCTAGCAAAAAGTATCATTTCAAGATATTAAATATAATTTATAAACATTGCTGTGCTATAGTATAGAAAGTGTATTTAAGTATTGACAATATTAGGTATTACCATAAATTACGGAGTTTAGTTTCATAGCAATTTAAAGTTTATCTCCCATCTTGCAACCCAGTAATGCATGTTTACCAAAATGAGGTTTTCTTCTACTGCCAAACCTCAGGACAGAAATTTGTCTGACAAGATTGAATCTCTATGAAATTAAATTTATGGTGTCAACATTCTAATTTGAAGCCACAAAAACAATAATAACTTGCCCTCCTGGAATCAATATCAACTTAGATAACCTCAAAAAACTAAATTATGCAAACATTATACAATTATAAGGACAATAATGTTATACAGCTAGCTTATTAAATTGTCTTCGTGTTACTTCTGTACTGATGTTTCGTTTTTATCTCTGCCTTTATTCTTGATTGGATACTTTGATGATCATTTACCCATCAAATAAAAACACAATAGATTCAACTTTCAATACAAACTCATATGAATGATATATACGATGGCCTAATACATAAGAATGATTTTGTGCTCAGGTGCCCATGTAAACACAACACAAACTGAAAGCAAGGGTTCAATATTAAGATGCTTGCATGGTGATTTGCAATTCAATCTTCCAGTTACAACTGAACTTGACACGCGGTAGGACCTCGCGGAAATACATCAGAGCGCGTCACCGCGGCGACATTGGAGCGTGCGAGAGGAAGAAGTTACATGCACGTAAACATAGTAGCTACGTACGCAGCAAATGGTCAGGTAAGCGGTTGTTTGTGGTTTTTAAAAAACAAAATCATGGTTGCTCGACAAATAAGACGTACAACCTGGATTATTACCTTTCTAGCAAGCTATTTAGTGCGTTGGAGTGTCAAGGGCCTTAAATAAACTAAGCCTGGGAACGTTCCTGCACGGTCTGCGGGACTACGATATGCACACAACCGGGGATATGCTCACATCATACGTGGTTAGATATTTAATGAAGAGCCCTACTGTTTATGGTTGTTGTGAGGTGAACGAGTTAAGAACCACAGCGCAATGAATTAGCTAGCTTGCTATCTACCCTGCTAGCGACGTTCGTTAACCGCGGGTCTGGTCACTTGTTAGTTAGCTGGCTAGCTCGCTCGCTTGATGGCAAGAAACACACATTTCAGACCCAGAAACTGAGGGAAGTGTAGTTTCAGAATTTCAGAAGCGAATTTCAGAACTGCGCTTTTACTTAAGTTATGCGTAATGTTTCTATTAGACAAGCCAAGGCACGCGTATATTTATTTCGCCTATGTGACTAGCTAGATCTATTGCAATACTAGACGTTTGGTTTCTGGCGCTGGCAGTCATGTGACTCAGTGAGCGGAGTCGCTACAATAACCCCAGAATTAAGAAACTAGCGAGCAACGTACTTGATTTTCAGACATTCAAATGACAAGCACTTCGCTAAGTCACCTTAATTCTGCTGCAAGTGTAACAAGGTCTTCTCGTCAGCGATCGCAGTGACAAAGGCTTTTGACAGTGTGCAATTTAGCAAGCTAATGTAATTAGTTTGCTTGTCGGAGGCTGAAAACTACCGTTATTTTACAGAATCGTATTGGATTCTTTGTTTACAAATCAAGTTCGAGGCAAGTATGTGTCCTTTTCAGCCCACTTTGTGTCAGATTGTGTGGAGCGGTAACACCGGGTTGCTAGTTCGGCAACGTTTCTGGAATTAGCTTTCACTTCCTGCTCCTTACCAAAGACGGGTCTCTTATTTTGATAATTGTATTTTCATAATGGTGAAATAGTGCTGGTCAACTCAGGAGACTACAATGTTACTGCATCAGGTGTCATCTGAGTTTGATTGGGTCATCATGACCTGTGAAATTGCATCTGTGTAGTTGGCAAGTGGACCACCCTCCCCTCATGTGACACTCAGCTGGTTTAAGGTTTCTTCCTGTAGTTACCCCTGTACAGTGGACTACATTAGACTTAAAGACACAAACCCCATTTATAACAGAGCCTTACTGTTGAAAGGTCAATTTTGTTTAAGCCTATAGGTGATTCCATGTGAAAATGGAAATGTGCATGACTTTTTAGATTTTTCTGAAATTTAGGACATGGAAAGATCACATTTACATTGACATTTTAAACATTTAGCAGACGCTCTTATCCAGAGCGACTTACAAGATGTGCATAAATACATGGTAGGAACAATCATAGTTTGCGCAAGAGATCAGTGCAGTAATACAGCGATAGACATCATTGCAGGCAGCTGCGTACCATACCTGTAACACTGGGAAGGAAAAGGTTTTTATTTTTTATTAAATGGAGTAAGCAGGGGTATATAGTGTTGAGCAAGTAGGCAGTGGTGATGACAATTAGCTAGATGTACAGAGTTCAGTGGTAGTGGAGTCTGAAAAGGTGGAAGATCAAGAAGTGATTCAGCGGTCCTGACCGATTGTGGAAGGTTGACCGATTGTGGAAGGTCGTTCCACCAGCGAGGGGTCAGGACAGAGAAGAGACGAGACCGCGAGGAGCGGCTGCCAGGCGCCCGGAGGGTTGGGGCAGTCAGTTTGCCAGAGGAGGCGGAGCGGAGGGGTCTGGGAGGGGTGTAGGGAGTGATGAGTGACTGGAGGTATGAGGGAGCAGTACCTCTAGCCACTTGAAAAGCAAGCAGCAGTGATTTGAGTGAATCTGATGCGTGCTGCGATGGGGAGCCAGTGCAGAGAGGAGAGTAGAAGGGTGACGTGGGTGAACTTTGGCTGGTTGAACACCAGACAAGCAGCAGCATTCTGGACTAGTTGCAGTGGCTTGATGGCACAGGCCGGTAGGCCTGCCAGCAAGGAATTGCAGTAGTCCAGACATGAGATCACCAGGGCCTGGACCAGGAGTTGTGTGGCCTCTTGGGTGAGGAACGGTCGGATCCTCCAGATGTTGTGGAGGGAGAATCAGCAGGTCCGAGTGATCGCTGCAATGTGGCCCGTGAGAAGCACAGCTGGTTGTCCAGGGTCACTCCAGGACTCCTGGCAGACTGGGAGTCCTTTGGAGAAATGATTTTTGACAACTGTGATATTTATATCTAAAAGCATTGTTGTGTATTGATGCAGAAAATGTCAAGAGTAGGATCTCTGGGGATTTTTGTGAGTGATGACATATTGTAGGGGAGTATGCTGAATTCCATCTCATCAGTTTGGGGCCCAAGTACGAAATGAAATGTATACTTGGCTGTTTTGCCAAAATGCTTGCATTGTCACACAAAGGAAGCTTGACTCAATAGCAATTTTCTTCACTCCTTTGTTGACAGAGAAGGCATTTTCCGGTAGGATTTTTAGGATCCAGTCTAATGCCGCAGTTTGGTTGTGACTTGTGTCTTCTTTTGACGTATAATATGCCCTCACTGTTGGGGGTGTGATTTTGTCAAAATGTGGTATAACTGGAATATCGTCACGATGTGAGAATGAGCGAGCTGCTCCAGCTGGATGGAAGAAGGTCACTTTTACCTCTGATGTGTCATCGTGAACATCTGGAATACAACCCAGCCAAAATCTTCCATCATACTCAACAGTAACAAAGCCCAGGATGTCCTCTGTGGCTTGCTTCTCTGAATCATCTGAGGCAACCTAAACACAATGACACTCCTGACAGTTTGATTAGGCTAAGCCTTGACCTGCATCTTGGCTTTTGTCCGCATCTTGTCCCTCAACAAAACATTCTTGTCCTCCCACTCTGCCAATGTGGATTATAAGAAAGTTACCCCAGGTAAACTCTCTCTTCCAGAACAACTGTTTTGGTGTTAGGATCTGGTCATTTTAAGGTTGCTGAAGACTAGCCTTTGCTGCTGATATGGTGAATGGTTCCACCAATACCACCACGTGCAATTTTCCATGACATGAGGCAAAGAAATGTCTTTCTGCTTTCATCCCAAAGTCTTCTAAATGGTGACATAAATTGAGAAAGTTATTACAATATTTGTATTGTGAAGCTTCACCATCTGAAAAATAGGTTTCACAACCTGAAATAATTCCTCAGGCTGTGGTATCACTTCACTCACATAATAAAAGTTACCAAATTTGATAAAGGGGTGTCTGAATATTATTGCCAAAGAGTAAAATTTGGAAATCAGTGTATCAACAGTGATTGATAAAAAGAAGGCCAACAAACACACAAAGGAGTCCAAAAGTGGCAGGTCTGGAGTTGCAGTCTATTGTTTGGAAAGCCAATATGGAATTTGTAAATGAATGTTCTAGTTTAATGAGGTTCTGATTAGAACCGCTGGTTTGATAATTGGTTATTAACTTAAACAAAGGTGTAAAGCTACAAAATGAGTGACTGATGAGCGACTGGCTACAGTAATGTAAGTGATGATTCCAATTAGTAAAGAATTTAGATTCTTAAAATGGGCGTATTTTGCCATGGATTTATTCCAAACAGCTTCTACTCCTCATGTGTTTGCATCTCTGAGGTTCTACTGTACTTAAAACTATTGAAATAAGTAGCATTAGCCAAAAAGTAGGTCTTACAAAAAAAACAACAAAAAAAAAACATTCAAAATGTGGATAATGTTATATATTTATTGAGCATGGTATGCTTTTTAATATTTCACAACCAACTTTAACAGTGTCTAGCATTATAATGTACATTCTGTCTCTCTTGAGCGTAGTTGTCCAATGATATTTGACACTTGGCTGCAGTTCTCTTTGTTCTAAAGCATTAGCCTATGATTTGATGTAATCCAACACAACAACCCTAATTATTTAACCGTCAAACTCAGTCTAAGTAAAACCGGCATAAGAAATGTAAAAACTGAATCTTTGTGTCCCGTCAGCCAGAGAGAAGGACAAAGCAAAGTTTGGGGACTGATGGAGACCTTAGACTGCTCTGTCTGACACTCCTATGACTGACTTTTACCATTATCAGTTCTAGGGTGTAGGCTCAGGTAGAGTGGCATGATAATCAGTGGAGTCTTCCCCCCCAAACAGCTCTCGACAAGACTCCACTTGCATTTTTCTCCCTTCATTAATGTTACCTCTTTCCTCCTGAGTCCTGAACCAGTTTATTTTATTTTTTTTTCCAAGTGCTGTTTGTTGTTTATGTGGGAAGAGTGGAAGTTGTGTGTAGCATGTCTCAGCACAGCACATCACAGCATTTGATTCTAGGAGACCCTGATGGGCAGGCAGATCCTCATTTCTCTCCTCTTCGTCGCCCCCTGGTGGTACACTGTTTAGACAGGATTGCTCATCCTCTGGAAAGCTTACTGATTTGCATTTGATGAGTTGTTCCATTTGTCTTGTTTTGAGTTTGACACGGTTGACATTTCTTTACAGGCAATCCATTTATACAGCTGGATATTTTTGCTGAAGCGATTCAGGTTAAGAGCCTTGCTCAAGGGTACAACAGCAGTGCTCCACTTGGGAATTGAACCTGCAACCTCTGAGTTACAAGTCCAGATCCCTAACCATTACACTACACTGCCATCCCACTTCAATGCCATCCCACTTCACAACCCTATATTTGGAAAAGGAATAGTTAGCCTACACCACATTAACAAAAATACATTGTGCTATAATGCACTATACTTTCCATGTTCAAACCCCAGCTTAAGAAATTATGCCTTTTTTAGAACAAATCAATCTTAATATAATGATATGAATAAAACTGTTGTGCTCAGTTCCCAATTCCTGCAAGGTCTGGTTGGCTTTTGTTTTGCAAAGGCTAGGCTATTTGTCATTTTTTGAACACATGAAGTTCTTCCATTGTGCAGTCATTTTGAAATATTAACTGTATTCAAGTCCCTATTGTGCTGTAATAATGACAACTATTCACCATTCAGTACCTGGAAGTAGTCACACTGCTCCCCATTGTTCATAACCAATTAAGCCTAAGCCCCACCTCTCCCTTTTTTGCACCGTTGCACAATAGAGCACCTGTAATAGTCTGGCTATGTGCTTAAAACCGAGGTACATAGCCTCAGTTTTTGCTATCAAACCTCTGAATTTTGTCCACCTCTGTCTCATAATCACTGTCCACAATGTCAATGGACCAACACTGTCAAAAGACCAGTCCTCTCCGTCATCGCTTTGATGAGAAAGATTTGCATGTTCTGCTGTGCTTGTCATTAAGGTCCACATGCACAGCATCCCCCTTATCTGATTACGTGTCACCTTCAGACAGAGGTGTTGCTGCATCTCATATTCTAACATTGAGAAATTCATTTCTCACTTTAATGCATATAAATACGTTATTTTAAATATTTATCGCCAATAAACCTTTCCCACTGACCTACATCAGCAGCACCAGCTAGGCTTAGTCATGTTCAAGGATGTTCCACCCCCGCCGTTGTCTGAACCAATCAGAACTGTGTATCGTCCTTTCCACAGGTGACAAGAAGTCATTTGTTTACAACCTCTGCAATAGACATCATTGTTGGCAGCTGCACACTGTACCTATAACACAGGGAGAGAAAAGCTAGTGGGGGTTTTTTCCGTTGTATTTTTAAACACGTGAACAGTGGTGATGTATTTTTAAAGTCACGTTTCTTGAAGACAGTGGTGATGGCAGTTAATGAGGGGTGTCCAGAGAATCAGTGGTGGTAGGGCATCCAGTCTGAAGCTCCCCAGAACCTGGTGGGACGGTGCAGTTTTAGTGACAGTGACAGCATGGTGTTCTAAGGAGGAGGGTGAGAAATGAGGAAAGAACAATAATGTGGCCTGACCATTTGTATAACTAGGATTAAAATGAATTTTAAAATGAGGAGACGTTATGGAAATGTTGTGAATTCATGGAAATTGAATGGGAATTTATAATCATAGTACACATTGTTCCAAACAAATGAAAAGTTTCTGCTGAAGTTGAATAAACAGGGCCAAGTTACTTGAATGAATGTATGAAAATATGGGAAACATTGCTTTGGAACAGTGCTTGTTTAGTTTCTGTTAAATATATTGATGATAGTTGGAATTTGGCATCATATTGATATCAATCATTTTGTATGCAGAATAAATTTAGGAATTGTATATACAGAGAGTGTGCTTTATGTATGTGAGTAACTAGGTTTTTTTTTACATTGAAAACGGTTTTGTTGAGATACTAGTTACATGAATGAATGTAGGGAAACATGGTTAGCATTGCTTTGGAATAGTGCTTGTTTAGTGTCTGAAACATGGTGAAAGTGTAGTTGTAACTTGGCAATATTTTTATATCAATAATTTGGTACGCAGACAAATTTTAGGAATTGCTTTTTTGCTGATTTATGGAGTGCTTTGCTTGTGTCAGTAACATGGAAACATTTTTGTTGAGATTACATATACATGAATGATAGCTGAAAGATTTGAAGTTGTAGTTCTAGGCTCTCTTTAAGTGGATATGAGGCAAATGTTCTATTCTGCATGTTGTGGGTCTGCGGCTATAGATGCCGGACTCCTGTGTGTGACCATGTATTTCACTCATCTGCAGGATGACCCAGAAACACTACCTGGAGGGGCAGGTGTACTCGGTGCCCCTTATCCAGCCAGATCTGAGACGGGAGGAGGCCATCCATCAGATCGCTGACTCCTTGCAGTACCTGGAGAAAATCTCCACTGACATCTTCAGCAGGTACTGTAGCAGCTTCACCCTAAACACACACATAAACATGAACACTAGCATTGTCACACACCCAAATATACACACGTGTACAAACACACACACACACACACAAAGAAAAAATACACAAAAACATATGCACATAAATACAAACACACACACATACACATACACACACAAAGCCTACAACAGATGCACATGTAAACAAATGGACAATGGACAAACTAGAGGTGTAATGATTAATCAATTCCATCAATCTATCTATTGAAATTTCAAAGGTACAATTGCATCAATATGCAAACAGCAATTTTTCAAATGAAGGTCTGAAATCGATTTCAGATGTAATAATTCAGAAAAATTATAATAAAATAAAATAATAAAAATAAAATAATTCAGATGTGTGTATGACATATTGATCCAGTGATATGTTAATTGCTACAGGCTGTTTAAAGGGGGGATCCCCCCCCCTTTTAAACAGCCCTCATTTACTCTAGTGTTGCCTTTATTTCAGCAGTTCCCTGTAAGTCATGTAATACATGTGTGTGACATGCAAATAAAAGCAAATAATTGTGCTAAAAGTATAACTTTGTGCAACATGAAAATGTAGATTTGTAAATGCTATTCAGAAATACATGTAGTTCTTTTTTAAATACCTGGGCCCTAAACCTGTGCCATAATCTCAGAACTGTGTGCTCTCCTTATCAGCCTCATAGTGTTTGTAAGACAGGAAACACTATCATATTGACCTGTTGGTGATTCACTATTGGCACTGCAGTGGTTAACCCCAGAAGGTGGAGATCAAGACAATTCTCCACACTTAGATCTCACCTAATTAAATGCAAAAAGGAAAAAACGTTTTTCTGTTCTATTTTGGCACTTTACTTGTTCGCATGCTAATGTCTTCAGACAAGGTGGACCCTCTCTGTGTCTGGAAATTACTCAAGAGATGGGTACCTCTATTTGCACATGTACCCATGTTGAAATCTACCCATGTTTTTTTCTCTGTACATGTTTTCTTCAATATTGTAGAAGGATAATTTGTTAGAAAATATTAGCAGGGGGAACTTGTATTCTGCACAATGCAGCTAAATGCTGCCCCGGTTTGTAGAAGGATGCACTTTTTAATCCTTTCTATTTGCCCAGATACCAACCGATAAAAATAGCATTACTTAAAGGCATAAAAATGGCCCTACTTAAAGGCATTATACAGTGAATGCAAAAAAAACACGGAAAAATGCATTTTGAGAGAAGTGAGGGAGGGTGTTGGGCGGTGACAGTGGAATGCTCTAAAGAAGGTGGTCTTTAGTGACCTACACGGAGAGAGCTGAAAAGTGCTCTCTCAGGGGCTAACCCTTTCAAAGAGGAGTTACTCACTGCAGGCAGGAAGGGCTAACTAGTGTCAGCCCCGTCGCCGAATTCCCAACTCTGTAATTGCTTCTTCAGTAGAGGAGAGAAATAAATGAGGGAGCCCGACCGGCGGGAATTCTCTTTTTATCCATCGGGAAAGTTGATATGGAAGGGCTGGACAATTAATCATTAGGCACATAATGCAATGATTGATGACTTCACTTAACATGGCTCCCTCCACAGGTGCCCTGGTAAATACTTCATTTCTGACATGCCACCACACCATACTCTCATGACTTATATATATATATATATATATATATTATGGGGGCCCAAACAGGAATTAAATAGATATAAATCCTGTAAATATGTAAATGTAAGTCTGAATATATAGAATTTCGTCCTGAGGCTCAGGCATATAAAAAGACAGCTGCTTTGGTCTCATTTCAATATATTGAAATGGAACAATTCCTTTGTTGTATAAAGTAGGTAAATTTTAGTCATTATTCAGACATTAGAGTGCAATCAAAAATACATTATTTAACACTAACATTTAATTTTGAATGGCATTAGTTTGGACTTCCCATCTGCTGGTTCATTGTGCCGGTCTATGATAGCTAGGGTAATTGTAAGTGGTGGTACATAAACAAGGCAACCTAATAGCAGAAAAAATGGATACATTTATTTGCGTAGCATGGAAGATTTATGTAATTATTTAGCAGAATTAGGTGATTTTCTCTCTTATTATGGGCATGAAACACTTGAAGTAAAATGGAAGAAAGTAATTGTTTATTGGCATTTCTGTAATGACCCATTTCTGTAACTTCCCTGCTTTTTGAGTTAGGTGGCTGGAAACAGGAGCAAAATCCTGTATAACTTAATACTGTTGGCCACAGGCTGTGTAACCACACTGCAGACAGAAAATCAGTCCATTCTCCTGATTCAGACCAGGCATGAACAGGTCAGCTCTTTGGGCATAACCCATTTTCACAATCACAGAGAGAGAGACACAGCTGGCATGCTTCCAAATGCTGATCCTTTACACAGAACATGGAGACTAATAACCTTGCCCTTTTATTATCTCACAAAGAAGAATAGGTACTTGACAGAATACGTACAAGAAGGAAAGTGAAGAGATGCTAATCTTGGTTGCGCTTTAAAAAGCAATGCAGCTGGTTTCCATGGCAATGGCCGGAGCAATTGCGGCCATCTTCGCCTGCCCCGAGACAGCAGTGGAGAGAAGCGGCAGTGGAGAGAGAAAAGCAGAAGGAGATTGAGCGTGAGCGTACAACAAAGTGTTAAGTGTCAAGAACAGTTTAGCTGAAAGAGAAACAGCTAGGTGCAGAATGTTACACTAGGACCCTGTAGGTAAATCTGTAGCCACAATTCAAAGGTAGGTCGGTAGGTAGGTAGGAGCAAGAGTGTTTTGGAGATGCCTTTCACCGCGAAAGCCTGTCGGCCAGTCCGGTTTCAAACGAGGTGAACCTTGCAGTCGTATGGCCCTGTGTGTGAAGGGAGAAGGAGAGCGGGAGTGAGAGGTTTAGGGAGCGGGAAAGGGACTTCGCTGCTGATGGAGGCGGGGAGGTGGGACATGAGCCACTTTGTGGGTGGAGGAGTCGCGGGTGTCTCCCCTCCTGTCACGCAGCGCTAGACCTCCTGCCGCGGCCACTCTGGTCTGTCTCTCTGTCCGATCGGCAGTAAGAGCAGCGCGCCGCCGTTCCACTGACACTCACCCAGCGTGGCAGAGTGGGCTCCAAAACCTGACAGGAGAGGTTTCCATAGCAACTGCCCTGGCAAAGTGCGTGTCAGGGTTCATTTTTGCCATCGGTCACGCTCATTATTATTTATTTTTTTCTCAACGTCCTGCAAGGCGAACGCCCTTTCTGGCAGGATTGAGAAGCGCTCACGATGTGGCCTGAGTGTTTTTGAAAAGCAAGTGGTTGAACTCCGCTCCGTGGTGCTGTTATGTGTTAGTTCAATGGGAGGTGAACAGGTATTCGAGTCTGAAAGGTGACACTGACACACTGAGTGTGAGGACATGCTATATGCGATGTGTCCTAACTCCTGAGCCCTCCCGCCCTGTTCCCGCCACAGGGTGTCCCAGAGTGTGGAGAAGAACCGCGCCCACCTGCAGGTTGTCAATGACCGCATCAAGCTGGCCCAGGCCCGCGTCCACAAGATCAAGGGCAGCAAGAAGGCCACCAAGGTGAGGAGGCCGTGTCACTGTCCCAACACTGCCCCGCAGCCCAAATCTCTTAGGAACAGGGCCCCTGGCAATGATGTATAAACTCTCACGCACACACAAACACACACACACACACACACACACACACACACACACACACACACACACACACACACACACACACACACACACACACACACACACACACACACACACACACACACACACACACACACACACACACACACACACACACACACACACACACACACACACACGGCAGTGTGGTATAATGGTTAGGGAACTGGGTTTGTAACGTTAATGTTGCAGGTTCAATCCCCAGGTGGGACACTGCCGTTGTACCCGTGAGCAAGGTACTTAACCTGAATTTCTTCAGTTAATATCCAGCTGTATAAATGGATTGTATGTAAAGAAATGTAAACTGTAAGTCGCTCTGGATAAGAGCGTCTGCTAAATGCCTGTAATGTAATGTACACACACACACACACAGACACACACACACGCATGCACATACATACAGTACCCTCCAAAATTATTCACACCCTCGGCGTGGGAGGGAAGGGAATCAAAGATTACGCCACACCACCAGGTGCACAGCAGTGGCCTGGCAGCCACAGACGAGTGACAGCCCTCTCCCACGTTTCTCTCAACCTCCTGCTCTGACAGGTTTTTATGGAAGCATTTGTCCCACAATGGGTTTTAAAATACCTGTCGTCTTTCCATATTTTTTTCTCTGTACGTTTCACCATTGTGCCGTCCGTTCTTCTCCTTCACGCTGACAGTATCGACCCCCTTCTCTTTCTTTGCTGCAAGAGTCATGGGGATCCTTCACAGAGAGAATAATTTGATGAAGTGATGGAAAGGGGAAATAACCACACGCTACTTTACAAGGAAAGGCTACAGTCTGACAAGATTGCTAAAAAAACCTCTCATCTTAAGCAGTGTTTTTTCGCTTGTTTTTAATCTTTCTGCAAAATATATTACTGTAATATATACTGTACAGAAATGTGAGTTATACATTATATATTATATCTATAGATTTCTGTATCCATGCACATGTTATATGTAAGAGATAATGGTTGACAAAAGCCAAAAATGGCAGGAAAATTCACACTCAACCATAATCTTGACCCATGCACTGACAAGGCTCCCAACACACAATGCTTTGATGCCTGCTACGGCACTGTAACTATGTTGGTCTACCCTAAACAATGTACTCAGAGCTACGGTACTGTAACTATGTTGGTCTACCTTAAACAATGCACTCACAGCTGGGCAGACAGCTGAGGATTCAATCAAACTTTCTCTATCAATCAACAACCCAATAGATTATTTTCAGAGGAGTGCAGGACTTTGATTAATTGAGGAGTTGATTAATTTGTACAAATTATGTGCCCTGTTACCTTCTAGTAATTCATGCTCCAAACCCACCCTAAGTGTGTCTGCTCCTGTTCTGTCGTTTTGCGATCGCCGACAGGTGTTCTCCAGTGCCAAGTACCCTGCGCCAGAGAGGCTGCAAGACTACGCGTCCATCTTCATGGGCGCGACAGACCCCGCTGCTCAGAAGCGCCCCCGCTACAAGGTGCAGGCCAAGCACCGCCCGCTGGATGACAAGGCACTGCAGGTAACCAGGTTGCATTGTTCACAGTGAGGGATCGGCTCATCCATTCATTCTTTGAAATTACTCTTAAGCCCTCCAAAAGGTATCTGGTAGGCCAGGACAAATAAATATTGAATCCTAAATTTAACTTTACAATTACATTTACCCAATACTATCCAGTGTTTATATTTTATGTGAAAACTAAGAAGACTGCATAGTATGGAGGGTTTTTTTCCCCTCAAGACCATTAATAAATTGATCAATATTAAAAATGGGAAATATAGCCATAAATAAATAAATACATGGCTAAATACATTAATTTGTATATAAATTGCAAAACAGTTATGTGAAGAAATAAATAAGGATATAGTCTTTTCCGCATTTTATTTACTAATGGCAACGTCATTCACTACATAGCAGGGAAATGTGTTAGTCTATTTTCACATCTGTATAGGAGGTATTCACTTTCCTAACTCTTTACGAACGTGCCTGTAGTGCTTCGAAAGTGGTATGTGGTTCCTCTGTAGTCCCCTTCATTAAGTGTGAATGTTTGTTCAAATCCAGCCTGTTAAGATTTGAATCTGCAGAAACTCACATCAGTAGTGGATCCTGGATTCACGTCGGGGGGGGGGAGGTGCAGGAGTTTAGCAGAGGCCAGAGTGGAGGTGGGACTGTAGCAGAGGGGACCGTTTCTGCCCCTGTCCATGGAGAAATGCCCTCAGGAGACGCCTGGCCTTCTGACGCCGGTCCGGGGGTGGGGTTGGAGGATGGGCCCGCGGCCTGGGCTCGGGGGCGGGAGACAGGGCACGGTCGTTACGTGAGCTCCCGTCTGTGCAGGCCTGAGCCCCGCAGCTCCGCCACACTCGGGCTTCAGGACCAATCACAGTCAAGTGTGCAGCCACGGCAACCGGGCGCACGCTCCACCGTGGAGCCCGCTGTTCTCCACTGAGGTGCAGCCCTTGGCTCAGGTTGAGGGTCAGCTGTGGGTGCTGACTGTCCTCCGACAATCCAGAGTCAAAATCAGCTTGGTCAGCCCTAATCTAGCTAAAAGTGAGGCCAGATCCAGGATCAGTGACTGAGGATAGACTGCACAGGTGAAAAACCACAAGGAAACTAGAAGGTCAGGTGTCCTTTTAAAGGCGTATCACTTGCTGTAAGAGCAAGCCTTGTTTCTCCATCAGTTTCTAAGGAGCTTTTTTGGTTGGTTCACTCTTAGAAAAAGTCTGGTTGGGAGAAAGGCAGGATTGTGTCATTGACTTGAAGGCAGAGTTACAGGCTTTTCAGTGCAGAATACTCAATCTTGCATGTAAATACATGATAAATGTCAGAAAGCATGATGGAATTTCTCATGAAAGAATGGTGTTACATCCCTCCAATAACTAATAGATTGTAGAATCTATGCCAAGGCACATTGAAGCTGTTCTGGCAGCTTGTGGTGGCCCAACGCCCTGTTAAGACACCGCCTTCATGGGCATCTGTCTTTGTGAGAAAATTCCCGCCATTAGCATTCGCAGGGTAGTTCATTAACAATACGCAGCGAAGCAGTGCTACCTGTTGTTCTCTGCGCTGTGAAATGAAGGTGTAGAGGTGGCAGCACTTGGCTGTGTCCAGGGTTGAGAAAGACACAGGGAGCTGCAGGGCCCATGTCTGACAGCAGCAGCTTACCAGATGGAGAGCTGCTTCAGGCTGCTACGGAGTGAACAGCTTTATTGTTGTGCTGGCGTAACATCCTACACTATAAGCCCCCTCTGGCCATCATCCCTCCTCATAAGCCCACCTCATAAGATGTTTTACCCAGCATCCACCTGTAACTGTCCTTGGCCTGACTGCTGACATCATCTCCAGCAGTTCTGAGCAATCTCAGGCTCAGCTATGATAACAAGACCCCCCACGTGTTCCTCTTATAGGTTTTTCTGGGGAACAGTTGAGCTGTGACTGTGGAATAGATACAGGCCAGATACAGGACTTATAGCCGAAAAGTACAATACACACGCACACACACACACACACACACACACACACAGACACACACACAAATACAAATTATATATTTTATATGATCAGTGCTTTACTCAAATATAGTTGAAAACTTCAATGCAGATCGATTCCAAAGTCTATATTGAAATTGAAAGTCTGGCATATGTTAGGCAGAGAGAATCAAACGGCTGCACTCATAGTAATTCACAGGGGCGGTAGTAATAATTTGATTGTGTGCTGAGTGCAACACAAGATTTTAAGTGTATTTGCAAGTGTTTTGAAGAATAAACCAGATGTGCAGACTTTGTCGTTGGGTTTGCAAAGATAATTAGACTTGCATATACCGTGCTGCTGCTGTTTTTGCTGTATTGAAATATTTTTATGTACGCCTACTCATGAAATTAACAGTTATGACCCCCTTTGCACAGAAGAAACATGTTTTATTACAACTTTGGCAGTTACTGCTTTCCATGCACTTTATTAGTGGTCTAGTCACTTTTATTAGTTGGTGGTCAAGTGCTCATAGCACATAACATTTCAAAAGCTTCTTTCAGGTGTAATTTGGTTTGGTAATTTAGTTTGTTGTGCGAGCTGGCAGCCAGTGATACGTACTGTCCTCCGTCATGCGCTTGGCTTTAGTCTAACAAAACTGCAGCACAAACTAGCGGAAAGACTTTCTCCATGTCAAATTCATTCGTAGCAGGATGCTAAATCATGAATATTAAATGTCAGCAGGCGCGGCTGACCGTAGATTTCCATAAACAGCGTTTCTGCTGGCGTCGCTCTTTCCCCAGTGCAATTAATGAAGCAATTAATTATTCAGACAATTTCCCACCCCCAACCCCATTGAAGCAGTTGCAGTTCACTGCAGAGGCCGTCCCGAACTTTTTAACGGGCATGAGGCAGCTATTTTCCTGTTCCGTTTGCCCCCGTTTGCCCCCCTACCGTCACCGTATTTTAAAATTGCCTAATGTCTGTTTTTTCACGGAGGCTTACGAGTACTTGTTCAAAAGTTCACATAACAGATACCTAATACACAGCCGCTGATTCAAGGACCTCCGAGTGAGAAGAAATCCATGGGAGTCTAGACTGGACAGGGTGAGGGCTAGGGTCCAGCAGACGCGGGCGTAAATTCAAGGCCTTGTACGGATTTCACCCCCTCCCACCCGGCTCGTCCATCCATCTGCCTCTGGCCTGAAAATCGGTCGTTCCATCGGAGGTCAAATGTCTGCAGTTTGCAGATACATTTTCAGCTCCGCTTCAAAGGCATGTCTGTCAGACAGGGCAGCTCCTTCCTGAAATAATTTACATTGCAGATTATTTATAATGCTGCTGCAATGTTCAATTTTTATATTTATTATTGGATGAACCAAAAAAAAGTGCACAGACCCGGTCCTGTACAGCCCATTTTGTGGGACTTTGTTCTTGATGTTTTGACATGGACTCAAACTGGGGGTCATGCTAGTTGAATGGATGTGAGGGGGAGGCCCCGTTCAGTTTTTAACAGAGTTTACAAGTAAAAAAAAAAAAAAAAAAAAAATACAGTTCAAAATACCATTGCATGGATCCATACTGGCGTACCGCCCAGCCCTAGTGTATAGCTTGAAAACATTTCTTTATGCATCGCAAGTACTCCATCAGACCTTCATCACAGACTTCTGCTGACACTTTTGACAAGATTGCACACATTGATATATACATTTATATTTTTGGTTGAAGTAGATATATAAGGGGAAATATTAATTGGGGGAATGGAGCATTTCTGATGATGTAATTAATTGGTAGGAAAATTAAGGAGAAGCATCAGATGAAGAAGTGGAAAAAGAAGCAGAAGAAGGAAGAATCGCAAAGAAACACAAAATAACCCAAGTTTGGGGCTTTATTATGTGGCTATGTGAAGTTGAATTATGTGTGTTTACATGAGGTCAGAGCGTACAGAAATCAATGTTTGTGAGGACTGAGAGTCTGTGGCCATTATAGTTATTTCTGTGACAGGCCTTTAAAAGTGCAAAACTCTCTGTGCTGTTTAGGTATGGGGTATGCCCCACCAACCCATAACTTGGCGGATGGCATATCTGCCATCCCAATTGAGGATTTACATTGAGAAACAGACTGAAGAGTTGACAGCTACAGCTAGTAAAGATGCCTCATAAGAGGGGAGTAATTGCTTTGATACTGAGGAGATCCTGGCACTAAAGATCCCTACAAAGTCCTGGCAATTGTCAATTATTATTAGTAATTAAGGATAATACATTTTAGGCTCATTTAAAAAAAACAAAAATAAAAATACCATTACTCCTCTCTCTTAGTTAGAATGAATTGTATTTTATTGGCATGACAAAGCCAGAAAAGCACATGTCATGGCATTGCTATCCCACAAACACACAATGCTTTTCAATACGGTGTCTCTGTCTCTCGTCCCTCTTGTCCCTCTCGTCCCTCCCTCCCTCCCTCCCTCCTGCAGGAGAAGCTGATGTATTTCCCGGTGTGTGTGAACCCAATGAGGCGCTCTGAGGATGAGGCGGAGGAGGGCCTGGGGAGCCTTCCCAGAAACGTCAGCTCTGTCAGCTCTCTGCTGCTGTTCAACACTACCGAAAACCTGTGAGTTCTGTCTCTCTCTCTCTCTCTCTCCTCACACACACACACACACACACACACACACACCGAAAACCTGTGAGTTCTGTCTCTCTCTCTCTCACACACACACACACACACACACACACACACACACACACACACACACACACACACTGAAAACCTGTGACTTGTCTGTTCTTCTAGCCATGGTAGCCAAAATAATGGACAACTGCGCCTGCCCAGCATTTTTATACATGACCCTAAGCATGATGGGATGTTAATTGATTAATTAACTCAGGAACCACACCTGCTTTCAATATATTAAAAAAGATCTTTATTGTTATTGTATATACTGACGAAGATTAAGAGGTTTTGATAGTCCGCTAATCCAAGAGCAGGAGCAGAACACAAGGCTTTCTTCAGAAAAGAACGTTTACAGTCCTGTGTCCATACTATGTCATCAAAGGGGCCTGGCTTTCCAGTGAGCAGGGCTGACAAAGGAGCAGCGATGACACAGAACTCTGGCACCCACTGCACCCAAATTCAGCCATTCCCAAAGAGGCACGGGCCTCACGTGTCACACATGGGCAAGGGCTCGTAGCTATAGCAGAGACACAGGATGAGGCTAAGCGCTTTTCTCCAGGAGCAATGATATGACCTAAATACAGTACTTCAGATTTAGCCAATTGTATCTTTTTCTTTTAAACTCCGTTTCCTTTCTCAGCTAAAGCAGTCAACAGTATTTTCAAAGCAGTCACACGTGCTTCTCAGTTTGGACTACAAAACAGAAGGTCATCATCATACTGAACAAGTGTGGAGGGCTCAATGTCAGTATCCTTCAGATCCTTAGATAACACTGCTGAGAAAAGAGCTGAGCTCTCTACATAGCCTTAAGATAACCGTGTGAAAGTCCATTTTCGCTGACAGTAGGTAAAGGAAAACAAGTGCTGACTGTCTTTGTGAAGCGGAATGGAGAAGGTGGATGAGCATAGGTCAATAACGGAGAGAATGGTAATGTCAGCTGGAATCTGAGACAAAGTAGTAGCAGAGTTTGGTGCAATGGGGAACCTAGCTTCAACACACTCATTCAAAGCTCTTAAATCCTGAGTAAATCCCCATTCACCTGGCCTTCCTGGTTTTTTAATTGGCCAGCGAGGGTTGTTACAAACACTTCCACACTCCACCAGTATACCCTGCTTCTCTAAAGCTGCTGTGGTAGCTGCAATACCTTCTTCAGCTTCAGGTTTTAATGTGTGCTGTTTAAGGTGAGGTAAAACTGCTGTCGGCTTCAGGGTGATTTAAGCAGGCTCAGCAGATTTGATTAAACCTGCATCTGATTAACTTTCAACTGTGGAGGGATGTTTAGAGAAGTCAATAAATCATCCTTCAGCAGGTGATAAGAGATGCCATCTGTCTCTGGACTGGAATAGTGTACTGGACTGGAACAGTGTACTTCGGAATGTGAGGGGGTTCAAACAATGGTGACAGAAAATACCTATGCCTAATAATTTAACAGGACCGTCTGGTGAAATCACAAATGGCCAAATTACCGAAGCTGTTCCCAATTGTACCTCTGCAGGAGAGGAAAAGGATGTGTTGTAACATTACCTGACATACCCACACACTTGAATACGTCAGAAGAGGGTGTTAATTTACAGCGAGCAGAATCTGCGAGTGTAATGACACAGACAGAAGCACCAGTGTCTACCAAGAAATCACATGAAATACTGTTAGCAATGAAGGGAACCATTATACTATATATTTGTTTGAACTGCTGCTTGAAATGCAGTGGAATTAAGTATATAGTTAACGATGCCCGTGTGCTCCTCCTGGCTGTCCGAGTCTTGCTTATTTGTTTGCTCTGTGTTGTGACAATTGTTGTTTTGTGAGGCTAGGTCACGCTGTAATTTACGACAGACTTTGCATAGATCGGGCTTTATGCAGTAATGGCAAAGTCTCTGATCTCCCTGTTTAGGGTGTTGCTGTGTATTGGGTTTGTTCTGGGATTTTCATTTTGGGCATAGAATAAACTACCCTGAGTAGTATTACATTGCTGCTTTGCTCTATCAAGTTGGATGGCTGTAGAGCGGAAATTCAGCCCATGTTTTTGCCTTTATGCCGGGGTTAGTAACCCTGATAAGGCTCACTAGTTTGGGCTGCGAGCCTTTGAGACACTGACCAATTTTTTGTGGTTTAGTCCTCGAACTAGTTTGTCAATTTTAGCCCAATCACAATCTGAACCCGGTTGTTCATCTATTCAAAAATGCCGCTTACAACAATGCGAATAGTTCATCATAGATTTTGAGAATCAAAACTTTTTGAACCGCAAACTCAAATTTGTTACTTGCGTAATCACTGGAAAGTTGTTTGATGAATAGTTCATCATAGATTTTGAGAATCTTTATTATAAATATTACTAGTTTGTTTCCTTCAATCATGAAATTTTCAGAAGCTTTTTACAATCACAATGCGAGGATAAGCAAACATTAAATAAGATGATTAGGCCGGTTTAGCTAGCTATAAATATTTATGCTTTTAGGATTAAATAACGTATGGCGGTACTGCAGACCGCTGTTATCAGTTTCTCATCATTCATGTTGAAGTGTCTGAACCAGGAACAAAATTTAGGTGTTGTGTTGGTTTTTAAAAAGAGCAAGACATGAATTTGATTGGCTCTTACCGGGTGACATCGCCCGAAAGTTCAGAATTTTCAACTTTTCTGGGTTGCTGCCAGGTCGGTCAAGCACCGGAAGCTCACTCTCATAGAGAATCAATGCATTTCTGGCAGTAATATTTCGGGGTTAGGATTAGCGGTGAGTAAGCGGTTACGTTCCTGAGCACCCTCTTCTCAGTTAAAATGGCTTGGAGGTTAAAATAGGTTGACATTTGACTACAAGATGTGCATTAATACAAGGTAAGAACAATCATATTTGTCTCGCGCAACAGCGGTAACACTCAACGATTCTATTTCGCTCCCTGAGGGAGTCTTATCTGTCAGAGCCTTCATTTCGGCAGGGGTCCAGGTACGGAACCTGTTCTCGTCTAGGCTCACCGTCTGCGGATGGAATAAGCACTTCTCTCATGGGAAACGCATGTGCAGGTACTTTCCCCTGTCTCCTCTGCTCGTCTGAGATCGTGTCCTCCTTTAGGTAGCTTAGTAACAGTGTCTGCTGGTGACGCAGAAGCGGTAGTGCCAAACGTGGCATCACCAGACACATAGGGTGCCTGCATTACGTTTACATTGTAGGCATTTAGCAGACGCTCTTATCCAGAGCGACTTACACAGTTTACATTTATTTTACGTACAATCCGTTTATACAGCTGGATATTTCACTGAAGCAATTCAGGTTAAGTACCTTGCTCAAGGGTACAATGGCAGTGTCTCGCCTGGGAATTGAACCTGCAACCTCTGAGTTACAAGCCCAGCTCCATTAACCATTACACTACACCGCCAGCCTAGAATAAGCTTAGGCCCTACTGCTCCTACAGGTGGTGGCGGACGGGGCCAGTATAGCTGGAGTCATGTTCAGCCCGATCAGAACATCATTTTGATATACAAAGGGTCCGACCAGAATATCCTGAGCAGTACTCGGGAGGCTGAATACAATTGGGGTTTATAACAGGATAGCGTCCCACAGGTTCTGTGGTCATTTCTGTGGTCAGTTTAAGAGGATGTACAACATCTCCCTGTTCTACAGCCTGTGACTGTAGTTCCTCTGCTTTGACTTTGAACTTTTCTGCATTCCTTTTCTGCGATTCAATTACAGACGATTGGTGTTTAACTGTAGCTTCTTTTAAAAATAGTGACAGAACGAATTTACACTGATCCTGGTGTTTGCTATTTTTCAATGTGTCAATGCGACTACACGCCTGTATTTTGTTTCAAATACCAGAACCCCCCTTTTGCCATACATTTTCACCAAAATGCTTAGTTGAGTCATTGCTACAGTACATTTTACAATGTCTATAATTCCCTTACTAGTTCGAGCTAGCTCCTGTGCAGGGCTTAATCTACATGTATCATTCGAAATGGATGCTATGTTGTTGACCCATTTTGTATTCACCTCAACATGAATCAAAATCATTCAGCGTATATATGTTGAGGACCACCAAGGACAATCGCAACCAAAACCGTGTCAACTGTCTACACAAAAAGAATGAGCTCAACACACACACACACACACACACACACACACTGAATGCATTCCTTCATTTTCAGAAACAAGTTTGAGAGCTAACTAATTATTCTTATAACTTACTCAAAAGTTCTGAGAGGTCATTGACTGTCATTCTCAGAAAAAAACATCTGATAGTTGACTCATTTTCCTTCCCAGAAACATGTGCTTCTGGGAGATAACTGTAGTATGTCCTGCCATACACAACACACAGCTTTCTCCATGGCGTAGTACATGGGGTAATTAAATTACTTTGTATATCTCACACAACACCCACAGACACAATCTAGTCGTCGAAAGGTGGAAGGATGAAGGCTCCTTACCTGGTGTCAGCATTCGACGAGTAGAAGGCATCAGCACTGCTGAGAGTGTGTCAGCAAATCAGCCATCTGGGTCACGGCACCAATTGTTAGGACAGATGCTTAACCGTTTATCCATTTGCAACCCCAATACCCTGAGTGTAGAGAACCAAACAGACAAGAATCCGGAGTTTTCCGGAGTTTATTGCGGCCGCAAGGAGAGACAGACCTTCGCCGAGGCAAAACAATGATCTTCCTAGAGCAAAGGATGAAATGCATCTTTATACCAAACAGGGCAGTGATTGTATAACGCACAGGAGGGTGAATTATGACACAGAAGCCGTCACCAAGATTGATGTTGACAGTTAGAACAACAGAACTGCTAAGTCATGTGAGATATGCCAGCACATCCCAGAGACATTATGGGCTGGCAGCAGGCTTTTGGAACATTCTGTATGATGCAAACATATCTGTGATACCTGTGGGCATCAGAGTAGGCAAAGTAATAGAAAAAGCACATAGCATTAAATAAAGCATAGGGAAATGTATGTGTAATCATTATCCCATACAAATGTAGAAATTACACTCTTAACAGAACTTAATGCCAACTTACGTAAGTTATCCGAGCAGTGTGCATCACATCAACATGAGAAGAGTTATTATTATCGTCAATAAACAAGTATAATGATCACCCAAGGTACCTCAGAATCCAGCTGGGTAGCAGTTTTACAAACAAAGGTGTCAGTCTGCCCGTATGAGTTCGCTAGGTAGCATGCAAGCTGGTCTAACATTAGATATTGTGGACGCACACCTTTTAGACTGCACCTTGGTCCTTAACCCGCCCATCCTTATATTTAAAAGGGGAAAAAACAAACAAACAAATTGCCATTGTCCTATAGATAAATCTATCTTCCTAAAAACGATTTTAATGGGTTTCTATGGGAAACCACTAATGGTTTCTCCCACAGTGTGCGTGGTCATGATATTTCAACAAACTATCTGGTTTTGCTGACGATACTAATTTAATGTTGATCAAAAAGGCTAGAATGTGATATCGCCTCGTGCCAGCAGGGGGCCCACCTGCTTTGAACGGCCCAAATCGTTTGGTTTGAGTTTGGGGAAAAGCACGCCACTGTCAGACTTGGCTCAAAGTGTGGCTTATTGGTCGAGGGACTGGGTTTGTACCCTGAAAGTTGTATCTTGCACATATCTTACTGTGTGAATGGACCATTTTGAACACATAATCACTGCAATTTACACAGCATAATGCATTTGTTAGGCAGACGGACAATTTAGTGGAATCCAATTGAATGTGAGTTTTTCATGAAAGTATCCTTGTGTTTTTGGTGGGGTTCTGCCAACTCACAGGTATAAGAAGTATGTGTTCCTCGACCCCCTGGCGGGAGCGGTAACCAAGACACACAACACCCTCGAGACGGAGAAAGAGGAAAAGCCCTTTGACGCCCCCCTGTCCATCACGAAAAGGGAGCAGCTGGAGAGACAGGTACAGGGCAGTCGCAAGTCGAAGAAGATCACTGAACAGTGCACGCTGCTCAACAGAGCCCTCAGTCTGCTGGGACAGATGGCAGATGGTGTCTGTGCATCCGAGACGTATTATTGCAATAGAGGAAAACATTGGACTCAAACTGCAGTAGTTCGATATAGGACACAACTGCACCTGACCAAGTAATGGCCATTAGGCTAGTGTTAATGAGGATGAAGGCTTCTTATAGGTCATTAAAGTACTGTTGGTTCCAGACTGTTTTCAGACTGGCATGAGATCAATTCACCTTTCAAGGTCATGTGAGATAAAGAAAAATAATGTATGTAAATTCTATATTTCTTATTATTTTGTGGCTTGTAATACATTATTCCAGAATTATTCCAGTTGTACAGACTGCTCGTACAGTGAGCTTTGCACAGTGATATTTGAAAGCTTGCTGGCTGGCGAATCTTTATTTCAGTTGTTGATGCAGTTTCACTCAGTCTTTCGGCTAGCACACGTGCTTCTGTGTGGTGAATTATAGACATCTGCATCCCCCCAATGGTTCCTAATGGTGTTCTTGCTCTCTCTTTCTCCATCTCCCTCACTCACATTCTCTCTCTCTTTTTTTCCTCTCTCATTCTCATACACTCCTTCATTCACTCACTCCCTAATTCCTGTTACCTCACTCACTCACTCAGACGGCGGAGAACTACTTCTATGTGCCCGACCTGGGCCAGGTGCCAGAGATCGACGTGCCCTCCTACCTGCCTGACCTCCCGGGCATCGCCGATGACTTAATGTACAGCGCTGACCTCGGGCCAGGCTTTGCCCCCTCCGTGCCAACCAATGTGGGCATTCCAGAGCTGCCGTCCTTCGGGGGCGAATCCGAGGAGCCCAATGGGCCAGGTGAGCGCATGGTGGGCCAACAGCGTTGCCAAGGGTTACTGACCTCTGTAAATCAGTCTTTAGGCAGGCAGTGTGGTATAATGGTTAGGGAACTGGGCTTGTAACGTTGAACGTTGAACTGGGCTTGTAACGTTAAGGTTGCAGGTTCAATCCCCAGGTGGGACACTGCCGTTGTACCCTTGAGCAAGGTACTTAACCTGAATTGCTTCAGTAAATATCCAGCTGTATAAATGGATTGTAAAGAAATGTAAAACTGTAAGTCGCTCTGGATAAGAGCGTCTGCTAAATGCCTGTAATGTAATAATGTAATGTAGACGTATTCTATGATTCATAGGTAAGAGCATTCTTTCCGTTCTTTGGCTGTTTCCTTTGTTGGCTTGTAAGCATTCTGTTTGTTTTCCAGGTTCGCACTTCAGAGTCGAAGTGCCGCCACCGCCGCCTCCGCCTCCTCCACCTCCCCCTCCTGAGTCCCCACACCTGAACTCCCCCGCCCCACCTGGTGCACCCCCAGCCCCTCCCCCTCCTCCGCCCCCTCCCCCTGCCCCACTGACCGGAGGTAGCGACACAGACAAACAACCTCCTTCAACAGGTAGGAGTTAGAACAGGGGTTACAAACCCCCAACGCTTCAGATTCTCTTTCAGGATAACAACAAATGATTGTGTAACATATCACAAAGCAACTGTCTGCGTTCTTTCTAGTAACTTGGTAAAATAACATTGTCATTAAGTTTCCCTCCTTTCAGTATATATTTGAGGCTTTGCAGGGCTTAGGCACGATGAGCTCCAGGGGCTTATGGGTTGTGTTAGCGGCAGAGAGAACAGGCTCCTCGTTGTAAACCTCCCAAGTTGCTGCTGAGCTCTGCAAAGATGTTCACTGTAAACGTGTCTGCTCACAGACAAAATAAGACAGGCAAAAAGGTATTTCGCTACAGTGCCCAGGTGGGTAGGGACCCTGGGGATACATTGTAAAATCAAGACTTTAATATGTGAGTTTCTTAAGCAACATGAGAGATGTTGAAAGATTTTTAAAGATTTATTGACTAAATCTTCCAAATCTGTCAATAAATCTTTCAAAATCTCTCATGTTGCTTTAGAAACTCACATTAAAGTGTTGATTTTACAATGTATTTTGAAAGAAGTCAAATAGTTTGAGTCCAAATTGCAGGTGCATCAGTCACAGAAATGGCAAAATTATTTAATGTGTCAAGGAAAGAACAAGGAAAAACTGCATCAGGAAAGGTAGTCACAAGTCGAAGCTCACCAACAGGTACACTTAGCACGATAGTTGCTCAAAAGCACAAAACAACGTCCTCAAAATTGATCACAGAACTGAGTCTACACCTCTGTGACTGTCTCAATAAAAAGCGTCAAGCCTCAAAGCCGATATTTATGGTAGGGCTGCCATTCGGAAATCGCTTGTAACCAAGGCCAATGCGCAAGAATCATAGCCTGTTGTAATGAGCACAAAATCTGACCTCTCGCCTGAACAGTAGAAGTAATCTTTTACTCGTTTCCTACATATGGAGCGGTTTATGTTTGGAGAAAGCCCAAGGAAGCCTTCAACCCACATTTCCTGTTGCCAGCTATTAAACATGGTGCTGGATCTGTTATGGTATGGGCAGCCATCTTGTGGGAGTCATTGGGTCCAATTATTACTAATGTAATAAGAGTGAATACAAGGGAACTGTTTGTATGGACGCACCAAGCTTCTGCTTTGTGTATGCTCGAGCCCCCAATTTATTGTGCCTATAAGTGCTCATTTCCATCCATCCATCCATCCATTGTCTAAGCCGCTTATTCCTGGTGAGGGTCGCGGGGGGGTGCTGGAGCCTATCCCAGCATGCGTTCCGGGCGAGAGGCAGGAATACACCCTGGACAGGTCGCCAATCCATCGCAGGGCACACACCATTCACTCACACACTCATACCTACGGGCAATTTAGACTCTCCAATTAGCCTAACGTGCATGTCTTTGGACTGTGGGAAGAAACCGAGTACCCGGAGGAAACCCACGCGGACACGGGGAGAACATGCAAACTCCGCACAGAAAGGCCCCCGGCCTGGATTCGAACCCGAGACCTTCTTGCTGTGAGGCGACAGTGCTATCCACTGCACCACCGTGCCGCCTAAGTGCTCATTTCCTTTTACTTAATAATATCATTTAGTTTTAATTCATATTTAGAGGGGTTTCCTCCGGTCAAGGCATGCAGTACTGTGATGCGTCCAGCACAACGGGGGTTTGGGGCGGGGCATGCCAGTACAGACTGTGACTGGGTTCAATGGGGTGACACATCATTTCATGGCACCCAAGGAGAGAGGGGTTTTTGTCAGCAGGTTAACCCCTGCCTCACCAGTTCAGCAGCAACGCTCCATGTCAATTGAGTGCCTGCAAGCTGCCTGAGATGTTAGTCTATCTACACAGTCCTCTGGAGCAGTAGCTTCAGTGGCTTAGCCGACAGCTTGCTGACTGAAAATAAGTGTTTGGTGATGGGACGAGCCCACAATACTTTGGACAACGAGCTGAAACTGATCCAAGATCTGTGCCTGGGAGCACTTTTTGTCCACTTTACCTGCTATGGATTGAACCAAACCCTTCCCAATTTTTTGGGAGGATTTAAAATGAATTTTACACCCCAGTCATACACTGGCTTCCTTTCTGGATTTCATGCCGACTTCTGCTCTTAATCATTTAATTAGCCCAATCATTTCCGTGATCTGACATTTTAGCAAAATTTCTTGATAGGCCCACGAATGACAGCTGAAGACTGTTCTCGTGTTCCCATATGAAACATGTCACTGTTGTCTAATCGACAAGTGAACCAGCATTGGCATGTCCAACTAATTAGCTAATGAGCTAATGGGTAATTGGTAGGAACAAAAACCTGCATACACACTGGCCCTCCAGGACCGGAACTGTCTTAATGTGTGACAATTGACCTTTGACCCCTGTGGCCTCCCTCTCTCCCCGCTCAGGCGCGGTCCGGGGGGCGCCCTCTGAGGTGGCGGAGCCGTCGGACGGCAGGGCCAGCCTCCTGGAATCCATCCGCATGGCCGGCGGCATCGGCAAGGCCAACCTGCGCAACGTCAAGGGGCGCAAGATGGAGAAGAAGAAGCAGAAGGAGAAGGAGCAGGGTGAGGCGCTTTAGCTGCAGGTTCACACTGACTGAGCTGCCAGATGACCAGGCGCTTTAGCTGCGCTGCAGGTTTCTTGACCAGAACACGTATTCACAAGCTCTGTCTCTGCTATGCGCAGGTAACGTATGTTATCTACTAGAACCCGCTAGACGCACAGGTGTCAAACTCATTCCACCGAGGGCCGAGTGTATGCAGGTTTTTGTTGCAACCAATGCACAACACCAGGTGATTTCACTAATTATCTCACTTCTTCAACCAAGGGAGGGACCTAATTGAAATCACCTGGAGTAGTGACCTGCATACACTCGGCCCTCGATGGAATGAGTTTGACACCTGTGTGCTAGAGGGAGGAAGTAAAGAGGACAGAAGAAACACAAAATGATCCCAATTCTTTTATCACGTGTACTATGTTAACAGGGTTAACCCAATTTTGTATTATTTACATTATCAGTCCTCGTTTATGATCTAAATATATCACAATTTTAGTGTCTGAGTGATTGCATATACATGTCGAATGCCTTCCCCATTAACACTCAAACAGCATTGCTTTGTCTTTTAAATAATCATGCAAGCCTATTCACAAATGTACCAGTAGCGAACAATCTTTTTTGTTCACTAACTGCACATGTTAATCTGATCCGGTGTGGTCACTTATCTAGTCTCGGATCACTGATGGCGAGAGTGCCAGGTACAGAGTGAAAGCAGGAAGGTGTGCGTGTGATCGGAGTTATCCCAGCAGACCCCACCCCAAACCGCACCTCACCTGCGTGTGATCGGAGTTATCCCAGCAGACCCCACCCCAAACCGCACCTCACCTGCAGTAGCTTTGTTCTCACCCCAATCTCCTCCTCTCCCTTCTGTCTCCTCTCTCTCTCTCTGCTCTCCTCTCTCTTCTGTCTGCTCTCCTCTCTCTTGTGTCTCCTCTCCTCTCTCTTGTGGACTTCATGTCCGACCTGTTCAACAAGCTGGCTATCCGCCCCGCAGTCGGAAAGGTGGGCTTCTGTCCGACCTGGACAGATGGGGCACCCGGACAGATGGGGCACCTCTCGGACGCCCCTAGGAGAGCACCTTCTCACACGGAGCCCCTCCCACAGGCCCACAGGGGTGCACGACGAGGGCCCGTCTGATTCAGTTATACACGCCAACTTCTGCTCTCAATTACTTCACGATACTGATCATTTACATTATCTGACATTTTTTGAGCTACAGCTGCAGAGAATGTACTGTCCTGTACTTTTAAGTAAACAGTACATTTAATTGAAAAGATTAAAAGAACATGTTATTTCATTTACAAGAAATGAAAATGTCAAACAATTGGCCCAATTGGGGTGAGCTATCTCTGCATGTGGGATGATGGTTGGCATGTCATTTTGTTGCTCTGGGTGACGGTGTTGTGTGGCGTTCTGCAGGTATATCTGGAAAGGGCCCGGCGGGAGGAGAGGGGGGCGACGCCCCGGCCGATTCTGGCGGCGCCTTCGCCAGGATGTCCGACGTCATCCCGCCCCTCCCTGTCCCCCATCAGCCAACCGCAGAAGACGAGGAGGACTGGGAGGCGTAACCAGCGAGATCTGTCCTCTTGTCAGAAGAACTCAGGGGAGGGAACAGAATTCACGGTCCGGTAATGGGCTGCGTTTCCAGTTCAGTCCAAAGACTGGGAGACGCTTGTCTATTGACAAAGAGAAAAGAGAGGGCGTTTATTCACAATGAAACAAGCAAAGAACTCTGAAGTCTGGTGCCGAACTCTTTATTTTTCACCATAATTCTGGTTTTGTAACCGTACAGGCTTGCTTTAGCACATTGCAGTTCTGTGGTTGGTTGAATGAATGCGGCATCTTAGGTCTGTAGCACACTCCTGAGACTGGACAACTACAGTACTGACCAAATGTATTCATTCACTTCCTCATCTTTGGAAAACCTTCTGCTAGAGTGAGCATGAAAAGGAATATTTTCAGTTTTGCCTTCTTTATTTTTTTATTTTAAACTTACATGGCTTTCTTTGCTCTCCTCATTGACGCTTTTCTCTGTAAAAAGAAAGAAAACAGGGTAATGAAACCGCCTTCTGTGGCCTTCTTGCACTTCAGCTAATTTGGCTTTTAGTGGCATTCGGTGTCAAAGCTCCTCCTGGATTTCTTTGTGCTCTTCCTGAGCCTCATCTGCCACGCTTCATCGCACAGGTGAGTGGCTCCGCAGGTACAGAGGGATTGCGAAAGGCATCAGACGAACACAAAAGCATCGCAAACAGACCCCGCCGCCAGATGGCACAGGCGTGACGCACCGAGACCGGCGTTAGGAGCTCATTCCCTGCCCCTCTGCACTGGATCTGAATTATTTATAGGAGTTGTCATGTGTCGCCTGCGCTAATTACGCACGCCCGCCATGTGTCACTCGCGGCGGCATTAGGGTAGACAGACGTCCCGTCTCCTCTCGCCTCCCCTCGGTAAACACGAGAACGTGGTCAGGTCCCCTCACTGAGAAACTGGAAAGGCACGAGTGTCTACCCGTGTTGGCGTAAGATTCATCCTCCCCCTCCGTACTTCACCACACTGGCCAGACTGAGCTTTCGGTTATGCGCGTAGAAATGGCACGTCTGAAATGTTTGGTGAGATATAGGGTGGACGTGTGCGCGTGCGTGTGTGTGTGTGTGTGTGTGTGTGTGTGTGTGTGTCCGCGTGTGTATGCATTCTTCATGTATGGGGATATATGCCTCCTTCAAACTGGAATTGATGGGGATATTTTTCTGTTTATAAAACCAATCCGCAAAACTCTGAAGATGATGATGATGAATATTAAAGGAGATGATGTCGAATATTTAATGGAGATGATGTTGAATATTTAATGGAGATGATGTTGAATATTAAAGGAGATGATGTTGAATATTAAAGGAGATGATGTTGAATATTAAAGGAGATGATGTTGAATATTAAACATATATAAATCATTACATTTTCCTCTTACTGGACAGTGGTGCCGGGACTCATATTGTCTCATTGTGACATGTACAATTCCCAAACCTCAAGGATACTTGGAAAATGTGCACAATTTCATAAACTAGCACAAAACAAAATTCATAGCAAAGTCAACCTTTAACCTTAACCATTGCAATGTCATGTTAGCAGTTATGCGAACAGAACAGATTTCAGAAAATAAAAATTAATTAAAATCTGATTACTATAGTGAGAGAACTACATAAAAACGATAATAATAATAAACAAATAATAATAATGACATGGGCAGAATGCAAAACCAAAAATAAATGGTGTTTTGAAAATGTGTAAAAATTTAACACTGAACAGCCAGTGTTTAATGACCATGTTTATAACCTTAATATGAAGTTATTTCTCTTTACTGTCTTACAGGAATAACAGATGTATTCTCTCAGTATGAAGTGCCCAGCTTAAGGGCAGAGCACAATCAAATGTGTGCTGTTCCAAGCCACAAGGCTCAGTGAAGTCTCTAGATAACAGGGCTTCATTGAAAAGTCTCCATTTATATCAGAAACCGCCAGCGTCAATGCATTGTTTACCATTTCCTGACGACAAAGAAAAGTGGAGTCCGGGATGGCATGCATTGTAGAATATCTTGTCTGGGATGACTCATGCATTAGTCCCATTTTTACAGCTTTTTTTGTTTGTTAGTTTTATTCCCTTAATTTAGTGGCCAGTTATTTACCCTCTATTTATTTTGTTTTACCCTCCCCCACGAACTCGCCGCCCGCCCCCATGCTAATACAAGCTAATACCTCGAGGCGATGATCTGCCTCTTCCGAGACTGGACTCACCCAACTATGTTTACCAGGTCGCCAGCCGCTCCTCGGCGAGCTCATGGCGGCTCTCCCTCCCCCCTCCCTCTGGGGCAGACAGCCACAGTCTGGCTTTTAAAAAAAATAAAATATATATATATATATTTTGTGTCAGATTTTTCTGTTTTTCTCCCCAGTTTGGAAGCCAATTATACCTTCTATTTATTTCAATTAACCCTCCCCCCACGAACTCGCTGCCCATCTTTACGGGGCAAGCTGCTCTCCGAGGCCGGCGATGATCTGCCTCCTTCGAGACGGATCTCACCGAAGCCCTTTCTGGAGACACCCTTATGTGTTTCACAGCAAGCTCGTGCCAAACACCCCCCCCTCCCTCAGGAGCGGACAGTCAAGTGCTGATCCCGATCAGGGGCTAACGGCCATGGTCGGTCTGGCAGAGACAGGTTTCAAACCGCGCCCCGATAGACAGCTTGCACTCATACAGAACCAGCCAAATACATGTGCGGTAGACCGCTACGCTATCCTCCACGCTATCCTCCAGCCATCTGGCTTTTTAATGTCATTGTTCCAAAAACTTTTCTGAGAATAATTTTCTCAGTTTGGTACATTTCAAAGATTGTTCAGAAGATTTGGCTAATAAAGGATCCTGTCCAGAACTGGCATTAACAGATTCGCACATCAGTTGCTTGCGATGAAAACATCTAGGCCAGGGGTTCCCAGTGTCTGTCCTGGAGACCCCCTGTGTATGCAGTTTTTTTGTTACAACCAATATCTTGATCAATAAAGGTTGTTGAAAACATTTGTTTCTTCGAATTTCTTCCTCCTTTGCCTCATTGCCATTTGCTTTGTCTCTGAACTCATTTGCTGCAAATGGTTCAGTTTCTGTGAACAGTTTTCCACACTTTCAGCAATTAGGGCTCCACTGATTTTACCTTTAAGTCTATCATTTAATCAAGTAAAAAAATGTAACCTCTTTCAAAATAAATCATTTATCATATAACACATTACAGACAGTGAAAGCATTACTTCATCAATGTATTAGGTTGATTAAGTCCTGGGATTTTAATATGGGATATTTATTCTTCATGACGTATGATTATGCTATTAATGACATAATGCTTAAAAGGGCAAATCATCCCTCAGTTACATCAAAGACATTCAAACTAATAATAACAATATATGCCATTTAGCAGACGCTTTCATTCAAAGCGCCTTACAGTAGTGAATGCACACATTTTTCAGTATATGTGGCCCCAATGGGAATCAAGCGTTGTCAGTGGCATGATCTACCCACTGAGCCACACAGAACCACCAAACTGCCTAATTAAGAAAAAGTAACAGCTCGTTACAATTCCGGGGTTGCGGTTATGGTTGAACTTGGAATGAAAACCGGCATACACTGGGGGTCCCCAGGAAGGACTAAGTTTGAGAACCCCTGATGGAGGCATTCTTTGCCCGTGAAACAAAATGTACTAAGGGATGCATCAAACACTCTGTTTTTCTCATCCTCTGAGAGGTTGGTTTGCAGCTTTGATTGGCCTTAATTGTTTTCAGGAATGTTGGTAGCTCCCAAAATCCGAGCAAAAACTAAAAAACACTATGAGCTGGATGGAAAATCAATTAACAGTAAGTACCCAAAGGGCCATCTCCCATCACCTGCAGGTCTCCCCAGTGCAGACTCCTTATTGCCCTGCACGTGCTCACTCGCCCAAGTGACACCCAACAGGTCAGCTCCTCGTCTGCAGGGAACCCTCGCTCAAGGAAAGCCAGCCAGTAACCCCAGCTGTGGAGCCGTCCATCCCTGACCCACTCCCATGGGAGAACCGTGGAGGGAACCGTTCCCTGATTCTGCTCTCCTCGCAGAGTTTTCCCTTCTCTGCGTCCCCCTACAGGGCTGGTCTCAGGAGAGCCAGACCCAGCTCTTCAGAAGCGGCTTCTCCCAGAAGTGGAGGTAGAGAGAGAGATACAGAGAGACTGCATTTGTATTCCGCCGGCATGGTGGGTCTCTGGAGGGGGCAATCAGTGCGGCGGCGGAACCGGCCACCAATTTACAGGCTAGACCTCAGTGCGCCGTGGGCCCAGCACCATCGCTAATGGGCAAGCTGACCGAACAGAGCACGGCCACTCAGACTCCATCCCCCCTCCACAATCTTGGACAGCCGCTAATCACAGAGAGCACCTCTTGCACCCAGTTGTGTTGCACCATTCCTGCTGAGGCACTCTTATCAGTCACAAGTCACTAATCTCATTATGCATAACTGCTTGAATGATTTGATTGCTTTACGGGTCATGGCCAAGGATTGAGGACACAATCAAAGGCTTTTAAATGTTCTGACTTCAACTCTACATGTTCTGGTCTAGATAAGCCCACTTGTTCTGGGCCCCCTGGGGAATGCTATATTTGATTAACAAGCGCGAGGCGCACACCAAAAAAGCAATTGTTGCATCAAGCTTTGCGTCAACATGAAGTGCCATGTGAACATAGCTTTAGGAGTGGAGCTTTTATATTATAACGTCAGCTAGCAGCAGCTTGGTCATAGTTTCTATGCTATGCTAGTTTATAATGAGCTAGCATAATTGCTAAAAACGTTGAATATTTCAGTATTTATCACAAATGTATAAAAAGCATGAGCTGGATACACAAGCATAAACCGAAGGTCTGTGTGAAGTCTGGTGGCTATATGTTAAATATGTTGGTTAATTTATTTATTTGGATTTTTTTAAGTGGAGGAAAGTTCTGTTTCCAACATCCCAGCCATAGGATTTCAGCCTGTTAAGGCAATTTAATTACACCTTACAGTAGCATCAACTCTCCTCTCCTCACTCTCTGAAACAACAATAAAGGAAACTCGCCGCATAGCAACTTTAGCAGTGACCAGCAGTGTAATACAGTATTTTACCAGCTAACGTTAGCTAAGCTAAGCTAATGTTAGAACACCCCCTTGGTTAGTTGCTGCATATAAAACCCAGTTTCAGTTACAAGAAGACTGATTAAATTAACATAGCATCTAAAGCAAACAAAGAATACTGGATATACACTACCGGTCAAAAGTTTTAGAACACCCCCATTTTCCAGTTTTTACTTAAATTTAAACAGTTCATGTCCTGTGAATAACCTGAAATTGAACTGCTTAAATTTCAGTAAAAACTGTAAAATGGGGGTGTTCTAAAACTTTTCACCGGTAGTGTATAACTGCCAAAATAATGGAAACACTTGAGTAAATGAAGGGGTCTGGCAGCTCTGTTATGGTGTGGGGTGCATTTTCCTGGCATGGTTTAGCTCCACTCAACCCCTTAGAGGGAAAAGAAAATGTCCATAAGTACAAAGCCATTCTGATCACCTACATCCTATAGTGAAGCATTTCTATCCTGATGGGAGTGGTCTCTTCCAGCATGACACTGCCCCCATCCACAGGGCACAAGTGGTCACTGAATGGTTTAATGAGCCTGAAAATGAAAATAAACCATATGCCATGGCCATCTCAGTCACCAGATCTCAAGCTAATAGATTCTGGAGTGGTGCCTGAGAGCATTTCTCACCGCCATCAACAGAAAGAAAGCTGTTCCATCCCTCCAATAGAGTTCCAGACACTTGTTGTGTAGAATCTATGCCAAGGTGCATTGAAGCTGTTCACATGGCTCTTGTTGGCTCAGCATCCTATTAAGACACTCTAACAGTAGTTAATCATCAGCCAAAGATTTTAATGTGAAAATCCAATAAGCCTCCTTTTTAATAAAAGTATCTATCACCGCCTTCGGTGTGGCATTCTAACAATTTCAAAACCATGAAGGGATTAATTAAATCAGGCGTGTTAGTGAAGGGCTGGAACAAAAGCCTGCACACCCTAGTAGATCTGAGGTGCTCAGATGTGCTTTTCTATTTCCACCCCCTGTTTATTTATCCTTCCCTATGAAGGATTATCTAGAGAGGCCGCTTGTTCTATCCTGGGCAAGTTTCTATTGCACACACTGCACATCTTAATAGGCCTCTTGTACGCACTATAGCATCTGTTTTAGTTCATTACAATCCACTACCTGTAGTCTACAGCAGAATTGCATACCATTCAGTGCAACGTGCTAGTGTAACGGAGTTGGTTCCGCCTGCAGCGGGTTTCGAACCGAGGATCTTGACGCGACAAGAGAGACGATTAGCCCGCTGAGCTAAAGACTCAAGTCTCCAACTCCAACTCTCGCTCAACTTTAACTGGCGCCTTCTGAGCTTTGCTACACTAGTTGGCCTTTTTTAAAACTTGTGTTAAGCATAAGACAGGACATGATTAATCATGAAATGTCAAGAAAGATATCAGCACTGTTGTGCACAATAAAACCATTTTAGCAGAAAGAACTGTGTTCATATAACATGCAAAATTGTATTTCCCTTGTATGGTTGTACTTTATGCGTTTGTTTTGATGATAACAAGCAATTTTGTGATATCTGGAGACAAAGGGGCACATTTACTAAGATTCTAGAACATGCTAAATGCTCATCTTGATGGTAGAAATATTGGCTATACTGGAGCTAACACATTTTGCACTTGTTAAAACCTTTAGCAAATTTGGCCTAGGAAGCCTGGTGGTAAAATGGGTATTCTAGTGTCCCACCTTTAATGTGGTAGAAAATCTGGGTGCATTTATTTATTGATTTATTCTGCTTTTCATTTAACGTAAACGTTAGCACAAATGGCTATTCTGTGAAAAATGGTCAGTAGTAAATATTACATTTACTACTGAACAGACGTACATAATTGAGCATGGGATTCATTAGACATTTTCTTTAAAAGGTTTATAGGCATTTGAAAATGAGCCTAAGGTGTCATAGAGATCCACCTCGTGTGCTTTTTAAACCTTTACAACTGGTGGTGTAAACTGGCAATGAATGAAAATAATGTGTTATCTGCAAACCCAATAAAAATGCTGCTTACTGTGTAAGAAGTAACTGCTTGAATCCACCTGAATCAGAGCACTTTGGACAAGCATAACTGTTATTAGTACAGTGACTGATTGGCCTTTTCAAGCCCAGTTTTGTCATGGCCATCAGAAACAGATGGCCTTAGTTGTGTGGGAGGAGCACCTGGTTGAATGATAGCTGTGTGCCCCTCCCATCTCAGGACTTGGGAGCTGGACAACAGTAGCGAAGAGTCCCTGTTCCAGCTGGGGAGAAGGCCTCTTATGAGCTGGGCATATCCAAAGAGGAGTCTATAGCCTTCATCAGGGCATTAAAGAGCCACCCAAAAAAGGGGTCTGGTAGTACTCAGTCAGCACTCAGTACTGAGTGTCACCACTACTTTCTATTGTAATTATCCAATTAGTACCAGTACTTCCAATGAGGAAGTACTAGTGACAGGTCAGTGTGATCAAATACTCTACACTACCATGTCAATGCATCAATATGATGCATTTTACATTTTACATTTTGATGCCCTGATGAAAGCTATGCAGCCGAAAGCTTCATTACACTGTAGGCATTTTATCAGACACTCTTATCCAGAGCGACTTACATATTACATTACATTACAGGCATTTAGCAGACGCTCTGGATGAGCAACTTACAGTTTACGTTTCTTTACAATCCATTTATACAGCTGGATATTAACTGAAGCAATTCAGGTTAAGTACCTTGCTCAAGGGTACAACGGCAGTGCCCCACTTTGGAATCGAACCAGCAATCTCTGAGTTACAAGCCCATTTCCCTAACCATTACACCACACTGCCGCATTGGCGTTTGCGTGTAAGTTTTACTCCTCTTTGGACATGCCCAGCTATTAAAGGCTTTTCAATTTAAACACTTCCCCCTCCAAGAGCACCTCGAGCTTCAGCGAGGTAAGCCCGGTTTTATTATATTTTTGAACACATTTTTTGAAGTTTTACTTTTTTTAAACTGGTATTTGTTCCTGGAATTTGTCCCAGCAGATGCTCTCACTCCCTGATAGCACACATTCACGTACACACACACACACACACATTCACTCACTCATTCACGCATTTATTCTATTCACACAAAGACTAATACAGACGCTAACTTATACACGCACACACCCCAAAAAGTAATACTCGTTGATCGAGTTGTCAAGACTATTCTAGTTGTTTCGCATAGAAATGGCCCACTCACAATGAACGATTGTAAACCCACACTCAGTATGAAAATGGGACACATCTTTGGCCACCCTTGCATTGGCTCAGAGTGACATTCCAGTCAAGCCGGTTATAGCCATGTTTGTAAATCTGAGGAAGAGACAGAAATCTGTGGCAGTGTTTATTTCTAGTATACTTTCCCCAAGCTGGTTCAGCCAGGTGGTTTGTGAGGACTCACCACAAAGTGGCAGCAGAGTTCCATCTTTGCATTTGAATGCATCCTAAATACGTACAATCACTGTTAATACAAGATTTGATGATATAGTAGATTGTTTATATATGTTTCTACTGTTTTAAAGGCTGAACCTTCCAGAAGGCAGCAACCACTGTGGGTGTGGTTTACCGTTATTGACAGAACCAGACAAAGAAGGTGAAGAACGGTAGCAAGGAGAAAGGTGAGTAGGAAGCTGCTGGTATTTTATTTAGTCTTAAAACCTTGAACAAGCTACAAGCTTGATTTTGAACATGGAAAATTACAAGGTTTGGCTTTGAGTACTTGAAGGTGTTTGATATTCTATTTGTCCTGTATTCGTAGCTATACATGTCCTGCACAACAAAGTTAACTTTTCAATGACAACAGCATACAAGTTTCCAGAGCAGGCAGTCTCCCTGATGAACTAATGACAGAGGGAGGGTGCAGTTCCCTTTCATTCGGTCAGTTTGACGTCACAGCTCCAAACGGGTCTGACGGCCCTGTTTGTTTCCCTTCTTCTTGTTGCTGCCAGATAACAGCAATTAAATGCTTGCATTCTTCTCTCAGGACCAGTCATTGGTTTAAAAAAAAAAAAAAAAAAGCGACCAATTATACCCTCTATTTATTTTGATTTGCACTCCCCACACAAGTTTGCCGCTCATCTCTATAAGGCAAGCTAATTCTTTGCTCACTTCGAGATGGAATTCGCCCACCCACGTTCTGGAGACACTCTTCCGTGATTCACGGCGAACTCGAGCCAGCTCAGCCTCCTCCCTGCCCTGGGGCGGACAGACAAACGCCACCCCCAATTGGAGCTAACGGCCAGGGCTGGTCTGGCAGAGACGGGTTTCGAACCGCGTCCTTGATAGGCAGCTCGCACTCGTATTGGACCAGCTAAGATATGGGTGCGTTAGACCGCTACGCTATCCGCCGCCTCGGACCAGTCATCTCTAACTGCTTCCAGGAAGGGTGGCACTGAGCTACGCACTTTGAAATACGCAGGGCAAAGTCAGTGGATTTGCATGTTTTTTACGGTTTCCTGGTCAAACTCAGCAGAGAGGTCTGCGAGTAGATCAGCTTGGCATGCCTGTAGCAGTGTAGCACCCGTGTTGATGGTGCAGCATGCCTGTAGCAGTGCACCCGTGTTGATGGTGTAGCATGCCTGGCCACTGGCCTGATACAGTTTCTCTGTGAGAGACACAGTGACTCTGCAGGTCTTGTACACCAGTTTGGGTTTCTTGGCGGTGAGCCCTGTGACCGACTGGGGCGACAGATAAGCACCCAATGTGTGATCCACCTGAGAGAAGGTGTGGACTACAGTAAGCGCAAGTCTGAAGTGAGGATGTGAGTGTTTGTGTAGGTAAAAAGAAACAAGTCTGCAGGCAGATGTGGGGAGGCAGTCCCAAATCCTAATATGAGGTTAGCGACTCACCCACTTGGATGTCTCCCCACTGCACTGTTTGCAGACTTTTGGTTTCTTTTTACTTTCTTTGTGGTTTTCACACCCACCCACACCTCACTTCACTAGTGTTAGGTTAGTGTAGGGATAGGTAGGGGTAGGACCATAACAAATGGGGGCTTGCCAGGATTGAGTATTCAAGTTTGTTTCCTTTCTCTCTATTCGAACTAGCTAGTTGGACTGCTTTGCTGGTTCTGTAATTGTGTGATGTATAGAATATCCTGCAGATTTTTTGTATTGTTGTGGTGTAATGTTGTAGCGGGCTCTTGGATTTGCTTGCACGTGTAATTGTGGTGCTGCGTTTTGCCTTTTGTAATTGGATTTATAATGAGTGAGTTGGATCCAGTTGAGTTCCTGGGGAAGAAGCTAGACCTATTCTTTCTTTCTTTTGAAAAGGTGGCTTGAACAGGCCATGGCAACATTGATTGCTAGTTCAAAATGTATTCATGGGGAAAGCTCAGGAAGTCTGTTCATCTTTAGATGCAGAACAATCCATTGAACTGGTTCTGGATGCGTATCGCCAAAAGTTTCATACCCTAATTAGGAAGTCTAGACAGACGCATACTGAATTTGTGAGACAGAAGGAATTTGCATTTGATCGCTGCTGTAAGGTAAATAAAACAGACCAGGATTTCAAGAAACTGAGACCGATGATCTTTTTAGAAGATTTTAAAAACAGTGTTCCATTAGCTATTAAGACTCATTTGGACAAACATAAAATATACATTTGAGACACACAGAGCCACGCTTGTTGACGACTGAGTCAGTTTTTGTTAAGGACACTTCCACTCCTAAATGGAGTTGAGGTAGCTGGTGCCTCCTCTCAACTGTCATGGGGTCCTGAATGTTTTTATTACAAAAAAGAGGGCATGTGAAATCTCAGTGTTTGAAACTCCAGGGAAAGGATAGTGCTAGTAAATCTGTGGGTTTGATTGAATTATCTACTGTACCTAAAGGTTGTATGATGAGTGACCACCCTGTTGAGTGTTCTGATTATGATGTCCAGTGGCCATTTAAAGTCTACACCCCATCTCAAAAATGTCACCTTTTGTTGTCTTACAAAAACATTCTAAACATTCTGAACACAAATTTCTGAACGTGAAATGAAAATAAAAAAACTAGAATAACTTGGATTTGATAAATCTACACCCTGCTGAGTTAATACTTGGTAGAAGCACCCTTTGTTTGAATTACAGCCATGAATCTGTTTGGATGTCTCTACCTATGTTGCACACCTAGATTGGGCAACGTTTGCCCATTCTTCATTACAGAACTGTTCAAGCGGAGTCAGATTGGGTGGGGACCGTCGATTGACTGCACTCCAAGTCATTTCACAGGTTTTCAATAGGATTTAGGTCAGGGCTCTGACTAGGCCACTCAAGGACATTCACCTTTTTCCTTTTTAGCCACTCCACTGTTGCTTTAACTGTGTGCTTTGGGTCATTGTCATGTTGAAATGTGAACCTCCTTCCAATTTCAACTTTCTTGCAAAGGGCAGCGGGTTTTCTTCTCAAATTTTTCTGTATTTTGCTCCATCCATTTTCCCCTCTATCCTGACAAGTGTGGGACTGTTTTTGACGTTTTTGAGCAGTGGCTTCCTTCTTGAAACCCTACCATACAGACCAGAATTGTGGAGAGCTTTGTGTTGTTGACTTATACATTTTACATTTTTACATTTTAAGCATTTAGCAGACGCTCTTATCCAGAGCGACTTACAAGATGTGCATCAATACATGGTAGGAGCAATCACAGTTAGCGCACGAGATCAGTGCAGGAATACAGCAATAGACATCATTGCAGGCATCTGCGTACCATACCTGTAACACCGGGAAGGAAAAGGTATTTTACAATGTTTACAAAATGTACATTTTTTTTTTTTTTTTTTTTTTAAAAGAGTATAGTGTTGAACAAGTAGACAGTGGTGAAGACAATTTAGCTAGATTGGACAGAGATCAGGGGTAGTGGAGTCTGAAGAGGTGGGTTTGAGTCTCTTGCGGAAGATTGGAAGTAATTCGCAGTCCTGACCAATTGCGGGAGGTCGTCCACCAACGAGGGACCAGGACAGAGAAGAGGCGAGACCGCGAGGAGCGGCTGCCAGGCGCCCGGAGGATGGGGCAGTCAGTCTGCCAGCGGAGGCGGAGCGGAGAGGTCTGGACGGGGTGTAGGGCGTGATGAGTGACTGGAGGTATGGGGGAGCAGTACCTCTGGTCGCTTGAAAAGCAAGCACCAGTGACTTGAATCTGATGCGTGCTGCGATGGGGAGCCAGTGCAGAGAGGAGAGTAGAGGGGTGACGTGGGTGAACTTCGGCTGGTTGAACACCAGGCGAGCAGCAGCGTTCTGGACTAGTTGCAGTGGCTTGATGGCACAGGCCGGAAGGCCTGCCAGCAAGGAGTTGCAGTAGTCCAGGACGTGAGATCACCAGGCCTGGACCAGGAGTTGAGGGCCTCTTGGGTGAGGAACGGTCGGATCCTCCGGATGTTGTGGAGGGAGAAACGGCAGGTCCGAGTGATCGCTGCAATATGGCTCGAGAAGCACAGCTGGTTGTCCAGGGTTACCCCAAGACTCCTGGCAGACTGGGACGGAGACACTATGGAGCCTTCCACGGTGATTGACGCATCAATCATCGGGAGCCCTTCGCTGGGAGGAAGAGCAGCTCTGTCTTCCCAGGTTCAGCTTCAGGTGGTGGGTGGACATCCATGCGGAGATGTCAGCCAGGCATGCAGAGATCCGTGCCGGGACCCGGGTATCAGATGGAGGGAAGGAGAGAAACAGTTGAGTGTCATCAGCATAACAGTGATAGGAAAAACCATGAGCAGAAATAACAGAACCAAGTGACTTGGTGTACAGAGAAAATAGGACAGGGCCTAGCACCGAGCCCTGCGGGACACCGGTAGAGAGGGTGGGAGAGGAGAGGGATCCTCTCCAGGCCACCTGGTAGGACCCGGTCAGCCAGGTAGGACTCAAACCATGTCAACACAGATCCAGAGATTCCCATCTCGACGAGAGATGAGAGCAGGATCCGGTGGTCCACGGTGTCGAATGCCGCCGACAGGTCGAGGAGAAGGAGGACGGAGCTAAGGGATCGGGACTTAGCGACGTGAAGAGCCTCTGTGACCGCAAGAGAGCAGTCTCTGTGGAGTGGCCTGCTCTGAACCCAGATTGGTTAGGATCAAGCAGGTCGTTCTGTGAGAGATGAGCAGACAGTTGATTATAGACAGCCCGCTCTAACGTTTTGGAGAGGAATGGGAGGAGAGAGACAGGTCGGTAGTTAGAGATGACAGCAGGATTCAGAGAGGGTTTTTGAGGAGGGGACAACCTGAGCGCATTTGAGGGAGGAGGGGACAGAGCCAGAGGACAGAGAGGAGTTAATGACATTAGAGACAAAGGGGAGGATGTCCATAGCAATGGACTGGAAGAGGGGAAGGAATGGGATCAAGAGGGCAGGTGGTGGGACGGTGGGAGAGAACAAGTTGAAGGATGTCAGAGTCAGGGAGGGGTGAGAAGGAGGACAGAGGGAGTGGGAGGTTTAGGTAGCGGGATGGGAGAGGGAGAGGTTGGGGGAAGGAGTTGCGAATGACCTCAACCTTCTCGTGAAAAGAAGGATGAGAAGTCATCGGCGGTTATAGAGGAGGGGGTGGGGGAGGAGGGGTGAGGAGAGAGGAAAATGTAGCATAGAGTTTACGTGGGTTGGAAACAGAGGATTGTATCTTAGAAAATGGAATCGGACTTATGCACACATTGACCACTCTTTGCCAAAAATTCCTGTAGCTCATTCAATAGTTGCCATTGGCCTCCTGGTGGCCTGATATTACATTACATTACATTATAGGCATTTGGCAGACGCTCTTATCCAGAGCGACGTACAACAAAGTGTTAAATGATATAGTGGTGACAAAGGGAACATCTAGGTTACGTCCAACAAAGGTCTTGTTAAATTTTTCAAAAGTCTGTTATAAG
Source organism: Aldrovandia affinis (assembly GCA_029706075.1). NCBI lineage: Eukaryota > Metazoa > Chordata > Actinopteri > Notacanthiformes > Halosauridae > Aldrovandia > Aldrovandia affinis. Next base: position 864,857 of record JAINUG010000147.1, read on the forward strand.
GTTATTCATTAATAAATTAGAAAGTTCCTTGAATTTAGCATTACAAATACTGTAGGATCCCCATATCTGTTAATGTAAAGAAATTGCACAAGTAGGTGACATCTTGGCTCTGAACGTTTCACCATAATCTCTCCACCCAAGTTTGCTCTTCAAAGGGATGTCACAACTATGCATACTCTCACCATAGTTTTAGAAAAAAGGGCAATGGGCAAGAATTGCAAAACAATACTCTTACTTAAAAAAAAAAATATATAGATAATGTATCCACACATGAGTTACTTTTTATATTACAAGGTTAGGGTATAATCAGCCAGTTGCTCTTAGGATATGCTGCACACTTGTGAAGTACATGCACAGTGCAACAGTTGCACTCAGTCTCATTTTGCAAGTCACACCTAGCCTCTGCTAAATGGATGTAATGTAACTTAATGCACAGTACTAGCCAGGCTGGCTTCAGCTAGTTAAGCATGCGGTGATGTGATACCGTCCCTCAAACACCTCGGTGTCACCAAATTCTTTGCAGCTCCAGAGATGCCAATAAATCACAACATTGAATCCTGCCCTGACTGCCGTTCTGTGCTGACTTTTTCTCCTGTTTCACCTTTGCAGTTCTATCTGCCAGAAATTCTACCGGTGGGAGTTGCATGGTTTGCATCCAGGTATTTAAAAAGTTATTGACCACGTTTTGAGCTATACGACGAGGTGTGTCAACTTCAAATGGCAAGTCAAGAAGACTGAACCCACACACTGTGTGCAGAAAAGGGAATATCCCAAACGAGGCGACGGCTCAATGTTCGGTTCAAGAGTCTTTTAATCCATAAAAAGGTGCATGAAAAAAATATCCAGTGAAACAAAAAAGGATTAAAAGACAAAGGGACAGATGTTTCGGTCAAATGACCAGCCTTCGCCTCGTTTGGGATATTCCCTTTTCTGCACACAGTGTGCGGGTTCTACCTTCATTTATTTATAGTGGCTATTGCAGCTTTTGAACCTACGCACCTGTGGTTACAACTATCCGGTAGGCGCGGCTTCACCTCTCTGCAACGAAGCCAAGGTTTGCAATGGTTTTTCTAGAAACAGCTTTGTATTACTCTTCTGACTCATTAGAACTGACTCATGATCTCATGGCTGCAATATTAGCAATGGTAAGTATTACTATACAACCATCAAAATGAATGACACCATTATATACCAAGGAGATCAATCCACAACAGGGCATAGGGTATTGGAAAATACCTTTTTTCTACAATTGAATGTTTTTTCTTCCATGATTTAATTAATGTATGCATGTTGGGGGGGTTTAAACAATTCAAAAGAACAGAACTTCTGGCCCCAGAAAAATGTGCACAAGACATCTCCGTGGTATTGTGAATCATATTGTGAATCATCAAACTGAACAGAACAATAGGCGGGTGATCATCTTTGATCTTGCTTCTGTCTCCGTCCTCGTTCCATACACGGGTGGCGGCAGTAGCCTGAAGCTTGGGCAGATCCATAGGCATTCATTAGCTAGCACCGATTGATATTTAGCTAGCACAGTCTGATCTCTGTCACCAGTGTGAGCAAATTAGTTTGTCGAGCGACAACATTTGCTGTATGAACAACCCAGAACACATTAAAAACCTATTACATATAGAGTACAAAGCTATATCCTTTACAATAACTAATTTAAGCTGATCAACTGAATATCTAGCTGCTAACAATGTCATTGAGCTGCTCTGTTCAATTTGTCATATCAGTCAATGTTGTTGGGAGGAAAGTGTGTGTAATGAGGTTGTAACAACAGCGCTTCAGGGGGCTGCTGGTTGTTGCCACTTTGATTTGAAACATTGACTCTAAACAATGGCTTTGTGTCTTGCTATGGCTTCCAGTTTCCAGCATGGCTAAAGTGAAGTACCCCTTGCTAAGAGCCTAGCTAACTTTCCACCATTCATTTTGAATGGAGCCTCGTTTCCAAAAATCGAAATTTTCATTAAAAATGGTGGCACATAAAAATCCACTTTTTTTTATCAGTGGTCTGTTTAAAAGTTGGACGTGTTCTAATTTGGTGAGAAACTTGTCTTACAACATTTTTATGAGCTGTCTTTTTTTGTTATTTTTTTGTCTTGTCTTTTTAATAAACACTAGCAAACAGATGCATATAACATTTGAGGGTTAGTTTGAATAGTCTTGGTCCTCTGGCAAAATAATTGTCATCTACATTTGTGCTGGAACGGCCTATTTTCAAATTTTGAATTTAAGCGCTGACAAACCATTATCTAAACACTTGACCACTGCAGTGTTCAATTTGGAAGCATACCACATTTCTCCTTTACTATTACTGACTGATCCAATGATGTTGATGGAATGGAGTGTGACTACCTCATCCTCAAATTCCTATATTTCTCACTCAAACTACATATTCTGCCAATGTGCGTAGTGCCAAATGGCATTTAAGTGGCATAGTGGTTAAGAAGCTATGCTCATGACACAAGGGTTACTACTTTAATCCACTGGTCTGGCACTGTGGCTCTGATTCTTAATCAGAGCTTAGCCTGAATGCTTTCAGTTACATATCCAGTTGTATACATGGGAGAAATTCTATGCAAAAGGGGACATGGTGACCCAATTTTTTATATCATAGTGCCATATCAAATTGGGGTCAAATGAAAGCTAGGTGTACATTTCTTGGACAAGATGTCAGAAACGCCCTTTAAACCACCCTCAGATCTATTTTGAGAAGCATCTCCTATATGTTTTCACCTTGATGTCCCTATTTTGGCAACATCATTATGAACAATATTACATTTAAATCTATAAACATGGATTGTATGTTACCGATCAGAAATGTTGATGTCATTCCATTACTGAATATTAGTATTAGTGGTTTAAAACCCCAAATAAAATAGTAAAATCCAAAGTACTATATCAAACCTTAAAACCCAGACTTCCTATATCCTTGAATCATAATTTGAATCAAAACCCCAGACAGCATTGGATATACATAGGTTACATTACAAACCCAATGCCAAAGTCATTATCTGTCTTTAAGAAAAAGTGGGGGAAAAAAAGTAATCATATGAATAAAGTTGTTTTGCATACACCTGCAAGTTTAAAATTGGACCATCATTATGTTCTCGTAGAACTGCCCATGAAAAATGTATTCAAATGAGGAATAAACAATGAACACATGAATAAATATACAATCATAGTGATAATTGGAGACAAGATCCTTCCTGAGTTATACTAATTTCATTCTATGGGCTGACTTCCTGGGTCCGTCAAAGAACAACCTGAAGCCAAGATTTCATTCGAGCTAATTCAGCTCTCGCATGAGAGCAATGTACATTCTGTACCTGTGGGTGTGTGTTCCCTGAAGCGATATACAGAAAGTGCAGTGTGTCTAGTTGGCTGAAACCTGACTCACGGTCCCTCAGAAGTGGCATGTGAGTGAGTCAGACCAGCCAGATGACCATGTGACACATAACTCACACAACAATCTGAAATGTAACCTGAAGGAGAAATTTCCTGAAATCATTCAGTTCACATAGGAAGGTCTACTGTGAGCCAGCCCCTAACCCATGATCCCTGCACTGAATCTTCACACAAACATTTCACTCCTGCCACAATTTACTGTCACAATGCAATGGGCACAAGTCTTTCTTATAAGAAATATGGGTGATGTTGAATTTTAGCCACTAAACACAATTTTATGAATGTCCCAACTTTTCGGCTCCCTTGTAGATATGATTAGGGTTTTGTCGACTTTGCTACAATGGGTTTTATGTCTAATTTCGGCTACATAATGGCAGTGTGGCAGTGCTCTGTCAGACGTCAGTCATGCTGCTGTTCAGAAACACAGCTCCAGTATATCATGTTTCAGGGCACCAAAGCTCATGGGAAATCCACAGGTAGTGAAAGCACAGAGCCTTTGCTTTGGCTGTGCCAACCCTGAGTATATTTGAATGGATCATTGTAATGAGGCTAATTTATTACTTACCTGAGTGGCTTGGTGGACAGTACCAGCTACAATCAGAAGAGCTCATAGTCTGGTAAGATCACAAAGCTCTGTAGATGTGGTTGCATGCTCTTACCTGGGGTAAAAAGACTCTTCATTCTGTTTGCCAGACATGCTGAAATATCATGCTCCCACACTCAGACCTCATCATTTTGCTCTTGGAGACATGGACAATTTTTTATTTCCTAATTTATGTTTATCTTGGTACAAAAGTAACAATTATGAGATATAAAGCTGGGAGTGTCTGCATGGATGCACTGTTTTTCAAACTGAAACTCTTGAGAGGATTTCAATTACACAATAAGACAAAACAGCCCAATACACAAGCTGCAATTGCTATGTTCATTACAATACCCTGAACAAGGTTACAGCAATGCCCTTGCTGGAGACTTAGACCTGCGGGCTTCTGGGCTTTTTCCCTTATCACAAGTCCATACTGTGTTGATTTGCTTCCCCTTAACCTACTATCAGATCAAACAAAACTAAAACACAGGCACATTACTACTCACAATTCTGTTCCCCATTCATATGACGTTGCAAACTCACAAGAGATAAAAAGCGGAGAGAAATCACCCTTTCTCTGGTCGGCCCCTCAACTCTGCACCGGTGCCAGCACCTGTGAACAGCGAGGCTACATGCAAAGCCAGAGTGTTATGTTTTTGTGGAAAGCTCAAATTACTGCAGTGTGTGATGAGTGCCTGGATCACAGAGAGGAACTGGAACCAAGTAACTTTATGCTGGAGATATTAGACAAGAATGCCATTCATGAAGAGAATTCACAACGGGGTTCAACCTTAAGTTTTCCCTTTAAAAACAATGTTTAAATTTCCAATGGTCAAGTAGAACAACTCTATAAATAGTTTAACAGTGCACACAATTTCTATGTGTGTTCACCACGTTTACAAGGTGAGACATACCTGGTACTGCCATGGCACCCGTTAAGCCCTGCTGTTATGACTACAGGATAGGTCAAGTCAACCACTGCGAATATAGGCGTGGTCTAATGTTCGCGTGTGCGACTTTCTACTCCACTTCTCTCACGCTGAGAAACATGTCACTCTCGTAATTTAGCACTTGAGAAGGCTTAAATCCATAGTACCCCTGTACATGCAACTCAGTTAAACATGGCTAATTCTGTACAACATATATGATGGGATTGGAACAGATTCGCCACAATTAACCTACTATACGCACAGGAAAAATAAATAAACACTTCAATGCAACTTTCCAATGCAACAGTTCGGGAGTTATTTTTGAAACTTTATTTTTAGCGACATAAATCCTCCCTGCCCTTTATAGTCTTGATAAAAATGTTTTGGCATTCCTCCAGTCACAGTGGCAAGACACTGGTGTTAGAAATAATCGCGCGTGGTGGTGGTGTGCCATCTATATAATAATCACCTTACGTAAAAAAAGAAAAGAAAAAGATACCTATCCAAGTAATGTGTCGCATCAGGTGCGTTCTAATCGGCTCCAGTTGGGAGCTTCATTTACCTGTATGTTTCCCTGCTTACGGACCAGTTCTGGGCGTTGCCATTTCCAATCTTCCCTGCGATCGCTCCCGGGCTCAAGTAGGCTACGGCAGTGCTTGTGGGAATCGAGCTAGGACTTAGTTGTGTTAGGTTTTCGCTCATCGCAACTGCTGGTGGACCCGAATTTAAAGAGTCCAAGAGTCCAAGAGTTTGCTAGCGACCAAAAGGCGTTCAGTTCTTTCGAAGCTCTGCAGACGAGGCTCGTTAATGGCAAATTATGATGGTCCGCGGGCAAGCGTGGCGGATCCGTAAAGTCAGAATGATTTGCGCGGCTCTACTAATTCATTGGAACAAATGAACTATTTACCCAAAGATTACCGAAAAGAAAAGCCGGGTCAAACAATTGAAGGTTGAAGAAGATGAGGACTTACCTTTTCCCCCTCAAAAAATTAAGGCGAAATTTAAAGTATCTTATTTTTGCTGCCGTGTTAATGACTGGTGTTCTGGCTGCCTACCTAGAATTTGTCGCAACAACAACAAATACATGGAACGAAGACATACGTGAGTAGCTAACGTGGCTGTCTTTGATAGTCGTTGCTATTATGTTAGCAGTCTGAGATATCGCGCAACTGTTGCTTTCATATCGTTAGCAAAAGAGCTTGCACTGTACTAGCAGGCTAGCGAGCTCGGGTTGTTTACAGACCCACGCCTGCGGTTAACTTCAGGCTACTTATAGCGCTCTGGTCGGGTCGACATAAGTGACACAAGTAGGCTACTAATAAGTCTTCATAAAAGCGTAGCTCATACTGGATCGGCAAGATCGTGAACACTGATTTGAGATTAAATCGAAGATCAGTGTACATTCATTTACACTACAGGGAATTACGTGATTGAAAAAGTTCGTTGTAAAATTGACAGAATTCCTATGCCAGTAAAATATGAAAAAATCACAGCTTTCCATTAATTTGGGAGCTTCGCAATACTCATTCAGGCACAACGACACGGCGGGATATTAAAATAGAATAAAACGGACAATTATTGATCCATCTCGTAGATATTTGTGGGAGTGTATGGTGTGGGCACAAATCACTATTGGCTGTAGCTTCGCTAAGGTCAGGTGAACCCCTTTAGGCTTATCAGTCAATTGGTGGAGGATCTGTCTGACCTCAAACACATTGTTACTATTCGTTTCCTCAATGCAACTGTTATACAGTCCTGGGAATATTTAGGCTCCTGATATTATGGTATGTTGTTCAACAGGACCTCATGGGGTGATCACATCGTTAAAACACAGCTCTGCAGTACTAAGTTAGGCTCCAGTGTATGCACTCCTGCGTGTCCCATACTCTGCATCCAAAGTAACACATAATATAGATGGAAACTATCTCCAAGTTACGAGTCAGTATCTGCTTTTTACTGGACATGAGTGCAGTTTGGATTAGGGGTGAATAAATTGGTTCTGTCTTGTTTGTTGGGCGTTGAAAGTGCAGAGAGGGAGATGCCACAGGACATCTATTGTGCCTTAGAAGTTCCTTTGTGTTCCAGCCAAGGGAGAGACTGGGCAGGTTATCTGCAGAAAGACTACATTTCAGTTTAGAAAATAACATTTTTGTTTTCTCCTTGTTAGTGATCCATGCTGCAAAAAAAGTTCCAACTAAACAAAACAGTTTGGAAGATTGTAGCATCTTGACTCCTCATTTTTATTTGTCAAGATGCTAGAATCTTATATTTCTATGCTAGAATGCTAGAATCGTATATTTTTATTTATAATGTTTACCATGAGTGGTAAACAGAAAACCGACCTTCACTACGGTTATATGCCTTTCTTGCAAGGTACTGTAATGCATAATTTGTCACCAGGACCTCACCTCACCAGGATGAGCTATGTCTGTGGGCAGTAGTATAGTGATCAGTAGCACAATCACCCCTCCATTTGCTGTTACAAAGGGGGTTAAAACAAACTACAGCAATTTCTTATTCTTTGTCTCTTTTAATGTATTTTGAAGCTGGCACAAGTTTGTCGAGGAGCGGAAAGGTATCCCTGTGAAAGAGTAGGTGGGTGGGTTCTCTCTCGGAGGAGGCGGAATAGGCCGGGGGGGAATTGGGGGCGTGCTGCAGACTCGTGGGGGAGGGTGAATTGAAGTAAGTAGAGGGTATAATTGGCAACCAAATTGAAAAAATAAAAAAAAATAATAATAATCTGTTTTCAAAAGCATAACTCGTATATCACAAAAATAACAAATGCACCCTAAATAAAACAGATGCGTATACCAGAAATTGCTTTGTGCACATGTATTTAATACTAGATGGAGTCACAAGATATTCTTCAATGACCTAATCCATGTGGAACAAATGTAATTCTCTTTTCTGCCTCTGCAACCCACAAAGCTGCTGTAGTTCTAGTGTGTAGAGCAGCGGTGTCAAACTAATTCCATCGAGGGCCGAGTGTATGCAGGTTTTTGTTGAAACCATTGCACTACACCAATATATTTCTATTAGGTGTCTTCCTTGGTTGAAGAAGTGACCTAATTGGTGAAATAACCTAGTGTAGTGCTTTGATTGCAACAAAAAACCTGCATATACCTGGCCCTCAATGGAAGAAATTGAACACCTGTGGTCCATATTAATGAATAAAACAAGCCCACAATGCTGTCAGCTCTCTGCTGTCTGAAAAAGGCTAAATTAATTGTCTTATTTCTTGGGGTTTGTCATCAGAGTAAACTCTACATCTGTAAAATACAACTCCAAATTATGTCAAGTTACAGTTCAAATTAATCAATATATTTCACAGAAACTAAACAAGCACTGTCCCAAAGCAGTGCTTCCCATATTTGCCTACATTCAGTTATTCTTGGCTCAAAAAAGGGCTTTGGCGGTGATAATGTTGTTAGTTGCATGGGAGGTCCGGAGCGGGGTGGTTTTCCCCCTCTGGAAACTGAAGCTTTTTGTATTTTTGATACAACTCTAATAGCCATTTCCTGCCTTCTGGACCCTTATAGATAAAGTATGGTAGCCAACACAATTTAACAGTGTTTGATCTAGAATTTTGAGGGGGGTCACAATTCATGACCCTCTCCCATTTTGTAGTGGCATATAAAACCGGAATGTCAGGCTCTGCTAGTAGAGGACTCCAGTGCATGCAAGTTCTAATTGCTACCTTGGACTTAATTCTCAATGACATTGACTCTCTTGTGACAGGCAACACACCTGGTTACCCAGGTCTAAATCAAACACTACCATGGAAACCGGGCAGCAGGTGCATGGTCGCCTTGGTAGCTGGTGACATCCCTGCTATAGAAAATTCACATGTTCTGAAGTAAAACCAATCCCAGGCTTATAGGAGCCAAGGACCTATAAGAGAGACCAGACCACTGACCAGATGCACTGAAATTATGTTGAGCACCTCTGCTAGTGTTCTCTTCACCAGATTACCAAACGATACACCTTCATTCCCACCGTCTCAAACTGCTTGATTTTGTCCTCACTTTTAATGCGAAAAACAGTAGCCTTTCCAATGTTGTTGCTACTCCTTAGCAATAGTGCTTAAATCCACTGGTTTTAAATCTATTAGGTTTGTCTAATTTAGACATATTTCTTATGACACTTTGTCAACTGACAGTGTAGTGCATTTGTGTTTTGCGGTTGTTATTTTGTTTACGTTTTCTGCATTAATTTCAACTCGTGTCTGGATTAATACCCCGTTCAGTTGACCAGACTTTTAGGATATATGAGCTTCTACTGTACACACTGCTGGCTGGGCGGCCACATTGCATTAAAATGCTTGCATCACCATCTGAGGGATCAAATCAATCTTGCGCTGTTTTGGCGCAGTTTGGACTTTGATTTAGATTTTCTTCCTAAGATTCACATTGCACTTGATGTTGATGCAGAGTTTGACGAAACAGAGCTTGATGCAACGCTTTGTGTTTTGGGGTGTGTCTCACTTGTCAATCAAATACAGCGTTAATCAAGGAGGAGATTGAAGTTACAGATACATTTACTGTAGTTTGCACCTGCATACAGAATGGTTTATTTAATCAAATTAATAATACTAGCTAGGATGCTATTCAATATGCTATTTAGCTAGCGGACTTGCTGTCTGATTAACTATAGCTGGAAAGATCATTGACAAGCTTACAAATATCTTAACTTATATAGCACTGGTCCTCTACTTTTACATTTTAAGCAGATTTTCTAGCAAATTTTCCCCTCCCTTTGTTTTATGATTGGCTGGATGTCGCTTCAAAGCATAGAAGGCAAGGTCAAAGTAGACTCGATTCAAACTTTTTTTTTTTTTTTACCCTAAGCTTCAAAGCAAGCAACACAATGCAAGCCAACGACAGGGCTCCATTGGGAAACAATACCTTCCGGCGTACGCAATCCTCGCCTGAAGCCCCATGTGAATGTACTCTTATGCAGCACGAAAAAAACACTTTGGCGACCACCTAAGAATTTTCAATACAGGAAAAACCCTGACATTGACACGACAGCATATTTCGGTTGTGCACTGGCTACTGCTGTTGTACTGAATAGCCATGTCTGACAGGTGTGTGCACTACAGTCATAATACAGTACAGCTCCTCTAACTGTAATGCATTGATTGTAGTAACATTACAGAAGGTCTGTACTTACAGAGAATGTAATACAGAATTTGTGACAACTGACAAGTAGTCACAAATTCCCCTTATGCATTTTCCCATTATGCATTTTTCACAACTGTTTCCCCTCGCCCACATCTGTCTGTTTTTGTGCCTTTTTTGAAAGTGATAGTTCAGCCATACATCACTTGCTAGCTCACTACACTTCAGTAGAAAGTGAACTGCTGGAAGCTAGCCAGCTAACTAGCCACTTGTTTTAATTAAACAAATGTAGCTGGGTACCCAGCTGTATGAATGAAGCAGGACAGACTTGGTTTTGTAGTTGGCTATGTTAATGTGATATTGGTGTAAGAATATACATTTATTTCAAGGTTTTATGGCCTACCTTGTAGTCACGCTAGCTATGTGGGTCACAAAACAATATGATGAACGGTTTACAGAGAAATTATTCAGGTAACTATCAAAATAAAGGAAACACCAACATAAAGTGTCTCAATAGGACGTTGGGACACCATGAGCCACCAGGTTCAGTGCACCTTGGCATAGATTCTACAAGTTTCTGGAGCTCTCTTGGAGGAATGCAACACCATTTGAAATGGAGAAATTAAACCATTTGGTGTTTTGTTGATAGTGGTGGAAAATGGTCTCAGCCACTGATCCACAATCTCCCATAAGTGTCCAATTGGGTTTAGATCTGGTGACTGAGATGGCCATAGCATATGGTTTACATAGTTTTCATGTTCATCAAACCGTTCAGTGACCACTCGTGCCCTGTGGTTGGGGGCATTGTCATCCTGGACAAGACCATTCCTTCAGGAGAGGCTGCACCATAGGATGAAGGTGATTCACTCAGAATGGCTTTGTATTTATTGGGGTTTACCATGCCCTCTAAGGGGTTGAGTGTACCAAAACTATCCCAGCAAAATGCATCCCACACCATAAAGAGCTGCCAGAACCTTTCACTGTGGGAAACAAGCATTCAGATCTGTAGGTTCCTTTTGGCATGCGCCACCCATGCACTCGTCCGGTTGTTGAGAACAGGGTGAAGGACTCATCTGACCATATAACTTTTTCCATTGCTCAATAGACCACTGCCTGTATTCCTTGCACCACTTTACTCACAAACATTCATTTTTAGGTGTACTAAGGGGTTTATGCACTGCAACCAAAACATAGTATCCTTCTCTGTGAAGTTGGACTGTTCTTGCTTGCTCATGCCCTAGATTGATATTTGCAGTCAACTAATTCAGACTTGCTCGTCTGTATGGCCTTGCATCTTGAAACAATGCATGGACATCACAGTAGAGGAGTGCACACTTTCAACCACCTAGTTGATGATGTCTTTCCCTCAGACTTCCATGCCAACACCAGCTTAGCCATTATTCCTCATGAAACAGCAGCATGTTGAGCAGTCTTTGTCAATGAAGCTCTCCTGCCAAATATGCCTCAGCAGTCACCCCTCTTTCAAAGTCACTGAGATTATCTTCTTTTAGCCATGGAGACAAAATAATGGGCAACTGGGCTTGGGCAACATTTTTATACATGACCCTAAGCATGATGGGATGTTAATTGCTTAATTAACTCAGGAACCACACCTGTGTGGAAGCCCCTGCTTTCAATATATTTGTATCCCTAACTTTTTCCCTTTATTTTGGAAGCTTAATATACATCTGTAATAGTGACTTTTCATCTTTTGGATAGCAAGCGAGCTACTTCCCACAGAAAAGCAAAATGGTGTCTATTCAGTTTTTTGTTTGATTTTAAAAAAGAAATTTATTAAATTTTTTTTACATGGAAATTGGCTAAAATGGCATCACGTGCACATCCTAACATATGTCTAAAATAGCCTGCTGTCAGCTTGTGTGGCCTGCATCCGAGATGTTTATCTTTGGACTATACTTTTTTTTTTGTGGCATGCGCTTTTTGCTGAATCTAGATTTTCCTAGTCTAAAGATGCCCTAAAGCTATTTTTGCACCTCCTATTTTTGCTCTTGTTTTTGTCCATGAAAGACAGTTTGGTTAAAAAAAAGCATTTTTCGCTTCACTTCATTCACTTTTCTCGTCAGTTTGCTTTTTCATTCCAATAGAAAATCAGTGCAGTGCATACCCTCCCTCAATGCAAACATTACATTCCTGTCAAGTTTTCTCCCAACCTCGAGGAAGGAGCTCTTTCCCTGTAGGCCTTTGAGTGTGGGAATAGCTGCCATGCTCCTGTACTTTTAGGTGTGGCATGAAGGGTTACAATAGCCAGAACCTTTCCCTTTTCAATTTCAATAAAGGCTTACAGTTCATTAGTTAATAATTAATTGGCGCTTATGAGTCAAGAATATGGGACGCTGTGCATGGACTATCCTGGAAACACTCCTGGATAAAGTATAAGAAATCCAAATATTACTTCCCAGACATATAAATTGAGGGGAAATCACTAAAGCCATTTTTTAAAGATTTAAATGGTGTCTATTGGGCCCCCAGGCTAAAAATGATCCCAGATTTGGTTTGGACCATGTGTGTAATAATATGACAAAATTGATGAAATAATATAAATATTTGTTTAAAATAAAATCAGTCCTGTGTTAAATTGAAGTTCAAAGCAGTGTACCCGGATCCCCATTTTCCAAGGACCACGGTGCAGTTTATTTGAGTGATGCAGGTCACGTGGTTGAAACGTTATTAAAATGTTGTTCTTTTTGTGTTCATTGCACCACTTCACTGCCCAGGGTTTTTATACATGACCCTAAGCACAATGGGATGTTAATTGCTTAATTAACTCAGGAACCACACCTGTGTGGAACCACCTGCTTTCAATTACCCTCATTTACGTGTGGTTCCTTTATTTTGGCAATTACCTGTAGGAATACCGAATGAAATGTTTTCACGTCTGGCACTTAGCTGCTCTCAAATGATCTCACTACAGCCTGCAGACTTGTGCTCAGTGCATTCCCCTGCTTCAGTTGTAGTCGGTAGTTTCAAGTTCTCTTTAGCTTGCTTGCTCTTCAGTTGACAATTTGGATCTTGAAATATGTCATTGTGACGTTTTGTCAAGCACGCAGTCTATCGTTGCTATTGTGACATCAATGGGATTTGACAAAATATTACATTAATATCTCAAAACCTATTTGGAGTATCAAAAAACCTTTCCGTAACAACTTAATCCCCATCTAGCGGAAGCTACTGGCCGAGTTTGGTGAGCCTAACTCAAAAGCTATAGGAGGAGATTCGTTGTTAATAATAAGACATGATAACGATATCATTTTTTTCAAGCAAACTTAATAATGACAGAATCATAAGAGGCCACAATATAAATAAACCCAAAAATTAACATACAATTATTATAAAATTAACCCAAGTCACTGACTTACTCCCAGAGACTGGAATGTGCTTCCATTGGCATTTTCACACTTGAAACCATTTAATTGCACACTTGTTTGTGATGAACACACCTTGTCTAGGTTTAAACTTGATTTCTTTCCTCTTGTGCACCACTGATCCTCTCAAAAGGTAATAGGCAAATTGGAAATATGGTTGTACTTCCTCTATCATCAGTTGGTCTTGGTCCTTTTTTTGAGAACGGTAAAATCAATATTGGTTTGGACTAATTGCTTTCACAGACTTTCTGTTTCTTGTTGTTTTAAAGCACGCTTGTTGTGTTTCTCTTTCACGATGTTTTTCTGCAGAATCCATCACCAAACGGGGTGAGTTGGACTTGCATTTGCTGTCTTTAAAGTGGTGGTGCAAGGTTACCTGAGACCCACGGGGAGAGACGAGAGTTGGAAGAAATAAAATAATGTTTTGTTTTATTAAAACAAAAATGTATTGGGAGTTGTTTGCTGTGAAATGGTTTTCCCCTCAACAGTACAGTGAATAGCTATAGCGTGGAAAATATTGTCCTTGCAGAAAGTTGATAATGCAACCCACAGTAATTTTACTATCAGAAATAATGTGTGGTCCAGTATCTTATTTCTGCTAGATAAAGTCAAGGATGCAAATTCCTTGTACATCGTACTTGGCGAATAAATAATTCTGATTCTGATTCTGAGAATGCACGATATGATTTTCTTGAAATTGTAACTGTGTATGGTGAGTGCAGTAAGCAGGAAGAAGGAATAAATGCTCTTCCTGTACACGCCGTACGTCTGGGGCATAGTGGATGCAGGTAACACTTAATGCCCCACTGCCATTGGCCATGCCTCTCAACCTGTGCACACGCAAATAGATTCAGCATCTGCTGGACTCAGATGGATCGTGTATGTGGGTGGGAACAGTTTTCATCCCTTGACAATCCCTGACTTCCTACTACTGCTAAATTGCATTTGCTCCACGGAAGTGTTTACTATCTCCAGTGCATGTTTGTTTGGGGGTTGCACTGGTGTTTGTGCAGAAGCCAAAACTTTGCCTTTGTCAAGATTGACTTTGAGAACATGTTTGAAGGAAACAGCATTGTTTCTGAAAACCTGACCTGTCTGTGAGATCATTTAGAAGAAAAAAAAATCTAAATTTAATAATAATCCATCCATACAGGGAACCGTTATTAGTTTGATGGTTCTTAACCTGCTCTCACATTATAAGCATCATCGTAGAAATTAAATTTGCGCATTCCTTGGAACAAAAGACCGGGGACAAAAGTTGTGCATTTTGCTTTGGCGGGAAGTGATAAAATCATCTCGACTTCTGTTACCTCCCTCCTTTTGAGAGATCACCCCTCTTAAGATGTGTTGTGCCCCAGAGTGATGGCCACTGCACTGTCCCCTGGGGGGGGCCTATTCCCGTGGCATCTGGACTTTCAAACGTGTAATTATCATGGAGCGACCGAGGGTGCTGTGAGGGTCAGGCTCCAGAGATGATTATAGGCCGAATCCTCAGATCCCACCCCTCTCCCATTAAGAGGCACAGAGTGGCGTCATGAACTCCACCCACAGCCTGATTGTGGCTTTGCACCGCCTCGTGAGTTCAGGATGAGGAGTCTCAGAAGTCATGCATGCCTGTTCAGGCCAATGAAGCTTCACTCACATTTAGACTTCTCTCCTTGTCCTCGAGAATGTGCTTCTTGACCTCAGATGTTGGCCAAGGACAATGTCTTCCCTTTGTATTTGTTCCCAACAATGATAAATCATGATATGATTTTGACTGTCCTCCCTCCATCCTCTGATTAGATTTTTCGCATTTTCAGGAAAACATTACATTACATCCATCTATTCCTTCATCCCTCCATCCAAGCTGATGATGTCATTTATAACATACTACTGCAAGCCTATTATCATTTTGAATTGCAATACTTTACCAAGTATTGTATTAAAACTAAAAGTATGAAGAAACATAACTCTATCCATACTGCCATTTCTAAGCTTTGAAAATATGCTGGAGACAAGCCAACTCAAGTTTATCTTTGAAACTTTCTAATCTAGTTACAGACTGCATACAGGTTGACGTACATAGTTTATTTTCTAGAAAGACCAACAAAACTGTTCAGACCTGTGGCACCCCAGGAATGTGATTTTGTCCCCACAGCGTGTATCATCGAATGTAGTCAAATAGTGGGCAGACTGCAGCTGTTTCCTTGTGGCATGGTTTGTGTTACAAAGAAGAAAAACAAACGAAAACCTCCTCTTATAGTGATGGCACTGGAACTTATAGACCGAGTTGCTTTGGATGACAATGGAAGAGATATCTGGGTAGAAGCTCCTCATGCCCTAGAGGAGTTGCACCCCCCCAGTAGCTCATCTCAAGTGCGCGAGGACCCAGGCGCTGCCTCTTCTCGCTAAATGAGCGCTTTGTTTCTCCGTCTCTGCGGCCTCCTTGTGAGCGGATGATGTTGAACCCTTCGAGATCTGGGTGGTAGTGTAGCGCAGTGGGTAAGGACTTGCAACCCTGGCGACGGCTGCGCTGAATCTCCATGTTGGTCACTGGCAGGGTTGTTGTGGTAGTATTGGTAGCGGCGGTGGTGGCAGCAGTACAAATAAGAATAAATGATAGTGAAAAACAAAATGGCCTGAAAGATTTAATGTCTCAATGTGATCATCAACAAATCAGGGCAATCAACTAAAATAAACATCTGGAGTTTGCTAAACGGCACTCCGTTTAGCAGACTACATTCAATAAATGGAACGCTGATTGGAACAGGGTGTTATGGTAAGCTGAGACCAAAATTTAGTTTTTTGACCATAAACACCAGCAGTTTGGTATCGGAAAGGATACTCGTGTATTATGCTGGATCTTTGAAGTTATGGGGTTGTTTTCCATCTACTGGTCCCAGGGCTCTGAGGTTAAAGTCTTATGGAAACATGAACTCCAGCAAGTACCAAGACATTTGGTCTCCTGTTTCCCTCTGCCAGGAAGCTGAATGGTTCTTTCAGCAAGACAATGATCCCAGGCATTCCTCAAAATCAACCAAGAAATGGTTGACTGACCAGTTACTGTTTTGTAATGGCCATCTCAATCTTCAGACTTGAACCCGATCGAAAATTTGTGGTTTGCCTTGAAGAGTGCAGTCCACAGACCAAGTGCTTGATAGATACTGTATGGAGGAATAGTCAAAGATCCGCAATATGAGTCTCATAAAACACTACAGAGGATGACTCAGCTGTGTTATCCTTGCAAGGTGAGGGTGAACAAAGTACTGAAAACGGATGTGAATAATTGTGACGCATATCTTTTTTTGGGGGGGAATATCACTTGTTAAAATATTTTTCTCTGAGCAATTGTATTAGTATGCAATAATGTAATCTTCCTACTTTTTTGAGCATACAATATAGATCATTAGCTGTATTGGTTATTTCATACATCCTTCCTCCTGTGGATAATTCTGGAGGGTACCGTATGTGCATGTGCTTTGTCATAAATAGAGATACCTTTTTTTTTCTTCTGATTTTATCCCATTTTCTCCCAATTTGGTATCCAATTAGATCCGCTATTTTATGTCCCCCCCCTGTTAATGAGACTTCGCTGCCGTAGTCCTGTGACCGGTAGTGACACGGCGTTCTAACGCCTCTTCCGAGACGTCACTCGCCAAGCTTCCAACCGCAACCCGGTCCTACAGGGCCACTCCTATGCGCAGCAAACGTCCTGTCGGCTTCCCTCCCCCCTCCCTGGGGCGGACAGCCAATCGCCACCCCCGGTGGCACTCCCGGCCAGAGCCGACTCTGGCGAGACGGGGAATTGAACCCCGGTCTCCGTGAAATAGAGATACATTTAATTCTGAATTAAGTTTCAGTCTTGATATTATTTATATTGCCATCGCATGCAAATGTACAAAGTCTCATTGAAGCAATATTTCTTATGCCATCCATTCTGTCACTGAATTTGACAAATGTGACTGATGGCAGTGCATAGATTATTTAAATGCAGGTTTTATGCAAATAAGCCCTACAAGTAATGAGAACTAGGACATCAATTATGTGTAATTGAGTAGCTCATGACAGCCACATCTTTGTAGCAGCAGCTTTTAGTTGGAGACATAGGAGTTTAAAATGTCCTTAGCTAAAAGGTTCAGTGTTCAATTATGTCTAGTTTCTATATTTGTTACTACATTTATTAAGATATCCACACCTTGTCTTAATCGGATTAATGTCCCAAATTGTGATCATTGGTGTGATGACTGTTTCAAGCCAGTAGACCAGAATTCCAGTATCTTCAATGGACACGCCAATATGTGTCAAACTGATTGGCTCACCAAAAAGCCAACTTTTGTCATAGCATCACATAGTTTGCTCCTCTTTCCCATTGTTTAAGTCCGCTCCCACAATCCTCTCCGAGACTATGTCATCCTTTTTTATAACCACCCTGATGCATCATGTTGAAGAAAAAAAAACCACATGTCAATCAGACTTACGGTTCAAGAGAAGATATTTATTTTGTGTTTTTGATATGATTGGAAACGGAAAATCTCAGTATATGCACTTTCTAAATCCTTGAGGCAGATTTGTTCTACGGGAGGAGAGGAATCCAGGAAAGTAGTTTTGTCAAAGTTAGCATTTTTAATCATCGGAGCCACACTAGATTGTGAACGAGGAACAAAGATACCCATGGTTTATGTACAATCCCATTCACCCAGGAAATTATTCCACCGCTTCCTTACCGTTCCCCTGTGTTTCATTTACCTTCAAATAGGCCAGTGAGTAGTTCTTCCTTCTCAGACCCCGTAGGAGGAAATTGCAGTGACATTTTCCAGCCCTGCGTGCCGTTGATGGATGAATGAGCTCATCAGTCACAGTCTCTGGTACGCAAGCCTTTCATTGCGCAGCTGAAAAAGAAACACGGTTTTCGTGCCGAGAGGTACGGACCGCATAGCAGAGCAAATACTAAACCAGTGAACAAGATCTGCGCTGTAAAACAACACAACTAAGTGTGTTCCCTCATGGATACGGTCTCCGGGCAGAGAGGCGGCCCGATTTCCTGTGGCGGCGAAGTGGGCTGTGGGTGGAGACCCAGCGCCCCCCCTGACCCCTTTGGGGAGGTGGGGGTTGTGCCCCTCTGTCTGTGCGCCTGCCCCCCGGCCCCCCGGTCAGGGCCCTGCGCATAAGAGGACTTTTTCCTCGTGGGTCGGGACTGCAGCTGCTCTGGGGATAACAGACAGACATGTGGGCGTATGTGTCCTCAAGGGGCCCGCACACTCGCCCCCCCGATGCCCTGCCCTGCCCGTACCGGAGCTGGACCTCTGTACAAATACCGTAACGTAACGATGAGCTTTATTTAATACTGCTCTGTAAGCAGTGGCCTGAAAACTCTTTCACGGCAAGAGTAGAGCTGTGGAATTGTTGAGAAGACGATAAGACTAAACATTGTTTAAAAAGCGTAAAGGTAAATTAGATGCAAGGATAAAGTATTACGTGGGTGACATGACCCGTAAAGGCACTTGTTGTATGCGCAGGCTGCCCACTGCAGCCTGGGTTTGATCCCCGGCTGCACCAGCCCTGCTCTGGTCGGGATTCCCATTCAGGGGAGGCGATTGGCTGCCTGCCCCAGGGGGAGGGGGGAAGGGGGAGGGAAGCCGGCATGAACTCGCTGCGGGCACAGAAAGCTTCTCCGTGTGCGTCGCAATCACAGTCTCACAGAAGGAGGAGCTTCAGCGCCTTTGTCACTGCAGGTCCCAGAGTAGCGGCTCGTCCCGTAGTTGCAGGTGGCGGGCTCATGGAGGGGGGGGTGTAGGTGGGGGGGGATAATTGAATCAATAGAGGGTACAATTGGCCACCAAACTGGGATAAAAACCGGGGGAAAATTAGAAATAAATAAAAAAATTAGAAAATAATAAAATAATATGTGATAAAATGACTTAAATCTGGGTATGGAAGAGACCATCCTAGTAGTTTGTGACAGGGCATTCCACAGTGCTGAACAGCCTGAGGAACAAAAGGGTGTCGCCCTTTAACTGTGAACCGGTTTTGGACACGCATAGAAAGCCCTTCTCTGATGACCTCAGAGGAACTTGTGGGATACTGGGAGTGAGTGAGTGAGGTGGGGCGAAGTCATGCAATGCCATAAAAGTAAGCAGGAGGCATTTAAAACCAACCCTGGCAACGACCAATGACCAGTTTTGTGGAAACCAGGGAGACGTACTACTGTTTGAAACGATTCACTCATCACTGAGAGCACACCGGTCAATCTGCTCTGTGTTTCTTTTGTCCACCAGAGCACCTTTGTGCACTTGGTTTAATTTAACTAGGCCTACCCGACTCGTTCAGCATTAAGCAGTCTGCATACTCTGATCGATGACACCTTGCCTTTCTTCTTAATTGCCCCTAATATCTCAGCAATATGAGCACCCTAACAGTCATCTGCCCGTATAATTTCACTGTTGTTTGGCTAAAACAAGCCTGATCCTGAGCTCGCCTTGTTGGATAATATGTTTTTCCGTATATCAAGGAGGTTTGTAGGTCTGACCTGTGGTGTCAAAAACCGGTCTGACAGGATTTCTCAATGTTTTGACTGCTGCCTTGGTCTTTTTGCATCCATTCTACCATTGAGAGTTGCATAATTTCTGGCTCTGGCTCATTGAACAGGTATTTCTGCATACAAGGGTGTCGTTGTGCTGTCAGGGATGAGTTATAGACTCCTTACCTGGGGCAATGCGTCTCCTTTGTGTGTCTATTGTATTTCCATAAACGGCAGAACTGTCTGTCATTCAATAGAGGTTTGCCCCTATGGCCTACAGTTATGTATTGTGCAATAGCAGGGGGATTGCATGTATAGCATTGGTTACATTCCAGCAGCACTAACAAGTGTCAGCCGATTGTCTAAATGGCGCTGTAGTTGCATTGTAAACATGTTTGTTTTTGTTTTTTTCTCATTAGGATCCCATTAGGGGCCTCCGATAGCGTAGCAGTGTAACGCACCCGTATTGGCTGGTCCTTTACGAGTGTGAGCTGCCTATCACGGTCACGCTGCGAAACCCGACTGTACCAGACCAGCCTTGGTGGGGAGCCCCGATCGGGGCCGGCGTTTGGCTGTCTGCCCCAGGGGGAGGGGGGAGGGCGGAGGGACAGCTGGCACGAGCTTCCCGACAAGCGGTAGGGCAGCCTCGTAAACAGGGTTGGGCGAGTTCCTTGAACATTGCCTCGAGGTATTAGCTTGTCCCATGGAGGCGGGCGGCGAATTCATGGGGGAGGGTAAATGGGGAAAAAATAAATAGAGGGTATAATTGGCTACCAAATTGGGAAAAAAACTGAAACAAAAAATATAAATAAAAATAAAATCTCATTAATATGAATTTACAATGAATTTACAAGATGCATTTAAGGAGGTAGTACAAATTCTTAATGCATTTTTCCCCCAACAATGTTCGCTGTGGTAGCCTGTGTTTTTCCGAGTCATAGTGATATATCAGGATTGCTCTGCACTACTACCACTAAGTTCATTGAGGTCCATCTATGTGCTTGCTCTATTGGAACGTGTATGCCTGCTGTACTATAATTGCAGGAAACAGGGAGGAAGTAAAGAATATAGCCAATGGGGTTAAAGGTCATTTGGGCTAATGGTCTTAACAAAAGTAAGTCCATGGGTTATGTCCTTCAAGAATAGAACCTGTCGGACTGTTTGAACAGCATGGTGTGTGGGTGCTTTGGGGTCAGAGGGACCATCTGTTCTGTGTAGAATGAGTCTATGGAATCAAATGTTCATGTGAGTCTTTCCGGTTTGGCGTGCGCCTTACCTTCACACTAGACCAGATTCCCCTGATTCCAGATCAGTAAGAGCCCCTTGTCTTAGCTGGGCTGTGTCTGAGCCTATGGCAGTAGCCCTGTGCGTGTACATGAATGCAAGTGTTAGCCTACCCTCGTTGATCCCTCCACAACGTTTTGAGTTTGGTGTCCCCGGGAAAGTGGGGAAAGTAATGAAACAAAAGCACAAGTGTGTTTCTGTTACATTGTATCTTCCCTGCTCTCTGTCATGATCTGAGGCTGCACTGCATGTGTCCTGCTGTATGCTGTACGGTCGTATACATGAAAAACGCACAACAAGACATTTCCAGATCAATTTTCTTCTTTGGCTACTGTTACGAGGGGAGATCCAGTACAGCAGTCCAGTACAGCAGTTTTGTCATGAAACACGTTTGAGGAATATAGAAATATTATGTAAATCCATTTTTGAATGACTGCTTTAACTGCGTGTTTCTGATTCTCGTATATTTGTCCGTTTATGATATTAAACAAATTGGTACGGCCCTGGGCTTGATTTGAATTGAGGTTTGCAAGGCCTTTTCTACGAGGCAGTGTAGAGTAGGGTGGCCATTGTGGTTTCACTGCTTTGTCTATTGGGTTTATACACAGAGATGTGAGCCTCGAAGCAATGTGCTTAAACCTCGACATACATAAGCTTAAGCACTTGGGCCTCTGTGGAAGTGGAGATGTAACACTGTCAGCAGGTCAGATTTGCTTTTACCTGTTTACACTGGAAGGTAACTGCCTTCAAAATCACACAGGCGCCGCTCCGTGAAATGTTGACACTAGCACAATGTCTTTCTATGATAATGACAGGCTTCCAGACCTTGTGGCTCTTGTAATTACCCCCGCCACCGCCGCCACACCTCCCCTCTCCAGAGATGCCAACCTAGATGTACTGATTGAAATTGTGGTGCTGAAATGGAGGTTCTTGGGTATGTTTAAGGAGCTCCGGATTTCACTTGCCGTCAGCGCCTCTGAAAATGTTTCCTCCCATACTTCGTCTACAGCCCAACAATGAGTGTAGCCATGTTTTCCTGGACAAAGGGGCTTTTAAAGTTTTATAGATGGCTCCTGGGCATGTCTCTGTGGGCAAAAAATATTCCACACAGTATGTGTGGGAAAAAGTTAACTGGATGGGATGGTGATTAGGGTAGTGTATATCTAGATTTAAGGGCCAGAAGATCATCGTTCAAAAGCCCTGGAAGGGGGTACTGTAGTCTTGACTCAAGGCGCAGACATCTGGATAACTTTAACATTTTTGGCCTATGCTTCCTGCAATCTGATTGGTACCAGAAGATTTCTGATAGTGGATTTGGTTTTTCATTTCATGCTCCCTGTTGTCAGAAGTATTTGTCCGAATGACCATTGGTTTATAAGCAAAACACATCCCCATTGTTAAAATTGAGAAATTAGTCAGGCTCCTAGTTTTGAGCCGGACAAGTGAGAATAGTGGTGCTGTAGCCGGATTACTGAATTGCTCCAGCGTTAACCATGCAAAAGGGTGAATCTGTATATAAATGCAAGCAATGCCTGCGATTAGTCATTGTGTATTGAGGGGGGGAATACCCATGTTGATTTTAACACCGTTTGTGAATACCATTTTAATACCATTTCTTAACAGATTGTACCTCACCAGAGCTGTTATTGTCACAATAAAGGAAAATAAATATATAAGGAATGAATGGCATGCTGGTATGCTGGTTTTCCAGTGAAATTGCTATACGTATGCAGTGTAACTGCACAGACGCAGTGTTTTCAAACCTGTCGTTGAGGGGACAAAGTCATGGCGACGAGACTCGAGGTTTCCAGCTCGTTTTTGTTCTCTAAAGGGAACTTAATCTTGAGTCAACAACACGGGAAAGTCCTAACAACTGAAACATGTAATACTGGAAACTGCAGAAACCGACATGATGGGGTATTCAGTGACGAACCAATACAAAGCGAAAACAATGCTTGACAAGTGCTCTTCTAACGTTAAAAGTCAAATGAAAAGCGGAGCTGACACTGAGAACATGACAGAGCTCTCTTGGGTGTTTTCCCCTTCGATTGAGTAGACTACATGAAATCCAAATCGTCTAAATTATCGGATTAACCAGCTGTACTTAAAGTGACTGCCGTGTAGCAGATACTGAAGCCTGTTCAGTTCGTTCCACTTCTATGTACTGGAGCCCGGCCAGTGCAGGCTTAGTAGTGCCTTCTATAATTGGTCCTTATGGCAATAAAGTTGTTCTATATATGCCCATGCCAGCTGTTGTCACCCAAGCCCCATAACAACACTTATTAGAGAGTTAGCTGTGAAGGTGGACACAAATCTTCAGTACATTCTAAAAACATAGGTACTCTTTAGGTTTACTGATTTCTTTGTTGTTGTCTGCAGTGGCTGTGTGTCCAGAGGGTTTACAGTAACTGCCGTTGTACGCCCCCAGGCCTCCGAAACCTGGTACGCTTCCCGGGGCCCTTTGAACCGCAAGCGATCTCTGAATTGGAGAGGGAAACGGAAGTCCGATAAATTAAGTACGCCTCGCGGTCAGCCGAACCAGGTAGTCGTGTTCCAGGCTACGTGAAACCTGGAACGTTGTCGGTCGGGGTCGGCAGCCAGGTTCCGTTAGCCGGTCCCAGTTTGTTCCTCGCCTCTTCGTTCTGTCGCGCTTTCAGCTGGAAACCCGTCCCCGTCGGGAACTCCGGAGACGAATAGCGTCCAAATGGGGCAGCCTGTCCTGGAACAAGTCTGCTGGCAGGCACAAGCCGATAGGATGCTGTAACCTGAATCTGGACGGCTCATTCCTGTGCCTCTGCCCTGTGTTTTCATTACACTGCGTTAACTAATTGACGCTTTTCTAATGCAGTGTTTGTTCTGCTGAAAAAACGGTTGTCACTCGCTTGTATTTTTATTGAGCAAGCCAGAGGAAAGCACAGTGTTGCTAAGTTTC
Organism: Aldrovandia affinis; assembly: GCA_029706075.1. Lineage (NCBI taxonomy): Eukaryota > Metazoa > Chordata > Actinopteri > Notacanthiformes > Halosauridae > Aldrovandia > Aldrovandia affinis. The sequence continues at coordinate 889,004 of JAINUG010000147.1, forward strand.
TCCAGTTAGCGTAGTGACAGATGAGCCTATCTTTTACTTCAGTTTGCCAAAGGTGAACACCAAGCCTGTTTGGTGTAAATACAGATGGATATCGGTTTAGGAGCTGGGCAGGGCATGCCGAGTACCATAGCCAGGTTGATTTGTGTGAGTGTCATCTATTAATACAAAGCAAATATGACATGCAGTGCCTATCGTCTGTTACCTCAAGTGACCTGTTTTAAAGAGCGCATAGGGCTGCTTCTGACCAAAATTATGTCACTGTCACTTGTTTACCTTATAATTGCCATTTAACATGTGCGGTACATAAAAATTATGTAGGTTGTAACTCAAATGTTTACACTGTTTTGAAGAACTTTTTTCACGTTCTGTGCTTCTTTCTTTGCCTTCCAGAATTCAGTCCTTGGAACGATGTGAATCCTGCATACAGGCATGAAGCAGAGAGAGAGGTAAGGGCGGCCATTGTCTGGAGGCAGCGAGGCGATGCCATTTTGATAATGGCATTTTGATGTCCTCGGGGGTTACATTACATTACATTACATTATAGGCATTTGTCAGACGCTCTTATCCAGAGCGACGTACAACAAAGTGTTAACCGTAGTCAAGAACAGTTTAGCTGAAAGCCACCCTAGTGGGAAGTACAATTCCTGGGTGCTAGGAGCAACCACATAGTTAGGGTTGGTAGTATCCTCATCATAAGATGAGGTAGTATCCTCATCATAAGATGAGAACATAATATGCTAAATATCACAACGGTAGGTAATGCCACTGACCTGAAACAACGGCTATAAAACAGCTCAAATATTTACTGTTCAAATAACATTGTAACTTTGGTCATTCATTCTGCACTATGGCTCTCTCTTTCCACATGTATCTCCCTCCTGTTCTCTCTGGGCAGCAAACAGTAGTGGGGTAGCAACTGATGAGAATAAAAGAGGTGGGGGTGTGGTCATTTTATGTAAAATACATTTTTGCATAAATTGATGTTGTTGTATTCTCTCTCTATGAGAGATTCAAATTATAATCTTCTATATTGCCATGACACAAAGAAGGTATTGTATAGCCAAAACTAATTTACAAAAAATATATAAAACTATTAACCATAAGTACTGGTTCAAAAATAAATAGTAAAGGTAATTGAGTAGCGATGATGGCAAGAGTGATGATTCATTTATATACAGTATGCTCCAAAATCATTCACATCCTTGATAAAGATGAGCCAAAAAGTATAAAATAAACAATACAGGTAATGAGCGATATTGTATGCTCAAAAAATTAGATGTGGCCATTGCAAAACAGTAATTTTGTGGTCAGTTTTCAGGTATCCTTAGCCGCAAATGGATCTTTCGGCAAGACAATGTTCCAAAGTTTCAGCTTCCTGGCAGTGGCTACCAGGTTTCTGGCCAAAATGTCCTAGTAGAGTTGGAGTTCATGATTCCATTGACCTTAGCAATACCTCCAGGACCAGTAGATGCAAAAATAACCCATAGCATCAAATATCCACCATGTTTCACCGTAGGTATAGGTTCTTTTCAACATAAGCGCCCTTCTTCCTGTGCAAAAACCTCAATTGGTCTCAAATGACCGTAACACCCGATTCCAACGGGAGTTTGATGCCGAACTCCAATTGGAACCGGGTGTTATGGTCAGATAACGACAATATAATGACTTATTTAATGAAATAATATAATTTCCCCATTTTATTAAGCATACAATATCGCTCACTACCTGTATTGTTCATTTTATACAGCCTTTTTGGCTCATCTTTATCGAGGGCGTGAATAATTTTAAACTTAATTTGGTGTTAATATTGTGGTTCCCTCTTCTTCGCTTATCACCTCTATCTCTCTATCTCTGTCTCTCTGTGAGCATAACAATACTTTATACACAATATTTTGGTATTAAAAAGTACAGGTAAGTAAAACTGTGCAAATAATTACAGTACGATTACAGTATCTCTCTCTCTGTCTCTCTCCGTTTCAGTCTCTCAGCGATAGTGAGCGAGCGCAAGGCAAGAACAGACCCTGGGAGTCCGAGTTCAAACCGCAGCCCTGGAGGCCCGAGGTAAGTAAAGTGGCTTGCTCCGGGGGCCTCGCAGAAACCCCCACTCTGATCCGGCACCCTCGCCCACTCCCCCCTTCGCGGAGACGCACACAAATCAGCGAGCCGCTGTCAGCGCGCCTGTCGGGCGGGAGCCGAGTGCCCCCGCTCTCTCCTGCGACCCAATCTCTCGCTTTTGAAGTCGTAGGGAAATCCTCCAGAGTGCTGCGCGCTCTTTCAAAGCCCGAGGGTCAGCTGGAATTTACATCAAGTCACACGGGGGGCCCTCCCTCTGGAAGAGGAATCTGTAGAAAATACATACCACGTACTGCATGCATGCGCGATCCGTTCCGGAGGGTTTCTTTGCCGTTTTTTTACTTATGCCCGGCTTTGCTTTTCGCGCCGCTAACTGAAGCGTGTTGGTGTGGTAGGGCTGTAGGGCTGGTAGTGTAACGGTTAGGGAGCTGGGCTTGTAACTCAGAGGTTGCTGGTTCAATTCCCAGGTGGGGCACTGCTGTTGTACCCTTGAGCAAGGTACTTAACCTGAATTGCTTCAGTAAAATACCCAGCTGTATAAATGGATTGCATGTAAATAAATGTTAACTGTGTAAGTCGCCCTGGATAAGAGCGTCTGCTAAATGCCTAGAATGTAAAAGGTAAAAATGTGTTTCTGAATCAAAGGCGGCTCCTCCCAGCTTCTGCGGCAGCTCATAGCTCGCTGTTATTATCACCGTAAGAAACCTCGGTAACGGTTTGCTTTCCTTCCAAAGTTGAAATAACTGGTCTGTTTCAGGAAGTCATCGCAGAGACCGAGGAGCGAGTGGGAGAACAGGAATATGGCCCGCTGGAAAAGATAAATAAACCCTGCCACACATAAATGTGTGAGAGTAGTGGGCCACATTCTGTTCTATTGTTTCTGTCAGTCCCTGAGGCACAGAATTGGTCATGGACTGATGATTATCAGTTAATGGAAGTGCTAGCGGAAACATTGGCAACGCATTGCCTGTGGCATGTGGCGACCGATGTTGCCTTGTACACTGTGGCTTCGACTCGACTCAATGAGGAGGCAGCTCTGATATTCAAAGTGGTCTACGTGTGCTGTTGCATGCTGTAGATGCTGTTGAAAATCACCCGGAGGGCGTTTTCCTCCTTTTTTGGGGGGGCTTTTGCATATAATAGCGTCCGAATGGCCATCCCCCATGTGTATTTGCATTTTTGAACATCTCATGCTTCCTCGAGTTGTCTCGCCCACATTACCCCAGGGGGTTTCCAGGTCACGGCGCAAACAGCGGTGAGGCATGGGCATTCCTGACAGGGGGGGTCATGTGTCCCTGTTATATTTGGAGAGCTGGGATCAGCTGCTCCAGCTGGGATCAGCTGCTCCCCCTTGAACCGGCTTTGCAGGACTAGCCATGGGTCCAATCTGCATGGGATGCAGGTCCACTCCCCCAGTCAGAACTACTACAACGGGGCTTCTGACCATTCTAGGATGGTAGGATTGCTAGGATTTCCAGCCCCCAGAAGCCCTGGCTGTCACCTCCCACACACCCTTGATTCTGACAGCCTCTAAACAGGTATTAGCCCAAACCTGGAATGACTCTGCCTCTGCCTCTGCCCAAGGCTCCAGTGCCATTTTGGCTTTCGGTGCTAATTCAGAGCGTTCGCCAGTGAACGTCCCCAGGCATTTGGGGATAAAGTCAAAAAGTGTTTTTTGCATTGGCATACCATACCGTACTGTTACCCGAGGCCATGATCCCAGGTTCCTTTGCCAACAGAATCGCACAGTATCTTGTTCTGGGAACTAAATTTACGACACAATACAATTCAATACAACACCATACAACTTTATTAATCCCCGAGGGGCAATTTGATTTTGGGCATAGTAAGAACAGACAAGAAGCAGACAGACAGATACAATAGAGCTATGTTAGGGCTGGACTGAAACATAAATCACAAAATCTGATTATCCTAAGTAACGTCCAGTGAGGAGGGGGGGTGGGGGTGGGGGTGGGGAGTCTAGTAGAGGCCTCCAGGTAGAGCCTAGGTGATTTATTTTAGTGATTTGTTTACCAGGCAGATGGCCTTGGGTATGAATGATGCCCTGCGTTGGTTGTAGAGCACCTGGGGAGGCGCAGACGGCGGCCGAGAGGGAGCATTTGAAAGTGGGGATGGAGGACATGGGCACTGTCCCCCAGGATGTTGTGGGCCTTCCTCCTGGACTCATAGAATGAGACTAGGCTTCTGAGAGGCACCCCAGTGATTTTGGAACAGGTGTTTACTATGGATTGGAGGTCCCAAATACAACAACGCCTCCCACGAATTCATACGGCATCCCATCACTTCTTAAGGATGAGGTTTAAACTAATAAAGTGCGGTGAGCTGGCGTACATTGCAGGCCACGTGAATGCTTTTTATTTCATTCCACTTCCACGTTCGCTCATTGACATCGTTACTTTATTGACCCGCTCTCAGCTTTAGAGCGGGGGAAGGGAAGATTTGGGATGTCACGGACGCGCTAAGACACTTCCCGCAGGGCATTATGAGGGCAGAGGGCTCCCCTCCTAATCTGCTAATCCCATTGGTGGCATCTCCTTTGTAACCTTTAAATCCTTGCAGGACAAGGTGTCGGTGAATGTATTTCTGTAACAGACTGTGGACTCAAACCCCCACCAGGAAGCAAACCCCCGGCCCCTCCTCTTAATCTGCCTGTTCCCCGATCCGCTACCTTGTGGGCGCTTGCCCCAATCTCACTGGCCCAATGTGGAATGCCTGCCGCTCCTGAATAAAGCCATTGTCCCTTGTAACCGTAGACGCCAGAGGGGCCGTGTTCTCTCGACAGCATGCCTGGGCATTGGAAGGTCAATATGCTGCACATCTGGAGAGGCATTTTGATGGAGACGTGTTCGTCGGTCACCATTACCCTGTAGTCTGTACATAAGTAACGAGCTGGTGTCCATCCAACAAAAAGGCAGATGGATGAATAAGTGGCTCGTGGCTTTACGGCCAAGTCCTCACTACAAGTACTTGTTGGCACTCGTTGATGTGAGATTATGTGATGGACCTGCTCGTTAACGAAAATGACTTTGGAATGCTGTCTCTCTCCCCTCCCCTCCCAGTACAAAGGCCAAGCAAATTTGCATATTTTTGAAGACTGGTGTGGCAGCTCCACTGCACAGCTCCGGAGGAACCTGCACTACCCTCTGTATCCTCACGTGAGTCCTCCCCCTCCCCTCCCGAATGCAGGATACTTTTGTTACCCTTACAACAGCAAACAGTGTGGAGCACCCCTCCAGATTCGTGTACATGCACTCGTGTTTGCACATGTACATGCACACGCACACACATACAGTTCATGCACACTTATACACGAACAAATACAATCACACTGGCACATATGCATACAGGTACACACAACACAAATGCATAAATATACATACACATATATGCGCATACACACTGCTGATCTAAAAGAACTGGATAGCTGATGCCATAATAAATTCTGTATCAACGCTGAAGTCACTGGTGAAGTGGGCGGGCCGCCATATTGATATTCCCATAACAAATGATTGAGCAATAACCGATAACCCACGGACTAGAGTCGATTCATGTGCTCATAAAAACATCTACAAATCAAAATAGTTTGGCGCAATTCCAAAATGTTTTTCACCGCAATGACACGCTTTTCGGTGTAGTAACACTATCAAAAAGGCATGTGGCGAGACCATTCACAGGTGCTAATTTATTGTAATTATAGTCATTAAGTTGGCTAAATGTTAGGGTAGGCGAGTTCAACAGAACTATAACGTTTATAATGGCAACTATAACGTTTAGAAAAACATTGGGAATTCACGAAGCTTGCTTGCTAATGAAAAAAATAATCAGACAAACAAATAAATCAGTCTCACTGGGACAAGCACTGGCAGCAAGGCTTTCTCTTTCTCAGGTTTCTCTGTCTGTCAACAACAAACAAAATATCTGGTTAACCATAACAACAACAATTATGACAACACTATCTTTAATGTAATATTACTAAGGTTACTATCATTTTACGATTAAGACTACCCAGCACTCCCTGGAAATCAGTCCTTTACCTGGACTATAACATTACTGGCTAAATAACATGAATGAATGAATGAATGAATGAATGGATAGCACTGTAACTCAATGGCGTATGTCCAAAATCTCGTCTTACATTCAAGCAATAAACTTGCTCCTCCACCTCTTCTTCCAGAATTTGTAGCCGTAAGGATTACTTACCTATTTGCTACAGACTCAAGTAGTTTCCAGCTAACTTGCCGTATTAGGTGGGAAAAGTATATTGAAAGCAGATGCTTCCACACTGGTGGTTATCTATTTACCCTCTGTACATGCACAACGATCCATACATATACAACCACACAGGCGCGCTCTTAACTTCCCTTAGTCATTCGTGGACACATGCACGCATGCTTGCTTTCTCTCCCTTTCTAACGCATAAGCGTAAATGTCTAAAAACACGCTCTCAACTTACTTCACACATAGCCATACACACAAACACACATACAAATACGCAGTCACTCACGTTCATTGAAGTGTCTCCGGAAGTGTTTTTGTCGGGGAAAGGATCGACACATCTATAATCTGTCAATGTGGACCACGCATTCAGCCCAAAGCAGACCCTAGGCAAAATAATTGTGTCTGGAAGGGTTTTAAATTGCAACTTGAATAGCAGCCTCTTCATATTAATTGTAGTCTCGACTCCAGAACTTTAACAAAGCTATTCAGACACTGTCAGATATTAACTCTTCTGGCGTAGGCTTCCTGCAATCCGTCCTGATTGGTGTCCGCAGATTTCTGATGGTGGATTTGGTTAGCTCAGGCCATTGGTTCTCAAACTTGGTCCTGGGGTACCCCTGTGTGTGCTGGCTTTCATTTCAACCAATCTCTTGATTAAATTAGGTAGTTGACAACAGATTTTAATACCATGCAGATATGACCTGGGGCCGTATGTATAAAGCCGCTCAATACATTTCCAAAAATGGACACCTAAGCTTGGTAAAATTCTTGGAATTTTGGAAATGTACTCCTACTCCTAGAATTAAGAGTAAGAGCTATGCATAAATGTTCTTTACCCTTACAAGTACTCTTAACTTGCCACATATTTGAGACCTCACATAGTCTCTTAACTTTTTAAGAGTAGCTGTTTGCCAAGGTAGAAACGGTATGGTGCTTTTCTGAAAGATGAGATGCATTGTATGTGTTGGACGGTGTAGAGGCAATAATAATAAAAACAAACTTTATTTATATAGCACCTTTGATAGAACACAGCCTATTTAAGAGCCCTTGCAAGTTCTCTTTGACGAGTTGCCAGACTAGCTAGCGTGTCAGAGACGGCAGGCTAGCACCTTTCGTGAAAGAAGAGATGTCCTTTTGTTACCGGATGATGCAAAGTTAATAAAAAAGATAGCATCTTGATTGTGAAGGTATTCTTTCTGTGACAGATCGTGTCAGAGATTGCATTGTCAGAAATTCTCTCTAGGTTTTCACAACAGAAATTAAGGTAATTCTAAGCATTTTCTGGCGACAGGAAAGATTCAGCAGTAATGCATTGGAGCCATTTGATCTGTTATTAGTATAGCCATTTATGTCCCTTCCAGCATCTCACATAATCAAACGGCCACTCCCAATAATCTTTTTTACGCTTGACTAAAAGTAACTTTGAGCAGCTTTATAACATGCTCTTACGAGCTACTTTTGGCTGAGAAAGTTTTTTGTCTTAAAGGCTTTCTTAACTCCATTCTTAGGAGTAATTTACAGAAGCTTTATACACACGGCCCCAGACCCGACTCTTTAAATGTCCTTAAATTAATATACAGTATTAATTATTTGTAACATAAACTGCATTTCTGACATAATGTGGGATTAAGAGTTAAATCATTAGACATTAAAAGTGTATAATAAGCTGGTCCGGTGTGGTGTGCGCTGCCTGTCAGGGAAGCGGTTCGAAACCCACGTCTCTACCAGACTGGCCTTGTTTGTCGGCCCAAATTGGGGGCGGCATTTGGCTGCCCGCGTCTGAGGGAGGGGGGGAGGTGAGCCGATCCGTTGAGGAGCAAGAAAAGGCGTCCGTGGTAGAGTTCCGTCTCGGAAGAGGCAGATCTATCGTCCCGGAAAGAGAGGATGGGTGGCGGACTCGTGGGGGAAGGTGAATTGAGATAAATAGAGGGTATAATTGGCAACCAAATTGCAACCAAACTTTTTTTTTTTTTTTTTTAAAGTATAATAAAAAAACAAAAACAATGAACAGGTTGTTATACTTCAGCAATTGCAATTATGGTTGGGATGAAAACCAGCATACACGGAGGTAGTTCAGGACAGAGGTTGGAGAACCAACGGCTTACGCGGTTTATCGGTTCGCACACCTGCCCCGAGATTTGTGACTCATCGGCAGCAGTCACTGACCGCTGGCTTATGAGCAAAGCGCATCCCCGTGTAAGTTGGTCAGAGGGAGAAAGCGGAGCCGGGCAATTTATGCTACACGGTGGTTTCAGACCTCAGGATAGAGTCGGCTTCACTTTCCCATAATGGCAGCTGCACTGGGCTCTGCTCTGAGAGATCAAAGCGGCCGCACACACAAAGGCTGGTTTCACCTTCCCGGCCAATGTCTGCCACTTCACCCTCTTCTGCCTTTACAGAGGAAGTCTGCTGCCTCAAAGAGCAGGCGCCCCGCACGCACCTACGCACGCACACACACACATACGTGCACACCACACAAAAAACATGCGCAAGTGCGCACACACCTGTACACACGCATAAAACATACGCACACCCCTGTACGTACAAAACACACACACACACACACACACACACACACACACACACACACACACAAACTTTAGCAGACATTTTTGCCTAGGCTAAAGGCTCTTGTTTCTCTAACAATTGGTTTTTGTTTAAAATGAAGAAATGGACGTGCATTGCTAACTGCGAACCGAAGTGTTTGCTAAGACGGTGTGGAGTTAGGCCTTTTTTTTAGGCCTGTTTCACGTTCTCACCAAGCTAGGTGCTCCTCAGAGATTGACAGAAAAAGTCACACGATCCAGCAGTGGCGCGGCTGACCCCGTTCCCCTCTGTTTTCCAGGCACGCACCACCGTGAAGAAGCTGGCCGTGTCGCCCAGGTGGACCAACTACGGCCTGAGGATCTTCGGCTACCTCCACCCTCACACGGACGGTGCGTGTTTCTGCCCGCGCGTAGACGGGGAGGCCCCCCGGTGGAGAGCTTTACCGGTGAAGCTTCACCCACTGCCCGCTGTGACTTTTGTCAAACATTCTTAGTGTTAAAAACCGTTTCAAAACTTCTACTCAGTCTGTTGCAATGGTGCATTTAGGAATGGTGTGGATAACACGGGCGAGTGTGCCTCCCACCACAGGAGCTGTGACACAGAGTGTATTTCAACCACACCACTTGTTAATTACAGAAAAGAAACCTACCAACGTGCATTAAATCAATTAAGCAGGACTCTTGCCACTACTCTCTGACCATTACTCCTTTTGCTTCAGAATTGTATCATTGCAACAGACTGGGTAGAAGTTTTTTAAGCCATTCTTAGCACAACAATGCAGTGGTGACACCAGGCAGGAAATTGGTTACCTTGGTTGTCAGGTCAAACATGTCGTTAAAAGCAAGGCCCGCACGCTCTCGTAACCTGACGCGACCTCTGGATAGGGTCCCTCGCCCCACCCACTGAGTCACGGCGGCGGCCCCGCTCTCCACGCCCGCTGCGACTACGGCTCACAGACGGCGCACAGCTGCCGCCGCCCCCGTAACCCGACCCCTGCGAAACGCGACTCTCCTTTGTGAACCGGGCGTTTGTCTGATTTCCAGAGACTAGAAATGCACAAGAGGTCTGTGGGCCTTTGATTTCCTCTTCTTTCTCTTTGTCGAAGCCTTCTAGTGTGACACGGTATTTAAAGGTTGAGGTTGTGCAACAGCCGCCATTGTCCGAGGCGACTTGCGTACATTACAGTTTGAACAAACGGCTGGATTTCACCGAGGTCGCCTAGGTTAAGCGCCTTGCTCAAGGCTACGACAGCAGCGTCCCACAGGAAACTCATCACACTCGCGTGATGTAGAGCGTGTTTTATTCTCAGACGCTGGCAGCAGGATTTGTGATTTGACACTTTTTAACTGTCAATATTTTTCAAAGAATGGCCAAAGATCTCCCCCCCCCCATAATATGTTCACCAATCTCATAAAACATTATAGAAGACAAAATGTTAATCCAGATTTATTTTTGTTGGATTTTATTTAAAATGATTTTTAGGGGTGTGAATAATTATGGCATATTTTGTGGAAAAAAATATTGCTTGTTAAAAAATATTTCTCTGAGCTATTAATATGAAAGAGTATCATTTCCATTTTTTTGGAGCATGCCATATGGCTCATTGCCTGTATTGTTTATTTTATGCAGACATTTTTGCTCATCTTTATCAAGGGTGTGACTCGTTCCGGAGTTGACTGTCTATATTTACACACTACTGTTGCAGCTGTGGCTCATTAAATGTGTCAACACTGATGCTGTATATTTTAAATGCTCTTGGTCAGGAAAATAAATAAATAAATGCAGGGTACATTTACACCCAAGTCCTGAAGTCCACTTTCACCCAAAGTGCTGTTTCAGGAATCACAGCGCATGCGTGTTTGAAACCTGCCGGCTCAGGTTGTGGTGTGAGCGCAGAGCAGCACTCGCCCAATCTATAATTAAAACTGACCGCTGCCTGGGCCATCGGCCAACCGGATAAGACACTGTGAGTAAGACCCGCCCTCCCCTGCCTTTGTGCTTCAGGCGAGTACCTGTTCGCCGTGGCCTCCGACGACAACTCTGAGTTCTGGCTGAGCCTGGATGACAGCCCCCTGAACGTCCGTCTGCTGGCCCTAGTGGGAAAGGTGGGTACCCCCTCCCCCTCCCTCCCTCCCCCACCCACCCCCTGTAAAGGAACAGGATGGGCTGCCCCTTCATCATGGCAGTTGTGAGCGAAAATATTATAGCATTTTTATACAATGGCACTTTTCATGTAGTCTTATTTCATGTACCAAAGGAAAAAAATGCTACTGCACAATAAATGTGAAGTACAGTGTAGTAGTCTTGTAATCTCTGCCATCGCAAGGGATTTAGCCTCAGTCTTAATGATTGAAAGAAGGATGTCTCCCAGATTGTCATTGTGAAGCCTGTACATAGGGTCAGTGTCAGAGCAATAGAAGTGTTCTCCCACTTCTAACCGTGATTATGGTGATATATCTGGGATTGAAACTGCATATCTTTACTAGTTATGAAGAGAGGCAATCTAAGATAATTTTTTCCTGTCAGTTTGATAAATTGGAGAAAATGTCAGAAATGTTTCCATTAAAGGGTGCAGTTATGATAGATTTTTTTTTACTGTGTCGATTACATTTTTTAACATGGCTGGTTTCTACTCTGGTGTCTTTCAGATGGGCACAGAATGGACGGCTCCGGGGGAGTTCGAGAAATACGCCAGTCAGATCTCTCTCCCAGTCAGGTAAGTTGGCCGGTGTGGTGTGGAGGAGCTGAAAAATATGAAAAGCAAGGACTGCATTATCAGCCTTTTGTGGGGGGGAAAGGGGACAGGTCTGTGATGGGTCACAGACCAGCCTCAATGTATATACCAGTGGGCAAAACCCCTGTTTTGTCACACTGCACATCTGAAGTGTGCCAAAATGCAACCAAGGCCTCACATAAAGGTTGAAATGACAAGAGTATTTTTAGAAGGTGCGTTCATCCGATGCCTCTCCCCTTTGGCTATCCGGGCAGGACAACTAAAACATGGGACCAAGTGAAATAGAAGCTGAATTTTAATATTGGCACAACAGAAAGGCGTAAGAGGATTGCAGATGTGACTGGGATGCATCATTTCCAGGGAGAGGGAAAATGAAAGTATGATGAAAGTATGTAATGTCTGTCAGTGTGAGATGACAAATGAAAGGGGTAGATACTGATATGATCTTGATCTAAATCAGCAGCTGTCACAACTGCTGAAATCATATCAGAGTTTGGTTATTCTACTTAAATTAGCTGGAAAATCTCAAGTTCAAATGAGGCCATGGGTTGGTTTAATGAAGCAGCATAACATTTAGGAAAGTATTTATTCGGTGTGATAAAGTCTGCCCTCTTGCCGGTGGAGGACCACATTACAAGTAAAGGGGCGACTGGCAGGCCTTTATCGTGGAACACAAGGCCAATGTTGGTTGACAGTTCATAGAATGTAGTAATTTGAGACATCGTTGTGTTTCATTCACATGTTTCTGCAGAGAGAATGTGGTCAAAGCACATAACAGCTTTTGTATGGAATGAAATCGCTTTTGAAAAATATGTATATGCTCAAAAAAGATTCGTAAACGTAAATTGCAGTTCGTAATTCTAAATCACTCTTTATAAATGCAAAGGAACAATCTGTGTGCAGGTACACCTCTCATTTTATGAGTATATGCATCTGTGTTTTAAGTTCAAGACGCATACGACTTTCGTTCTGCATCTGGAAACTTTCTACAAAAGCAGTGCCTATGCCTATTTATCTTTGATAAATGTGGCGGGACTTGTTAGTTCATATCCTTTTACGAGAAAATGTACACACACTTTTATGAAAGTAGACTATTGGTAAATGAGCGATCAGTCCCTAAGCCAAGTAAATTTGTTTCTCTACTTTTACCCTGAGTTCTAAAATAAAATAATTTTGTTTTGTGCTGAATTAAAGCTACCTTGCTAGCCAGCCAATTTATTTAGCTAGCGTTGATTGCAAATTATGCCTTTAATAAAAATAGCTATTTCCGCCTGCTTTGCCCTACTCCTAAAACGCTGCAGAGACATGGTTGATAGCAGGATTTGAAGGGCACAAGTGTACCATCAAGGCCCAAGTTTTGAAAAGGTTTGACCCAAAACCTATGAAATATGTGAGAATATTTTCATGGTATGCACTTAAAATCATAAATCATTTCATGCTGTAGTTACTTTACTTTTCATTATGACAAATTATATATCAGCCAGGGGTAAATTATTATATTCAGTTCATACCCAACATGTATACCACATGTACAGCAAATGTGTTACAGATATATTGAGCGTTCAAATTCTATAAGGCCTGTAATGCTTCCTGTGTGGTTTCCATTCATTCATTCCACATAAGGCTCCCTGGCGGTAAAGAACATTATCTCGCCAGGCAGGTATTTGTGACGTGACCGCGCACTGCAGGCGAGTGTGACTGTGTTGGCTGAACTAAGGAAAACCAAACATAGGCAAATGAGGTACCATTTCAAAGGATTACGCCTCAGGGATTCACTTAAGTACCTAAATTGACATGCTATTGAACCAGTCGTTGCCCAGAATACAGAGAACACGCCCTTATTCCTGGATTTGTGTAACGCGATTGGTACATGCAAGGAAAGCTACAGGTTCGGCTGTGATTTCACTCCATACTTTTGCGCCCTCACAGACTGATGACATCAAAGCGATATTATTTTGAAATCATCCACAAGCAGAACGACCTGGGTACGGACCACGTGGAAGTAGCGGTAAGCCTTTTCACCTCCATTTACACATCCACACACTGGGTCTCTCAAAGTCCTTGTCTATATCGGTATATTCAGATATAAAACCAGAAGTGGGTGTGGCTTAAACCAGAAGTTGTATGAAATGAAAGGAAATACCAGTTTTGTAGCCTAATTTTCACTGACATTTCAATTATTGTCATTTCAAAGCGTCAAACTTTTATTTAACAACAACAACAACAATGTCCTAAATGTTTAAATGAGAAACCATACATATACAGCTGCATATGCAGAATTCCTCCCAGATGTTTCTGGGAGTATGGACAAACGTCAAGTCTTGACATATAATCCATGAAATCGTAAAAAAAAAAAAATCTGAATATCATTGATCAATTTGAGCAGAAAAACATCTGGATACAGTGCGTTTCCGTGTAGGATGTTCGAGTTCGGATACAGCCCTAGTGGGGGGTCCATTCTCCTTGTAACTTTCCACCCGTTTCGTGTTGCTACCCCCGCTGGGAAAGAACAGGAAGTCATTGTATCATCAGGGTTTCACTCCAGACAACCCTGAAACCCCCCCAGCACCCCACCCGCTTCCTCCTTTGCACGAGAGTGATGGGAGTCCCAGAAAGGCATGAGTAATCACTATCTCAGCAGGAGGAGAACATGCTTCCGTTGCCCTGTATCCCTGCAGCCGATTTTCTTGATGTATGAGAAACTTCACAAGCTGTTACAGAATTAAAAACCCCATAAATCCTATCTGTATAAACCTATTTAGGTTTCATGCAGGTTTATAATGGTTATTTTATGAGGCTATTTCAGACACTTTTAGTGCTTTTAGTGTTTTAAAAGCAATGGCACTACATGCATTATGATACATTTGACTGCCTATAATTTTGAATTGGAAAGTTGTTGTGTTTTATTGCACAGCATTCCATATGGAGATAAATTGTTTAATACGGGGTTAAATGCATAGTACTGTATGATTAACGGCATAATGTCATATTTGATTATGACAGTGTATGCACATTTGGGTATTACTACACGTACCTGCACTGCAAGTGTAATGTGCATGCATAAAAATGACATATTTAAGCATTTGAATGTATGTTTCCTCCATGTGTGACTGCTGCTCAAATAGACACTGGATAGTAAGTATATTTTAAATAGGTTCTTGTATAAATATCCAAATCTGTCTAAACTTCTGAAACCAAATTTCTCTTAAGTTTTGAGGACCTTGATAGTCTACAAGGGTGAACAACTCCTGCTAAAACACACTTTCCTGTAGCCTGTGAAATTGTAATTCAACACTGTTCAGTATTCCTGTAATCCAGCACTCCAGACCAGAACTGCGTGTATAACCTCTCATTGTGAAGCCAAGATTTATTTTCAAGTGCATGTCATAACTGTGGACCTTTACTGCATGTTCTGTGTTAATGATTGGTATCCTTGGCCTCTACCAGGAAGTACTGCTCGAAAAATCTCTGCTATCATCAGTTGCAGAGTGACTGTAAAGTGTTTTTTTCAGCCCTGTCAATATTTTAATGGGGACAAGCCTTTGAAAATGTAGTTCTTCGGGCGTGAGGTGTTGACCGAGATCATTCCGGAAGTAGTCACATTTTTAGAGCCCTTAAATTATGCAAACCAGTGTAAACAGTGTAAAATTAGATTAATGCTAAACAAATGGTCGTATATTCTTCTGTAATGTTTTAATGTGTTATTCTTAATAGCGCATATTAACGGCATGATAACATTATTATTCATGATCAAGTGCTTATATGTATATGTGTGTGTGACGTGTAGGAAAGTCTATGTATGTGTATGTCTATATAAACACACAAAATTATACATACATACAAACTGTGGCCTGTTAATTCACAGCCTTAATAAATTGTAAGAAGGTGATTTAACAGAAGAAGAAATGCAAGTGTTAAAGAATAGCTTGTTTCCAAGTTGATATTTTAACACTACAAATACAACACAGAGCTGTAGCACGTTTTACAAACACACACAGACACACAGACACACACAAACACACAAACACACACACACAGCTGTAAAGTGAGCAGGCCTTCGATTGTATTCTAAAATGATAAATGTTGGGTAATAGAAAACAGAGGGAGGAATGCAGTACATGGAATATTGACTAAAGTCCAGAGCTGCTTTGAGGACCAGGAAGCAGTTTGTCATAGGCTGTCCCATTAATATTGGATTAATATTCAGACCTGCGGCTGAACCGCCCTGACCGTTGTAAGTACGGCTGTGGTTTCGCTCTGACTTTGTTCTGTTCTCCACAGTGGCAGCTGTACCCGGGCGGTCTGCAGTTTACAATTATCGGCTCCAAGCACATTTCCCTTTACACAAGTAAGTAGGCGAGGCGGAGACTTTCTGCTGAACTTTTCCGCAGTGTTGAGAGACCGGTTTGGGGTTTGTCTGCCACAATTCCCGACATCTCAGTTGGATGTGCATGCCTTTCTCAGTGTTTCTCAACAGACTTGCCAAAAGCACCTTTCCTAGCTTGTGTCTTGCCTTCCGTTCAGACGAGTCGGCCCTGATGATGAGCGAGGTCAGTCACGTCCCGCGGTCGGCCGCCAGTCACGTGAGGCCGGCCAGCAAGAGCGTCGGGAGCGGCGGCGGTCACACCGCGGACATACTGAGAAAGGACCCCCGGGACAGCCTCCACCAGCGTGAGTGACCGTGCTGTCTGACCCCCACTCCATTGTTCACCCCAAAGTTCCCCACTCCATTCTCCAGAAACAGAACATTGAACCATGGGGCTTTTGTGTGGCGTTCTCCAGAGTCTGACGATAGCGAGAGTTTTCACCAGGGCTGCTCATTACTGGGCCCTGGGAGGCCACAGCACCTGCAGGGCTACTCAACCCTGGTTCTGGAGGGAAACAGTATCTGCAGGGCTACTCAACCCCAGTCCTGGAGGGCTGCAGTGTTTGTAGGGCTACCCAGCACTGGTTTTGAATGGCCGCAGTGTCTCCAGGTTTTCTGTTCAGCCAGGAAGCGCCTGATTCCACTAACTGTTGTCCTGATTGAATGAAATGAGCTTATTTCTCCAGTTATGAGTGTTAATGGTTTAAAGGGTGCATGTAGAGACCTGCTGGACTGTGGTCTTCAAGGACCAGAGATGAGTTGCTTCTGTTTCCATCTATGTATATTTATATTTATTTTACGGCTGTGACAATTAATCTATTAATCTGACCAATTCGTCAACTAAAGCATTAGTTCACAATCAATTTTGCTAATTTTAATCAGATTTTTTCGATTAAATATACACAAAATGACAAATTACAAGTTCACAAAAATAAAATTTCTTAACCCAAGATGTTCTGATGCAGTTGTTTGGACATGTAACACAATGCATCGTGGAAACATTTGCACCACTCAACGATAGTATGGGAAGAATCTCTACAAAGAAGAGACTCTTCGATGACAAAATAATCAACACTCCTTGTGAGCTAATAGTGCACAGAAATGGAAGGATTCTAAAGGAAAATTGCATGCTAGTTTTGCTTTCAAGTTGGATGTGGAGGGAATTGTGACAGAAAAGTCTACTGTCTTCACTGTAAACAAACAAATTTGGAATACCATTCAAGAGCAAATTGTCCTCATAAATGCAAACCAAAGCATCAATTAAAAATGATGACACATGCTTCATAGTTCTAGGTAAGTGTTCCCCCTAACATTTTACTTTAATTATAGACATGGGCTAACAGCTTAAATATGGTTTAGCGACTCAACTAATCTACCTTATGTAGAGCAGCGCCCGTTTTTTTGTCAGCAAACTATGCTTGTGTTATTATTTTCTAAAACGGCTGTTCATTTGCATAAATTGTCATACATTTTGGAGACAAACCACTTACTCAGGGTCTAGAGCAGTTAAAAATGTTTTTTGAAAATATGAAACGGCCATCTGGTTACGTCTGTTGTCTAATCCCTAGTCTGTATTTTGTTCAGTACCTGAGCTCTATACTTTTGCCACTGTTTTACTTTGTTACGAGGCTATGTAAGCAAGCTTTTAAAAATAACCATTGTATGCTACTGTGACATTTATCAAATAGTAATGTGAGCAATGTTATGTTGTTGTCGTTTGTCTGCTGCTGGCTTATAAATGAAGATCCTTTTCTTTAACGTTACTGTGTTAGTGTTTGCAATCTTAACCATTCTTGGTGAGCTATGATATGGTAGATTAGCGGTGGTTGATCATTGCCATCTACTGAACATTGTAGGTATTGTTATGGCAAGTAATATTTGACATCAAAAAAGCATATGATGAATGCCACAGAAATAGCATTTGTTAACTGACTGATTAATTGACAAATTAATTCAACAAATTCAAATAGAAACAGAATATGTTTTTGATCGATTTAACAGACATATATAAACATATATTTATATATATATATATATATATACATTTTACATTACATTTACATTTTAAGCATTTAGCAGACGCTCTTATCCAGAGCGACTTACAAGATGTGCATAAATACATGGTAGGAACAATCATAGTTTGCGCAAGAGATCAGTGCAGTAATACAGCGATAGACATCATTGCAGGCAGCTGCATACCATACCTGTAACACTGGGAAGGAAAAGGTTAGTAAGTTGTTGTTTTTTTGTTTTTTGGGGGTTTTTTATAAGCAGGGGTATGTAGTGTTGAGCAAGTAGGCAGTGGTGATGACAATTAGCTAGATGTACATAATTCAGTGGTAGTGGAGTCTGAAAAGGTAGGTTGTGAGTCTCTTGCGGAAGATCGCAAGTGATCCCGCGGTCCTGACCGATTGCGGAAGGTCGTTCCACCAGCGAGGGGTCAGGACAGAGAAGAGACGAGACCGCGAGGAGTGGACAAAATATATACATATACAGGACATAGACAAAATGTAGACAGAGTAATGTATATGAATTAGGCCAATTTCCCAGTTTCCAGTAGTACCCTGGCTTGTTTCCTGACATTTTGGGGGATCTTTGCTTTTGTCCATAAATAAACACAGATAGTCCTAAAGGGTGGCGTTGTTTAGTGTGTAAAGCCAGCTCCCTCCTCGTGCTTCTGGGGAATTTTGTCTTTCTCTGTTCTCCATGTCCTGACATTGCTTTGTGTGCCTTGCTGCAGTTCCGCTTGTTGACGAGACATACTTGCGCGCCGTCCTGCCCGACTGCTCCTACCAGCCCAGCTACATCATCAAGGGCTTCCCCCTGCTGAGGTATCAGGGCCTACAGTTTGTGAGTATGACCACCGCCCGCCTACCTGTGCACGCTTCTGACCAACCTGTTGGTTAGTTCATTCAGACTCCAGGAAGTAAAAGTGTTGCTCTTGTCTTTGCGATTGGCCAACGTATGTCACACTTGGCGATCTAACCAGTCACTGATCACTGAGTGCAAACGGAACATCAAAGGGCTATGTTATGGAAGCCCGTGTTTGGCTGCTGGTACCATCGTGATAACAGCTGAACTTTAGTTGGAATTTAAATGAGCTGACATTCAACTAAAGAGGACGATAACCCGGGACACACAGTCTTTGACATCGTTTGGGGGAGAACAGATGCGAAGGTTTTGGTGACATTCAGTCACATTTGACATTGTTGTGAAGCATAGAATTAACTAGCTGTCATCGGTCTGTTTCTTGAAGTATTTGTATAACTAAGCACTGTCTAGCCTTGATTTGAATACTGAAATACTGCTCTCGTCATTAATTAATATACAAATATCCATTAAGAAAGTCAACCAAAGGGCTACATCTATTTAGTCATACTGTCATAAATTGGTTTATCATGGAATACTTTTTATAAGGTTCTGTCTGTAAGGGGATGCTGTTGATTTAGGATTGAGCTGTAACTTTCCTCGTTGATTGACAGGTCCGCATGTCCTACATATACCCCAATGACTACACGCGACTAACTCACATGGAGACTGACAACAAATGCTTCTACCATGCGAATCCACAGTACATAAACAGGTAAGCCCGCGAATCCACAGTACATAAACAGGTAATCCCGCGAATCCACAGTACATAAACAGGTAATCCCTCTCTCGCCAAGCGGTATGCATCAGTCACTGAAGTCACAGATGATTTAGCATCACACGAGACAATAGAAAATGTGTCACTCATGTGTAGCCTACATACACATAGCAGTTTTTTCGAATTGGTCTTCACTAAGGTATGTTGCAGATATTAATGTGATTATAACTGCACCAATAAACTTTGCTGCATGCTGGTACTTGGCATGAGACCAACTTACCTGTTTTGTTGCAGTACTACAAAACGCCAAAAGGTGGCACCATATTACCACAGTCGCCAGAGGCAGAACATTAGTAATCACTGACTTTGATCGCAAAAGCATGGTGCTGCTTTTATAATAACCGATGACATTAAAAATATGGTGTTTCTAAACCTATATATCACCGATGGATTAAAATGTGACCATTGAAAACATATTATGTTGCATACAGATAAATACACATGCAATATACAGACTTGAACAAGAACAATGCATTTATTTGCTTGTGCAATAATGTTAACAGTGTTTTTGTAAGCAGCCAATTTTAAGATCATTTTAAACCTGTTAATGTAATGGTAACTTGTCATGTTATCATTAAACTTTTCAAAACTATTTTGACAGGCATGGGTTTTATCGATACATGAGGATGGACCCCCCTGAAGATGGGCGTATTCCATGGGACAAACGAGGTATCGAGGCCTTTGCCATTGCTTTTGCCATTGTTTCCTTTGTTATCAACAATGTTTTGAATGATCAAACCAATATTTCCCATCATGGAGTAAATCAATAAATAGGCAGGCAGGCAGTGTGGCATAATGGTTAGGGAACTGGGCTTGTAACGTTAAGGTTGCAGGTTCAATCCCCAGGTGGGACACTGCCGTTGTACCCTTGAGCAAGGTACTTAACCTGAATTGCTTCAGTAAAATATCCAGCTGTATAAATGGATTGTAAAGAAATGAAAACTGTGTAAGTCGCTCTGGATAAGAGCGTCTGCTAAATGCCTGTAATGTAATAAATACATCATAACTTTTCCATTTCATATTCAAGAAGTAGGTTAGTGGAGTGGAGTTTCCATAAAAAGCATTTGGATTCCAGTGTGTACTTACATGTGGTGTTACGAACCCATAAACACCGCCCGCACTCCAATAGCCGGGTGGTGAACGAACACGGGACGCGACAAACAAATATTCCTCCGAGCCAACGAGTCATGAAAAAATACACCATTTATTTATGACGTACTCACCTGACAATGAAGGGATATCATAAAAATCAATAAAACAGTCTGACTAAAAGAAAAAAAGAAAGAATAGGTTCTAAACTTCCTCCCGATGCAGATTTTAAAAAAGGACGTTCTCTTCCGCTGACTTCTTCCCCTACGCTATGCTTACCTAGCTATCAAAAGTACATAAGAAAATACACAGGGGAAAACGGACAAGCAAGTAAGGTAAAAAGTATTTGCAAAAGTGTCTTCCACAAAGGTGCAGCTGAATGGCATGAAGTCAAAAGCAGGAAAAAGCCATAAAAAAAATTAAAAAAAAGCTCCGCCCCTTATAATCTTCAGACAGGGGCGTGGCCAGACGAGGTCGAGGAGAGTGCAGCGAAGAACAGCCCAATCACCAACAGAGTGATCACGTGTCCACAGCATGCTCCTATTTGCAATCGAGCGCCTCCCGTTTAACAATCTCGGAGAGGTCCAATTTTTGGCCAACCGTAACAGTGGCGTAATTATTTCAATGTAAAGTACTTCATTTTGTCAACCATTGCGTTCATCGCTTCCTGTGTGAATAAGCATGTCAGTCATGCCTGGCCTACAGCTTGAGAGACTGTTCAAATGTCCAGGGCTTGAGGTACAATACATATGCTGTATTATACAGTGCTTAATGTTTCTGAAACATACAGTTTTAACAGGTGAAATGCTGATACAGCTGTCACAATTGAAAGTAATATTATTGTGTATTATTGTGATATTAGCCTTTGCTTAGCTAGGCCACTCTTTTTTAAGAGGGGTCAATTTTAAAAAAGTAGCATTTTTGTATACAGCACACAGTCAAGAACAGGGGTGTCAAACTCATTCCATCAAGGTGATTTCAATTAGTTCCCCTCCTTGGTTGAAGAAGGGAGCTAACTAGTGAAATCACTTGGTGTAGTGAATTGGTCATAATTCACAGGGAGTTAATTTTTTAAATATTTTTTGGACATAATCATTGGGGTTCCCAAATAATCGTTGTCATTTTGGATTTGGATTTAGAATGGAATTCACATAATAATGTAGCAAATTACAAAATATTCAAAATTAATGATATAATCCATATTGTCATCGTTATTTCGATTTGTTACAAATGATTTTGTAACAGAAAATGTTAGTGTGTCTGTGTACCATATGAGAAACTGCATTGTATGCAATGTTTAGCTATAGCAATTTAATAGCAATATGCATCTTAAACTGACAAAGTTGCTGTGGGTTTATTTGTATAAGTATGGTACTATTAGGTGGTCTTGCACTTCGTAATTTGTATCTTTCACTTGTATCCGACAACGAGCTGTACAATAAGTTGCCTTGCATTAGGTCAGACACTCCGCAAAATTAGTAATAATGACAGGGTCTTTTTTTCTCGGGTTCCAGATTTCCAAGTGTTGGAGGACGACGACATCCAGTATGAGGACCCTCCAGGGGACGACCCTGAAGATGACTGGGCTGAGGGCAGGGCCCCGGAGAGGTCTAACGACATGCAGGACTACGGCGATGACTACGATGACTACGCCTTCAAGCGGAAGAGGAAGCTTTTCTCCATGCCCCTGGCTGACGGGCCAGCCCCGGCCATGAAGAGGAAGAGGCGGGCCAAAGTCAGCTTCCAGGAGGAAGTGCCGGCCCAGCCGCCCGACACGAACCAAAAGGACGACCCAGAGGTCAAGGTGCAGAGGAGAAAAAAATCCAGAAAGAAAATTCAAAGCAATCCAAACAGGGCGTCTGATCCTTTACCTCTCGAACCCCACCCTCTGGGAAAGAATGCATCCGGGTTAGAAGGAGCGCGGAAAGAGAGGCGCGCCGTTCCCGTCCAAGCTCCCGGCAGGATCACCAACGAGACAGCCCGCCACCTGGTGGCTGGTGGAGCGAAGGCCAACGTGACAGATTTGGAAAAGCCTAGCGTAATCAAAAACCGGACGCTCCATCGTAACGCGAGTAGGCGGGCCCCACTGCCCGTTGCAAAGCTGCAAGAGGCTCCCCAAGCTCCCTTGGTTCTGCCCAAGGGCCGGCCTAGGCTGGTGCCGAGGGCAAACGTGACCGCCCCGCAGAGCAAGGTTCTGAACGATACCGCAAAGAGGGGCAGGATCTCAATGAACGGGAGGAAGGATTTCAAAGGGAACGAGGTTGGGGAGAGGGCAAACCCAGAGTTGGGCATCGAGGCTCCCCTGGTTCCGCACAAGGGCCGGCCTAGGCTGGGGCCGAGGGCAAACGTGACCGCCCCGCAGAGCAAGGTTCTGTACGATACCGCAAAGGGGCAGGATCTCAATGAACAGGAGGAAGGATTTCAAAGGGAATGAGGTTGTGGACAGGGCAAACCCAGAGTTGGACAACGAGGCTGCCCTGGCTGCCCCGGTTCCGCACAAGGGCCGGCGTAGGCGGGTGCCGAGGGCAAACGTGACCGCCCCGCAGAGCAAGGTTCTGTACGATACCGCAAAGCGGGGCAGGATCTCACTGAACAAGAGGAAGGATTTCAAAGGGAACGAGGTTTGGGAGAGGGCAAACCCAGAGTTGGACAATGAGGCTGCCCTGGCTGCCCCGGTTCCGCACAAGGGCCGGCCTAAGTTGGGGGCAAGGCCAGTCGTGACCGTCCCGCAGAACGAGGTTCAGAACGATACCGCAAAGAGGGGCAGGATCTCACTGAACAGGAGAGAGGATTTCAAAGGGAACGAGGTTGTGGAGAGGGCAAACCCAGAGTTGGACAACGCCATCCATCACGTTCTGGACCCGCCCCCAGCCCAGAGAGCTCATGGAGAGGACATAGGGGAGGAGGGCATGGAACTAGGAACCCCCAATCAGACACCGAACATCGGCGAGCTTTGGGGGCTAGATGGTGATGCGGAGGAGGACAACGAAGACGACCTGAAGTACGAGTCGATCGAGCAGACCGCCTTCGACCCGGAGGTGAACTGGGAGCAGACCTTTGACGTTGACACGATGGACTTCCATAGCATGCGCTCAGACTGGATCGACCTGAGCTGCAACGTGTCGGGGAACCTGCTGCTGAAGTCCACCGACGCACTGGTTGTGGTGAACAATTTCATGAAGAAACTCAACCAGAGGAATCCAGGGTAATGGTTTACATTTACGTGTGTGTGTCTGTGTGTGTCTGTGTGTGTCTGTGTGTCTGTGTGTCTGTGTCTGTGTGTCTGTGTCTGTGTGTGTGTGTGTGTGTGTGTGTGTGTGTGGTAGTCTTGGCTGGTTTCCAGATTATCATTTGAAAATACTGGGGTATACAGTTTAACCGTTGTTGAGTGGGGTGGAGTGGGGGGGATTGATAAACAACTTACTGTACCATTGTACATGACTTTGACCTATACTTGACCTTGTGCATGACTTATACCTAGAGTAGACCTATGTTCGCTAGCTAGCACAACACCATCATTATTATTAGCTGACTAGCTAGCGATTAGCTAACATTAGCCAGCTATCTGATGCTGCTAGTGATCTAGATGCTTGCTAACTAACATAAAAACCTACTTCTAGCACCCAGTTGTGAAACCAGTGGAGACTAGCTTTGTAGCTAACGTTTTAGCTATCCAGTCTAATGTGCCAGTGTATTTGTCACCATATGAACAAGGACAAGGTAGCTTACAGTAGATAGATGGATAGAAAACTTTATTGCCCTCGAGAGGGAATTTGTCCTGCAAATATGAAGCTCTGGCCAAACAGCACATAATAAAATGTCCATAGTATGCATCACCCACAAATGACAAAATGTCTAAATATAGATGTACACAGATGCATGCATGCAGGTCGACACGAAGTGGGAAGTCTCAGTCTCATATATATATATATATTATAGTGATTTGGAAACAGCAGCACTTTTACACTTTTATTTAGACGGTTGGAGTGTAATGGGCTCGCGGTATACCAGTATGAATACTGATATACATACCATACATACCAGAAACCGCAGTATACGGTGTGCCCGGGAACTGGCACAACCCTGCTGTGTGTCTCTATTTGGGAAAACCCCTCTGAAGCTTCAGTGTCCTCTGTATTGTGTCAGACACAGAATATGAGACAGATGGCAGGTCTAGTGTATTAGTATTGATATTGTGTATTAGTCATGGATGCTGGGCATCATTATACCATGTTCACAATCAAGAGGTCTTAACGTGGTGTTACTACTGTCGCCCCTCCTCTTCACTTACCACACATGTCTACTCCTGTCCTTCCCTCTCTTACCTTACCCTCCCTCTGTCCTGATTCCCTTCCTCTCTTTCCCTCCCTTTTGCTCTCTCTCTCTTTGTCTCTCTGAATTCTCAATTAAATTCACTTATATTCAGTTATGCTTAATTGGCATGAAATGCATAGTAAATATTTCCAAACTATAAAGTAGTCATGTACAAGAACAAGTATTCCAATGATGAGGAACGGATGTAATTATATTGATAACTGCACAGTAAAGTAATAAATGGTTTAGATTTTTTAAATTTAATTTATTGAAATGAATCTTTGTTCCCCCTCCCTTCCTTGCGTCCTCCCTCCCCAGGCATTTCTCCCTGCTCCGGGTGGTGAATGTGGAGATGCGATCGGATGGGGCCCAGGGCAGCCGTTACCTGCTGGAGCTGGAGCTGCTCGAGAAGGGCGGGGCACGGGTGCGCCTGTCCCGCTACGTCTATGTGCTCCAGCGCCGCAGCCGGCCCCGGGCCCTGGGGCGGGCTCAGAGCCGCTCGGAAACGCTGCTCTGCAACCCCGTGGGCCTCGCGTGGAACCCTACCGCCACTGTGCACTTCATCGTCCCAGGTCAGCATTACCCACGATGCTTTGGGTGTGGGCTGGAGTAATCATAGCAGGTTTGAGGTCGGGGAAGCAAATGCTACATTTTCCTAATTATCCAGTTCACTAGAGCAGGGGTACCCAAAGTGGGGGCGTGAACGTCTTTTCAGGGGGCGCGAGATTATGTCTAAATTGCACGCTGGCTCTGGACTCCGTGCCCCTGCTGTTTCGCCAGCCACGGTAATTAGAGAACTGGCACAATTCGGAAACGCGCCGTGCGCATGCTAGTAAAACAGAATGCTTTTATATTCTAATGTATTTGAGCATGGCCCAAATGTTTAAAGGGGTGCGCAGGCAAAAAAAGTTTGGGAACTTAATGTGATACTGGTTATGGTTGTGTTATTGTGAAATGCACTAGATGGATCTAGGATCTAATAACAGACCAGAAACACTGCAGATTATGTAACTGGCTGAATAATTTTCAAAGTTGATAAATGATTGCTTCTGGGGGACTGTGACATATCGTGTATATGATTGAAAGATGCAGTGCTACAGAAAGTGCATTTCCCCTAATCCTCTGTAGTGAAGAACCAGGCCCGGTGGGTTAAACAGTTTATTGTGGACATGGAGAAGCTCTACAAGACCACCAAGGACAAAAATTTCAACATCATCATCACTGACTACAGCAGCGTTGACATGGATGTGGAGCAGGAGCTCAGGACCTCAGCCTTGCCCAGGTAGGCTGTGTTAGGCATGGGTAAACCCTTGGCTTAGGATTTTGTTTGTGTACAGGGCCCCTTGGGGCCTAGAGGGCTGTGGCTAATCTAACTATGAACTGTGAGGTCAAAGTGTACGTAGAGGAGTCTCTATTGGGGTCAAAGGATTTGGGTACAAACACAAGTGTATTTCTGTTCGATTCAACACACTGCTTGCACAAGCACACACACACACACACACACACACACAGGTAACTGCTAAATGAAAGGAAACACCAACATAAAGTGTCTTAATATGATGTTGGGCCAGCACAAGCTGCCAGAACAACTTCACTGCTCTTTGGCATAGATGTCTGGAACTCTATTGGAGGAATGCAACACCATTCTTCAAGGAGAAATTTCACCATTTTGTGGTTTGTTGATGGTGGTGGAAAACGCTTTCTCAGGCACCGCTCCAGAATCTCCCGTAAGTGTTCAATTGGGTTGAGTTCTGGTGACTGAGATAGCAATGGCATATGGTTTACATCGTTTTCATGCTCATCAAACCAATCATTGACCACTCGTGCCCTGTGGATGGGGGTATTGTCATCCTGGAAGAGACCACTCCCATCAGTATAGAAATGCTTTGCCATAGGATGAAGGTGATCACCCAAGATGGCTTTGTATTCATTGCCATTCACCTTGCTGAAATGCCTCTGCAATGTTAGCAAGATCATATTAGGTGTTGATGGTGTGCCCACCTGTCCCAGGTACCAGTATGTGAGGCTGAATGGAAACTTTGAGCGGTCGGCAGGCCTTCAGGCTGGGATTGACCTCATTACTGTGAGTATGGAGGAAATCTCAACAGATATAATGTAGGCAGTTATACTAAGCTACAGTCATTTATCAGGTACACCCTGAGACACTTATCGCATGTGTGTATGTAGTCTGGAATACAACTTTTATGTTCACATATTTGACAGACAGCTGGTTCAGCTCTGGTTTGTTCAGGTATATTTCTCTTTTTTTTTCTCTCTTACTGTGAGGATTAAGGAAATCCTCACAGTAAGAGAAAAAAAAACATGATAAGATTCTACACATACACATACTCTTGCACTGATTACTAGCACACTCGTCTTCACATCGTATCAGTTTGCCAGCAGCAAAACATAATGTTCCCAACTCCAGCAAGCTTCCTTGTTTAAGGCAGGCACTCAACGGGCTTTCTCGTGAGCTGTTGACCTCGTCTCAATCAGGTCATCAGCTTCATCATCTGTCTCTCTCTGTAGCAGTTTTATACATATAGCAATGAATAGATGCGCAGAGAGTTGTGAAAAAGGTACTGCATAGCTCTGAGCAGGTCTGCATCTCTATGGGTGCTTTCCAGGAGGACCACAGCATCGTGTTCCTGTGCGACCTACATATCCACTTCCCCTCGTTCATCATCGACAACATCCGCAAGCACTGTGTGGAGGGAAAGATGGCCTTCGCCCCCATTGTCATGCGACTGGACTGTGGGGCCACACCACAGGAGCCTAAGGGTATGTTACCACACGCTGTGGGGAAAAGCACCACTCTCCCCACACCTCCTGTACCGCTCCCCCCTCTCTGCAAATGTTTTCCTCTTAAAGACAGTTTCTTGCCATCCTGTTGGCTGTATTTAACCTGAAGATCACTGTTCACTATCTCGTAGCAGTGATGGCAATGTTCTCACTACAGAAAATGATGGATGATTACTTTCACCTTGCGTCCCCAGATATTGTAGCCATGCTACATTGGTATGCAAATGTTGTTTCCAGGCTAACTAGCAAGGTAAGAAGACAAACAGTAGCATCAAACAGCGTTCTTATCCCAGTTGGCTGTTTATCTTGATGGCGGCATAGCTAGCTAGCCAGCTAGCTAAATAACATGGTTGCATTGTTCAACTATGTAATGTAAAGGAAACAGACGGTTGAAACAGCATGTAAGTTAGCTGCTGTTTGCTTTCTGCGATAGCTTCATAAATGGAACCAGTTACACCGAACATGGTTCCCATCACTGGAATAGTTGCATTTTGGTCTCTTTTTCCATGGGATTCATGTCTTCGCCCTCTTCTTCTCCATTCTTCTCCACAGGATTCTGGGAGGTCAACGGCTTCGGCCTGCTCGGAATCTACAAGTCAGACCTGGACGCGGCTGGTGGGATGAACACCAAGGACTTCCGTGACCGCTGGGGCGGGGAGGACTGGGAGCTGCTGGACAGGTGAGAGGGGTATAGGGGCAGACAAATGGACCGATGTTCTTTTGTTTCTTCAGAAGGTCTTTCCTCCATTGGGTCAGGTGGCTTTCTTGTACTTTTGCAGGTGTAGGTTTTATCATTAACAGGGGGTAGCTCTACAGTGAAGACTTCTCCAGCTTAATGGTCAGAGCGTGGAGGCGTTGCAGGTGTGACCTTTAATCATGATGATGAGCTTTCCCATGTGAAAGAAGCTGTGATGGTTTAAACAGGCTGCTTTTGTCTCCTGTAAAACCAACCCAGTTTTTTTTTTTTTTTTTTTTAAGGTATGTTCGGTGTTATTTGTAGGTTTAGATTTTCCAGTAATTGGGGTCACGGGCACTGCAGCCAGACCCGTGTCTGGCTTCAGGGCCAGAGGGTGGAGGTGCTGGAGGCAGGGCCTTTATTTGTGGTGATCCGCTATGCAGGTTTGTCAGCTGAGCTATGTACTGCTTAAGCCCGACGTTCTTGTCTTTTGTAGGCCCATCAGGTGCCGTTATTTTGTCTGTTGATACTGGCATTAGAATGTGCCTAACCACTACTAGTCTTGTTTAGTGACTCACCTGTATGCCCCTGCAGAAAATGGATAGCATTTTCATCACTTTCACTTTCCCTTAACCAAAAGTTTGGTGCCCTGGAAGCCTCTCAATGCATTTGGCTTTTTAAAATGTTATAACTTGTTTTTCTAAAAAACTAAAAATTTAAGCAAGGCAGTGCACATTCCCATTCCCATCATGATCACAAAAGTGACAAACATTATATCATTACAATTTTGCAAAAGTTCTATTGAGTATGGGTTTCAGTGTTTGTATAAGACCCCCTCTAAAACAAGACTTTACATCCCAAGGGATTTATCCTAACTTCTAACTAAATTTGGACAAACCCCTCATTTTTTATTTATTTTATAATTCAGTCTAATTCAATCATGCTATCATTCTACTCTAGCAGGATATTACGGGCTGTTTAATGAACACTGAGTGGTGCGTTCTGAGGGCCTGTCACCTTTCATCCATCGGTGACACCTGTCAGATATTTGTCATAGCGGACATTGAAATGCCTTTCTCAGTACCTCTGCCGTTACTGAGAGATAACCGCAGCCTTGGGTGTCCCCCTCTTTACCTGCAGGATCCTACAGGCTGGGCTGGAAGTGGAGCGAATCTACCTCAGAAACTTCATGCACCACTACCACTCCAAAAGAGGCATGTGGAACAGACAGTCCCTCAAAGCCACGTAACCATGGGAACAAGGGGGTCGCACTACACTATTTTGAGAGGGGCTTCAGTTGTCCCCGCCCTCCTGGCACCGTTCACCTATCACTGCGGAGGGGGGGCTGTGGCTGAGCAGGGTGGGGCAGAGGAGGCCCTCTGGACACACTGGTGATAGTGAGGCACCCTGTCACTCAAGCCCTCCGTAGGCTGGGCAGTTCCTACCGTGAACTGTGGTGTACTGGATATTTTGTTGAAATAAAAACAGGAAATACTACTGATTTTAAAACGGATGTTTTTATTTTATTTTTTATGTTTTTAAAACTTCACTTGGAGGAAAAAAAGATGACGAGGAAAGTTATCAATGACGTTTTTTGACATTGATTAAAAATATTGAATCAATAATAATTACAACGTCAATAATGATAAAAGGTTAGCAGAGGGTTTTGTTTGGCCATAGCTGACTACAGTAT
This sequence comes from Aldrovandia affinis, assembly GCA_029706075.1. Taxonomy (NCBI): domain Eukaryota; kingdom Metazoa; phylum Chordata; class Actinopteri; order Notacanthiformes; family Halosauridae; genus Aldrovandia; species Aldrovandia affinis. The sequence continues at coordinate 919,183 of JAINUG010000147.1, forward strand.
GTAGGAAGGGAAACGGTGTGCTTGTCGCTTGAGAGGAACTGTGTGCATGAAGTGTGTTTTCTTACCTTCTTATTTGGGCTGATCGAATTCCAAATTGCCTTGCAATCCAGCGTGCCTCTCTGTCTCAAAGACGGCCATGTGGACTGTTAAAACCAGGTCCTGCCTTCCTAATTCGTCTCTTCGACATCGGGTCAAAGTGCCCAGGGGACACGTGGCAGATTCCTGCATCCATCTGTCTTGGACAGGCTCCTCCCTTTGAGCTGGGCCGTGCAGAATCCGCACACAAAGCGTTAACAGGCAGCCCTATCAACGAGAAGTAGATGTTCTTCTTCTCTCGTTTACCGGTCATTATTTACCATAAGCATAGCGTTTACAAACGGCGAACGTAAATGCACTGTTTAGCACTACCCCGTACAAGACGAACCTAAGCATAGTTGGGAGAATTGGTTGTTGGACATAGCACACCAAGGCGTTCCCACTTGAAAAAAGATTTTTCCTTGTCAAGGCTCGAGTCTGGAGATGAGAGGCTGCAATGTGATTATTTCCATTCATTGGCTCATTTTATTTTTTACCTCCTCTGAGCCTTTTTTAATTTGCTTTAAAACGGTCTCCCTCCCTTCATTTTTCAACCTTTGACATATTTTTTTGGCTAGCTCCCTTAATGATTTATTGCACTGATTTTATGAAAAGATGCTTACCTACACTACAGTCATCAAGCATGGTCAGTCAGTTATGAGTAATAAAAAATGCAATCAGGTATTCTACAATTGCACAGGAATGCGCTGATTTGCTCTGCATCCTAAGCACCGTACGGGGTATGCTTGCACTTATGAATATGTATGCATTATGAAGGTTCAGTTGGTTATTATTAACATTTATTTAACCAGGAACATCAACTGAGAATGTATTTCTCATTTACAGTGACAACCTTGGGGGGGAAAAGGCAGGTAGTGACTGTAAGAGATTGGATTGCTAATCAACTCTAAGGGGGATAGTTGGCAGTTTGAACAGGACGCTGGGTTTAATACCCTTTGGTAAGTGTGATGACCACAGTGAGACCTTGGGTTAATGTGCCAATCCGAAAGACAGAATTTCAATATAAAATGCATATTGCCAACTTTAGTCTGTCAGGAACAAATTTTTCCCTTTTCAGCATGTTGGATTGGCTGAATTTTTTCCCTTATCGGGCCACTATTTGAGAACCACTTTTGGAAGATTTTAACTTGTGTGTGTGCCTTTGCACATTCATTAAATAGGTTTTTTTCTGCATATTCAGTTTTTTACTGAATAAATCTTTCTAGTTTTATACTAGATATGTCAAATAATGTGTCTTTTGAGCAGCATTGTTACTGCTCTGTTTGTGTTTCTTTGTGTCCGAGGCATTTAAAGTAAGTGCCCTATTGTTTTTGTTTATTTTTTGATCTTATTTAATATGCTCGTTCACATCAATCACAGTGGATGACAAATTCCAGGGATTGTCATGTTTACTCTCTTAGGGATATTTATTTAATTGATTCATTTTATAACGTTTTATTATTTTTATGTGGAATTTGTTTTTGGAAGAACATGGAACTGGGGGCTGGGGAACTATTTTCAAAATTGGGAACTTTTATGTTTACCTTGTTGAAAGTAATGACCAGTGTGTGTGTTCTTTCATTTTTGGTTTTGGGGAAACGTTTCTGTTTAAAATGGTCTATTTTGGCTTAATACTGTATCTACAGTACCAGATACATTACCTGTAAAGTTAGTAGTATGTTAGATTGCCTGAGATGCCAAAGAACTGATAAATATATTTGTTGGGAAAAGGAGTCATACAGAAGACCATAGCAGGAAATAAGCCATTGCACTGCTCTTACTGTTCAAAACCCTGCTAATCACTTTTAAAAGACCCTTTTCAATGTAAAGCTGTACTGGCTTAAAACCCAGATCTTGCTTTAAAGTGGAATATTTAGGTGCCCTTTGCATTTTCTGACTGCATAACAACGCATTTCAGACCAAAGAGATTTGCTGCATTCTCTCGCAGTCCAGATGAATGCAGACCCATGTCATCCTTAGCCTGTGATGACAGCCTTCCAGACCTTCTTGTGCATTTTATCATGTATTGTGCAAACCAGGTTACAAATGAATTACATTTGTACACGTGTGCTGTTCTATCCAGTGCCTTTCAGGATTTTGGAACATAAGAACAACTTGTCCAAGAAATGATTGCTGTTGATGATTACGTGTGGTTTTTCTGTGGACACAGTTCTGTGAATGGTCTTTTCTAAGTTTCATCAAGTACTTATGTGACGTGACTTGATTGTGTAGAAAATGTAATTTGGTGAAAGGATATGAAAACAAAGCATTGTATTTAGGTGCATTTTAAATGACACAGTACTTTGTCTTTGTGATGTCTCTCATTCCTCTCGTGACTGCCCGTGTAATGTGCGGATGGTTTCCACACGAACACATCAGGGCATTCCCATCTTGCTGCGTAGACCACAAACAGCTGCCATTCTGGTGACATACGGTGTCAAAGGTTGAATATAGGATACACTATACCATTTGTTCCATGGTTTGAATGGAAGGAACTGTGGTAGATGATAATCCATAGCTGCCATTTATCATTTCACAATTTCAGGATTTCAGGTAACAACTTTTTTGTTGTTGTTGATGATGGTTTTGAACATGAGTACACATTACCAAAGTATCGAAGCAGATGCAGAAATCGATTTTTGCTGGACTTCTGTTACGTGAAGTGTCTTTTTGTTTGTCTCCGCTCTTCTCTACTTCCTGTTTGTCTTTTTTGAGGAATGTGGAAAAGTGCTGTATTCTGTTCTGTAGTCTACAACACTGTTTTGTTGGTTTTGCCCAGAATCATGTAGCTGCTTATCTCGACATAGACATAGTATGACTAGATTGGTCCTTGTAAGTAAGGCTAGAATATTTGCAAGTAGCCAAAACAGGCCACATTTTAACACATTTGAATAGTTTCAGATTCAGGTGTAATTATTATCTGTGATAGAGGGTGTGATTGTAGAACACTGGGATGCTATTCTTTGCATGCCATTGTGGATTGTGCAAATTGAACTGAACTTTTCAACCAATCTACTTATTCTATATCTGTCTTGTGTGAGTGTGTTGTGAGAGCTGTTCAGGGGAAACACTACTGTTGTGAAATCACCTTTACCTGATGACTTGAGGGAATTTGATTTCTGTGAAATTGGTGTATTTGTGTACAGCTTTGCTCCCCACTCCCCAAACATCGTTCTCATAAAGTGTGTTAAAGCTACCAGTTGTATGTTTCTTTTTTGTACCTATTTTTTAATTCTAGTGTGAAATGCACAAAACAACAAATAAACCACACATAAACCACCATGAAGGCCACCGTCTCCCATTGTAAATCATTCAAAGATGATGGAAAGGCTAAGAACTAACAATGTGCCTTAATTTATGATTTGATAGTGCATCATCTTCTGACCTCATTGATTAAAGCTGGCCCTGGGGAACCTTGCTCCAGAAAATCTGATGAGTGTTCAACTGGGTTGAGATCTGGTGACAGAGACAGCCACGCCATATGGTATACATCATTTGACTGGTTTAACTGACATGTATATTGGTATGATGTAAATATATTGGTTTTATGTGCACATGTATTGGTTTAACATTGACATATTTATTGGTTTCATTTACACATCTATTGGTTTGTTTGAACAAATGATGCTAGCTATCTATATCGTTAGCTACTGTTCGCAAGCTTTATTTGGCTGTGATACCAGGTTACTAGCTAGATAGATATCGATAGTTTTGCTTAGCTAACGTTAACATAGATATATACAGGTATGGTATGCAACTGCCAACAACGATGTTTATCGCTGTATTACTGCACTGATCTCTTGTGCGAACTATGATTGTTCTTACCATGTATTAATGCACATCTGGTAAGTCGCCTGCTAAATGCTTCAAATGTAAAAAAATGATGTACTAGCTTGATGAACTATGACCATGACAGCTCCGCCTCCATTCACTAACCAACCAATCAATGCTGTGCAATATCTACGCAGCATGTTGCGCTGCGGTCACAAGTTTGACTTTTGTGTCAGGTACGCGACATCCTCTGCAACACCCTCTGCGACATCAATGCAACCTCTGCGACGTGTTGCAGAGGATGTTGCGTTGCAGTTGCGTTGCAGTCGCTCGAGCATGTAGAGGCCTTTAGACGGGGATCTTGCCCGCCCCAATATGGCAGTCGTGCAGACGCATCTGAACAGGGTGAATGAGTCAACTACGTATTTATATCTATGCGAGTGGCACGGATTCTGTCACGGTCATCGGAATACTAAGAATTTGTCACAATGCCAGAGTCGTGTCGACCAGGCTATAGAAAATAGCGGGGGCCTTACATGCATGCAAGTCTGTTTATAAATTGTGTATTCATGCGTTTGATACTCCGTCTGTCGAGGAAGCGTTAACAAGGACTAGGCACGGACATGACTTTGACCGCAATATGTTAACAGCAGGGGTTGAGGCTTTGAAACCAGAGAGGAGGGGGAGAGATAATAGAGGCGTCTGGTATCATAACAAAGTTTGGTAAGTGGAAGTAAAATAACTAATGGGTAGGACCTCATGTCATGGGATGAGAGGAGCAAAAGAAGACAACATCAAATAATCAAATGACAAATGCAGATTTGTTAAATATATATTATATACATTTTACATTTTTGGAATTTATTATACGTATGTGGAATGAGGTTAAAAACTTGACACCTCAATGGCAAACTAAATATGCACATCTAACCAATAATGAAATCAAATCAATAGGTGCATAAATGACAAATCAACAGATTTGTTAAATAATGAACCAATTGATGCATACATTTTACATTTTTGGAATTTATTATGCAGTGACTTACAAGATGTGCATATATACATGGTAAAATCAATCATTGCATAAATGACAAACCAATATATATATGTACCAATCAAATTAATATACATTCAGTGGCCACTTACTCAGGTGGTACACCTTTCTAGCACTGGGTAGGACCCCCTTTGCCCCCAGAACAGCCTGAATTCTTTGTGGTATGGATTCAACAAATTGCTGGAAACATTCCTCAGAGATTCTGGTCCATTTTGACATGATAGCATCACGCAGTTGCTGCAGATATGTCGTTGCACATTCATGTTGTGAATCTCCCATTCCACTACATCCCAAAGGTGCTCTATTGGACTGAGATCTGGTGACTGTGGAGGCCATTGGAGTACACTGAACTCATTGTCATGTTCGTGGAACCAGCTTGAGATGATGTGTGCTTTATGGCGCATTGTCCTGCTGGAAGTATCCATTAGAAGATGGGTAGAATGTGGCCATAAAGAGATGCACATGGTCAGCAACAAGACTCAGGTAGGCTGTGGCATTTAAACATTCCCCACACCATTACACCGCCACCACCAGCCTGAACCATTGACACAAGGCAGGATGGATGTATGGATTCATGTTGTTTATGCCAAATTCTGACCCTACCATTTGCATGTCGCAGCAGAAATCGAGATTTGTCAGACCAGGTGACATTTTTACAATCTTCAACTGTCCAGTTTTGTGAGCCTGTGCCCACTGTAACCTCACTTTCCTGTTCTTGGCTGACAGGAGTGGAACCCGGTGTGGTCTACTGCTGCTGTAGCCCATCCGCTTCAAGGTTCGACGTTTTGTGCATTCAGAGATGCTCTTCTGCATGTGGTTATTTGAGTTACTGTCACCTTTCTGTCAGCTTGAACCAGTCTGGCCATTCTCCTCTGACCTTTCTCATTAACAAGACATTTTCACCCACAGAACTGCCGCTCACTGGATGTTTTTAGTTTTTCGCACCATTCTCTGTAAACTCTAGACTGTTGTGCGTGAAAATCCCATAAGATCAGCAGGTTCTGAGATACTTACACCACCCCGTCTGGCACCAACAATAATTACACGGTCAAAGTCACTTAGATCACATTTCTTCCCCATTCTGATTTTTGGTCTGAATAACAACTGAACCTCTTGACCATGTCTGCATGTTTTTATGCATTGAGTTGCTGCCACATGATTGGCTGATTAGATAATTGCATTAACAAGCAGGTGTACCCAATAAAGTGGCCATTGAGTCTATATGTACACTCAATGGATTTTAAATGGCACCCCCTAGTGTTGCAGACTTGCTCAAAACTAATTTGATGCTACTGTCACAACAGCAGGACAATACTGGGACACAGTGTGGCTTACTCTGGGAAAAGTGTGGCTCATTTTTCAGGCATTAGCACATTGTACTTGTATGTATGTCCCTTCTGAAATATATCAATCCTTCTGGTGAATGACAAGAGGCTTTTTAAAAGGATCCCTAGGGCTGATCATCAAGGTGCCTCTTAAGACATTACACATTCACACCACTGATCTCCCAACTCGGCCACATGCATTTTTCCAGGAAAGGGAAACCGTATATTGAGGTTCTGCAGTGTCCGTTTGACACATTCAGTGTCTTGTTTGTTCACTTGGACCAGACAGTGAACATCAGACACTTGATACCCCTTTATTGACATGAACCTGTCAATGCAACTCCAACACAATCTCACACTAGGGCTTCCTCTAATTTAGTTGGCTCCTGCACGATTGCGTGCTCGACAGGATACAGACTGCAAGTGCAGCCGCTCAACCTTCAAGCACCAGACAAAGGAGAATTTATGGCCATGGTTTGTGTGTTCACCTCGAGGTTTGAATTCAGTGCCGTATTAAATGGTGCTAAGAATACATCTGTGGGCCTCACAGTTGGTGTCAAAGGTTTCTTGTTTCTTTAAATTTGCAATGACCACAATGCCTTTTGAGCTCCATGTTATGTTGAGTTGGAACAGCAGGCAACATTGTTTTGGTCCGGAGTCATCTTTCACATGGAGATTTATTTTCCAAACATCTTAAAAGCTAGCCTAGTGAAGACGTGTATGAAGCTAAGACTTGAACTTTTCTAGAATTTATAGGCTACCATTAGATAAATTAAGTATTGTACTCTACTAAATAGAAAAGTAGCTATGTAGGCTTCTGAGAATTGCATTTATACCTCCTGTCTGCAGCCTCTATTTCCAACCAACAATGTTTGATATTTGCGTACCCTCTGTTTCTATCCTCAATGACATACTGTTATGTTTTGCCTACATTCAAACCTATTTATAGCTGTGTGGGTTTAGCAGGGCAACATATTTTGCCATCATATTTCCAAAATAGACAGTAAAATAATGAAAGAAGACTACAATTATTTTGCACATTTATTAACTGATGACGTTGTTTCCATTGCTTTCTCCATACTGCTGAAAGTTTAATTTTGAAAAAACAAAACAAAATACATGAATAAATAAGTTTACAATAAACAGTTCTACATGAAAAATAAGTGGTATAGCTGCATTAAGATGGGTTGCCTATACACACTATATCAAATATGTAGCAAATAAGGACCTCATGTTTAATGACAGCAGGATTGTTAAATTGTACAGACACACTGTTGAACCCAGCACCACTAAGGTTAGCTTGAGTGTAAGTGAGATTTTGGGGGGAAACATTTTTGCAAAAGGGAAAAATTGTATTTGGCAAACCTGCCCCACTTCCCAGGGATATATTAGCAACTTATGTCCTTTAAGACTATCAGTAGCAGGTGAAGGCTCTACAGTGGTCACTGTGGAATTTCCGTGCATCATCCACATACTGTTTCTCAATGTGAGTGATATTTACCCATTATCCTAAAGTGCCTCATCTTTGCAGTCACCTTTCTTCCAAGAATCAAGCTCAGTCACATCTGGGTTACGTTACAGTAATATCAACACTGAGAAATGCACAATTTAAGCCCTGCTATCTCATGCAATGATAGGATTTCTCCAGGAGTGTACACTCCAAGATACAATACAAACGTCTTATACATTCTATATAGAATACTCAACCCTCAACCCCTCAACCCATTCAGACTCCCTCTTCTTCTTCATAGAAGCCTGTGTTACCAGTTCCCCAGTCCTGTGAGCTCTCACTGGGCACCACCAGCAGCATCGAACATCTTCTTCCTGCCCTCCATGCCTGACATGGCCTCCACGTTCTTTCGCCAGTCCCCAACTTCACTGGTGAGCACCTGCCATTGAAGAGGGTGCCCATAGTTAGTATTTAGATGTTCTTTGATACATCTGTATTCTACTTGCCTGTCATTTACAAACCACTAAATGGATTATAGACCTATTACTGGAGGACTGCAGTCAAGCACGTTTTCCAGCTCCTTTTAGAACAAGGAGGAGCAGTTATATAGTTTCAATTAAAGCACTAATTGGTTTTATTATGTGCTTTGGGAAATTTACCTCCTGGATTGTGGTTCCGCAGTAGCAGGACTGGACTACACTGTTATATTGTAGTATTTCATCATTTCAAGACTTTGGAGAATGACGGTCTCACTGATTATGTAATGGCTGAGTGTATGTATGAATGACAGAGAGTTTAACTTTGACTGGCTATCTATAGATCTAGATTTATAGATCCTCATTCCAGGGCTAGGATGTGTGCCCGACACTTCCTGGTGCATACCTTCTCCAGTTTGATGTCCTCTTTTTTGACGGACTTGAGGTTGGCACGCAAGTCCATGGAGCCTTTGTGCTTGGAGCCCAGCAGGGCGCGCATCATCTCGTCTGCTGACACACGCACCTTCCGCAGCGCCGGTTTCTTAAACTTTCCCCCCAGGTCCTGGATTTTCAATTTCAGCTCATGGATCTGGGCCAGGTCAAAACCATGGTGAGGGGTCAGTTATACCATGACGCCTGCATGCATCTTTGCAGCCATACCATCCTTCCTCTGACAAATGTCTAAATCTTAAAGGCGCGCGTCCACCAGAAGCGACGACAGCGACGAAAGCGGAGAATGCGGCTGGAAGTCATTCATCTTCAATGGGAGCTGGCGACAGTAGGCAACATAGGGCGAAGCGACTGTTAGCGGAGCAAAGTCAGCTGAACAAACTTTAACTTTATGCAAGTTAGTGGTGAAGTGATAACCAATTGGAGGGATGGACAACTTAGTTTGTCCTTATTTCTCCCCACAGTAAATTAAAGTGTATGTGTTTGGTGCCTATGTTCAATTTGTTCCGTACCAAAATGAAGGAGGTTAATTGTTCCAGTATCTGGGTTTCCTGAACTTCACAATGCGTCCCTGTTTGTATGCAGGGATGGCAACAAAAAGAATGATGCATGATGCAATATATCAGAAATAGTGGGGATCCCTGGTATTAATTATGTGCAATGAAATGAAAAGTAGGTTCATTGCTGGTAGCTCATTATAAAGGTAAAGGTGGGGGGGGATAGCATAGCGGTCTAATGCATCGTATTTTGACTGGTCCCATACGGTGTGCATTGTCTGTCAGGGACGCGGTTGGAAACCCGTCTCTACCAGACCAGCCCTGGTCGTCAGCCCCGATGGGGGGCGGTGTTTAGCTGTCTGTCCCAGGGGAGGGGGAGGGTGAGCCAGCTTGAGTTCGCCGTAAAGCACATAAGGGTGTCTCCAGAACATGGGTGGGCAAATTCCGTCTCGAAGGAAGCGAAGTTCGCTGCCCTCTGAGAATTAGCTTGCCTCGTAGAGATGAGCAGCCAAATCGTGTGGGGAGGGTAAATCGAAATAAATAGAGGGTGTAATTAGCTACCAAATTGGGAGAAAAGAAAAGAAAATCAGAAACAAAAAAAGAAAAGAAAATCAGAAACAAAAAAAGAAAGGTAAAGGTAAAGTTAGCTAGTTTGTGTAGTGTGAGTGTTGTTCAAGTCAAATGATTTACTGTCAATGTCTTGATAGTAGTTTACTTGCTTTACGTTCTATGTGCTCAGCTCAGTTCTCTCTATTACAAACTTGATAGTTGGACGCGAATAACTTAACTTGCTCTTCTAAAAAGCTGCTTGTGTGGGAATGCCCACATGAGCGGACATTAGCTAGTGATCAAAGCGACATCTAGCGAGAAAATCTCTTCTGGTGCTCCCTAGGGTTATGGTTTGCACTTGTCTGGGACATCTGGGAGAACTAGGTTTTGCTGGAATCTGTTTTAGTGGACCAGTAGGTAGACCTCACTCTTGGCCAAGTAGAAACATAATGCCCTAGTGCAATGATGAGGACATTGCACCACCGGACATTACACTCCTCAGTGAAACTGAGGTCCTGGCTCACTGGCACTTATCGTAAAGAGGGAGTTCTCTGGTGTCCTTCCCAAAATTCCCAGCATGGCTTTCTAAACCTGTCTGTGTAATCATTCCCCAGTTGAATTGGTTAAATAAATCATTACTACCCTTGCTGATGTGCAGTGACAGTCGTGGAGCAAAATAGCTACAATAAATCACACAAATAGGGGCTACACATCAGCAGTGGTTGAGGTTAATTTATTCTGTCAAGAGCTACTCTAGAAATACAATATCAGGGCTGCCAGCTGTTGGAGAGCATGTGAAGTTCACTGTTGTAAACACCTGGTTAAAAGAAATTAGTCACAGGAACAAGGCCAAGTTTATATAAATAGATCTGATGTAATGTGTTATTTTCATGTGCTTTCCTATTGAGCAAGTTGAATGCATACATACATCTCGATTGTTCTTGACAACTTTCGCTTCACAGTCATAGCGCTCCTCATCCACAACATCAATTTTCGCATGAAGCTGCTTGCAGAGTTTCTGTTGGAAAAAACAAACCATTTAGATTTTCTGTCCTTATTTAGGAAGCAATTATCAGAATGTTTACAGAATTGTAAACTAGCATAGTAAGTAATGAAACAGATTGGTGCACAATGACCACTTTCTGGTGACTGCATTCCTGCATTCCTGAGTATATACAAATAATTGTATTTAGTCATACCACACACAGACTGGATTGTTACTGCAGAATGAGATTAGCGGTGTGATGCCTGTTATGTCTTGCCAATGAACCATGCCGATGACTAGTAATGGGAAAGTTAGGCTTCATAAACCACACAAGCGGTGATGCCAATATGTGCTATAAATCACTGGTTTATACAAACCAATTAAGGCTTGTATTGATAGGACAAGCCCCTTTTCTCTCACCTGTAACTCATCCATTGAGAGTCCAGACAAATGCAGAGGGGGCAGCTTCTCTCCAAGGTAGCGAACCTTCTCTTCGTCCCTATCCATCTTCTCCTTCTCCAGGTCCTCCATCGCTCTGGTCAGGAGCAGGATCTTGGCAGGGTGGGGTAGGATGGGGTTGGAATGAGAAGGCACCAAAGAGAAGCTCAGCTCACAAACAGCCACCCAGAATCATCATTTTACAATGTCTACCTAATAATAATTCATGTTTCAACTCCAACTAATGACAGTCTCTAATTCAGCCTGAGAGAAGTGCTTTCTGAGCAGAGGCTTCCTGACTGAGACAGCAGGGTGTTAACAGCAGATAATGAACCGGGCGAAGGTTAGAGGTTTGAATCCCAAACTGAGAATTTATAGAACTGCTTCAGTACATATCTGGACATGTCAATGAATAATATGTATGTAAGCTGCAGTCATCCTGGATTATGGAGTCTATAAAGCAAGTAGATGATGATGATTATATTGAGTGTAACTGTGAACTGGAAAGTGGAAATCCCCTTACCTTCAGAGAAAGCTTGCGAGATGCCGAGATCTTCGACTTTGGCTGTCAAATACAAACACAGGTTCATGACAGTACTGGTGAACACATATACATATGGTTTGGCAGTTACACGTTTGGGTCATTATGTTGACAATCTGCCAGTGCTTCCTGCGAATTGACAGACAGCAGTGATTTAGGCAATCACAGCAGCCATCTAACTCATTCTAAAGGTTTTGTCCTAGGATGTAACAACCATTTAAATACATCTGGACATAGTACTGCAAAAGCAAATATCTAAGTGTTGCTAGGTGTGCTGTGATACTGCTATTGGATTTGTTGCAACTTAATGAGTGTATGACATCTTGCAAATTGACTCTACTGAATACATTTGGCATAGTTATTTTTTTGAGGTGAGTTAAATAGATTTTCAAACATTATGATTACAAATAATTGTTAACTCCTGTGCGAGAGTTGTTTCTTTTGCATTCGAGTGATTGCCTTTCCAAACTGCTTTGGGGCACTCATAAAAAGAATTGCATTCTTGAAGGTTGTTCTAAAATATTTTTCATATTGTATTGATCGATTTTGTAACCCAAAAACAAAACTTCAAAGGGAGTGACTCAAAGTAATTTCCCTAACCAGTAATGGGGTGAAACTGTCTTTATACATTGAATGGCAATTTATATTCCATTTTGGTCTATGGTAGAATGATTTGTGTTTATTTTCATCTTAAATAGTTAAGCTAATCAGCTGATTCTCCCATGTGTTGTATATCATAATTCAGACTGTGGGTGAACATGCTCTTTCACAGTGTACATGCATTCATATATTAACATTATTTTACCCTCCCCTAATATGTGTGTGTATGTGTGTATATGTTCATGTACACACACGCTGCACATACTTTTGCATCCCTGGGAGGCATGGGCCTTGGCGCTCTGGGTTCCTGTAAATACAACAGAGCAGGCGTCACACAAGTCGCATCTCTACACTCTCACAGAGCATAACCACCTGGCCAAGGAAAGCACATGGACAACGTGTGAAGGGCCTCATTTAAAAAAAACGTGATGACCATAATAACAGTAGGTATCTATATTTGTTTTAATAACCAATTACTAGAGGTTAATAATGTACTTCAGGCTATGTTACCTCCATAAAAGGCCCATAATGTTTTGCTCCATCTCTCGTTCAAATTTCATTTGCAAATGCCATTGTTGTTGCTTATATTTAAAAACAATTATTGAGCAATGAAACACAAATGCACTGAAAATTGTTAGTTTGCTTTATATAAAGCCTGTGTCTTTGTGGGCTTAACTCGTTTGCAAGTGTAAGTTACAAAGTACTGTTTGGATCATTTCTAAAGAATACAATTTTAATAAAGTTTTTCAAACTTGGTGTTTGATGAATAGAACGGATTGTTTATGTTTGAATACTTTTTCTCAAAAATGTGTTGAATGAAACCTTACCTCACTGCAATAATGATTTTGGAGACAGATATAGATAGACAGATGCACAAACAAAGCAGGATTAATGCATCATCAGAAAATAGCATGGACATATTTCATATTTCTTACAGATGGGTAATTCATCAATCATAAATGGAATATTACATGAAAAATGATCACATAATTTCAGGATAGTATTTTACGCATTGCTAAAAATATAAGCAAATGTAATCCATTTTATAGGATGCGAAAGCTTTGTGTAAAATGTTTTTATAAGTGCTAATACATCAATGGAACATTAAATCGCTTGTGGAGACATGAACATATAAACAAAATAACATGCATCATTTTGTCTCTGTGTAGTGATCAATCCAACTCAAAATGAGCTAAAAAATATGCTCCTTGGTAATGAAACATGATAATTAAACATTCTTAATTTAAAAATTTAAAAATAAACATGAAAATCACAGAATGTAAAATGAATACTTACTCGTCTGCCATTGTGAAACCTTTGAAACAGACATCATTTTTAAATATTTTAATGTTTTTTTGGTAGACACTTTAAAAACAAGAAAAGATTTGTACACAGCCACATTTTAACCCTTTACTATAATTAATTCTAGTTTATATACTCAATAACAATTAAAGCTAAAATGAACAAAATCAATAAAAAACAAACCTTATGCAACATTATGCTAGAAATAAGTATCAATGGAGTTAACAAATATGAGTTTTACCTGAGTTGCTTAGATGGGTACTGTTAGCAAGAGGGAGCTGTAACAATGGGTGCTTTTATGCCCTTGCGGCTACTGGACAATAAATATAGCACTCTGCCAATGGAATGGCATGGCTTATAGCCAAGGATGAAATATCACCTCTTGTGACGATACACCAGACCATTGTAATAATAAATCGTGACACCTCGCTTGTTTGAGCAGGAACAGTCAGTCTTCTCACACCCATTTCTTTGCCAAGAAAATGATCTAAAATAGACCAATGATTAAAGATGCTTGAATACTTGGACTACGACATAATGTTCACACCTTCAAAATTACATATCACTCAGTCAATCACTCAGTTTTCACTCAAAAATATCATGATTTATTTGTTTTGCATTTTGGGACTAATGACTGTTAAATGACTCGTACAAATGACTAAAATTATACCAGAGCAACTGGCAGAGCATTGCAAAATATGAATTTAAAGATGAAACACACAAGGAAAGGACACAGGTAAAATAACCTGATACGTCTTTATTTGCAGTAAATTGTAATGTACAATGTGTACTCGAGTCAAACACTTTAGGATTTTGTCAAGCTTACTAAACAAAAGATTGCTTATGATTGCTTACAAGTGCACAATGCCTCTTTGTCATCAACACAAGGCTTTGCAATGAACAAGTTCTCCCTCAAAGAATACTATAAATATAATTGCGCCAAAATTATTTGAAGGACAAACATCAAAGACAAAACCAGGCACAGTAATTAGATGTATTCCTGTATAAAAGTTAAATATTTCTGTGCAGAAGACATAATTGTTTGTTGCCATACCGTTCTTGTGTGTTGGAGTGGTGGTTTTTTAGGCCTAATTTTTTGGGAGACATTCTGACCTTTTCATTGAAAATGTTGTGAGAAGGTCCTTAAGAAATGTATTGTCAGCACACTGGTGATCCACTGCAGATGCATGTTACTATTTATCCAGCAATCTTTTCATAGTTATTTATGACTTTCACACTTTAACGATTTCCTACCATCATAACTGGAAGGTTCTGATACTTGTGGCAATGTCTATTAATTTGGAATATTGGTAATGTTGTCATGCCTAACTATATCTACTCATGAGTTCATTTGATTGATCCAAATCCAAGACAACAGGATCGATAGAGAAAGAGTTACATATGGAGGGCTTGTGAAGAAATTCTGAATTTTTAAGTTGGTTATCTTTTGATCGCAGAACATTCTTTATTGTGATCATGAGCAATGATGAACAAACCCTACACACTGGCACAAACATAGTTGTGTAATTACAGGGTAGGAACTTCTGTTCAGCAATACATCAATGCGATCAGTTTGTGTCACTGACCACATTGGAATATTTCATGTTTTCGATTATTCTGTATGTGGACATTTTGGGCTATCATCAATCATATTTGAAACAAGTAGGTGTGACACTGTGAAATCTGGAGGGATATCTTGTTCTGCTCTTTAAATCTCCCATCAATGGGCCTCTTGTGTAGTCCAAGGATCATATAACATTTCCTGGAAGCCAGTGGGTGTTGAAAGCCCACCAGTAGTCAAATGTCCAGTGGAGTGAAGAGATTTTTAAG
Source organism: Aldrovandia affinis (assembly GCA_029706075.1). Taxonomy (NCBI): domain Eukaryota; kingdom Metazoa; phylum Chordata; class Actinopteri; order Notacanthiformes; family Halosauridae; genus Aldrovandia; species Aldrovandia affinis. The sequence goes on from JAINUG010000147.1 coordinate 934,526, forward strand.
TGCACTGGGTGCTACAGGAAATCCCCCCCTCCCCAAATCCTCCCCTTTGCAAATTATTTAAAGCCTACAAGACTTATATCATCAACCATTTAAACGTAAAATCACTGCGTGTGATAAGAACCACCAAAGACGTTTACAACATATGCCCTTTCTTGTGGTGGGTAAAAATAGATGGCTTAAAAAAAAACTTGTCATACTGGAACAAATGTGGAATGAAGCCGGGCCCCCTTTTCTTCCTCTTCGGTAGCACCTTTACGTTCTGTTTATTGGCTGTGAAACAGCTGACGTGAGTTCGTGGGTTTGCTCCGGCAGCCCAGGCGCGTGCAACCTTGATACAGGCCACTGGAACCTTGAGTGGAAGGGTAAAATCTGGTTCCTTGGATAGCATAAATACCGGGTGTGTATAGCCTCACACGCTAAATTTATCTGCCTATATTAGCACGTTTCCCCCTGAGGAAGACTAACTGTCACACAAATCCTGGGCTTTGACATGTAATTTGTACAAATCCGACCGGCCAAGAAGGCTTTCTTTGCAGCATGAAACCCATCACATTTTGGGGACCCTTTTTGTTCCAGGGTCATTGACAAACTTTGCAAGAAAGTTTATATTAAGGTCTAAGGTATAGTGTGTCCCTCAGTTAGGCCACACGTTTACGTAATAGTGGACAGCGTGACTGATTTATTAATAATATCAGGTCATTAAGTAGCCCATTCGGTCTCATTGACTAAAGCATGACTTAAATTCGACTCTACTCTTTGTGTGAGAATTTCAAGAACACTTGAAACCAGGCGGTATTTTATGAACGCTGATATCGCCTAGGTATTTTACAATTCCAGTTTTGTATTGTGCTTTCCGAAGTGTTAGTCGTTGTCGCGATGCAAAGCAAATAATCACAAATGTTTTTGCAAAGTACCGCGGTTCATGTTACGACAGCTTTATTTTCAGGAATACATGTAGGCTATCTACAGCTAAGTAAAAAATGTAAATATATATCGTATAGGCTATAGCATACATATTATTTACGAGAACTTGAAATAAAAATAATATTGAAAGGACGCAGGATTTCTATTGGCCAATTTGTCATCAGCTAGCAGTCAGCATAAAACGCAGTTCTGAATCTGAACAAATATCTTACTGTGCGTATGCGGTCAGGAGAGTATACAACGAATCGGGAATACAGTTTTACTTTCCTACGCTTTGTGGCCTTCTCCCATAACAAGTTCACCCGTGTCTATTGTTTATTCTTATATGATGTCCTCGATTGGACCACCGCTGGTGTCTTTTTCTCGCATCATGGTGTGGGAAAGTTGTTATTTTAACCTGCACATAACGTCATGTAATATTTTCCTTATATCATCTACTGTTCGTTTTGTTATGCATAATGAATTAATTTATTTCGTGATGTCACTCCAAAACATTATCTTCTCCGTTTGGTGTTGTTTTCCTATGCTGTAATACCGCGCTGTGATGCTGTACCTCGTTGACCAATACCCTCTATGTCCTGATCTGTACAATGTTTTATTTTTCTCGTTATTCCCTGCTACTTGTGCCTGGTTGCTGCATATCCATTTCTTGGCATGATTTGAACGTGTGAGCATGCCATGTTTTTTCAGACCCTTTTTATGGGTGTATCCTACGCAAACTGCGAATGAGGACGTTTCATTTATTTGATTGCGTGACTAGCACCAGTCTTAGTAAATTGGTCGTTAATGTGTCGCTGTTTGTGACAGATAGGGGTGAAAGAATGCTTGAGCACGCGTCCCTGTGCCCTCCTGATGGGAAAGTGCCCTCTCAGTTTTTTAGGGCTGTTTGCCACTCTGAACATATTTGGGGGAACATTGACCATTCTTCCATACAGAATCTTTCAAGACCCTTCAGATCCTTCGGTCTGCGATTCTGGACTGCCCTTTTCCATTCAAACCACACATTTTCGATTGGGTTTAAGTCTGGAGACTGAGATGGCCATTGCAAGACAGTAATTTTGTGGTCAGTTAACCATTTCTTAGTTGATTTTGAGGTATGCTTGGGATTATTATCTTGCTGAAATATTCATTTGTGGCCAAGTTTCAGTTCCCTGCAGAGGGACCCAGGTTTTTGGCCAAAATGTCTTGGTAGCCTACTTCCTGTAGTTCATGATCCCATTGACCTTAACAAGAGCCTCAGGACTAGTAGATGCAAAATAACCCCATAACATCAAAGATCCATCACCATATTTCACCATAGGTATAGGTTATTTTCAACATAAGCATCCTTCCGATGCTAAAACCTACTTCTGGTGTACATGGCCAAAAATAAGATTTTTTGTGTCATCTGACCATAACAATAACACCTGGTTCCAATCAGAGTTCCGCATTAAAAGTCAAAGTGAAAACTGTTAACACAATTATGTGGAAATGAAATGAACAGTAATAATTTGGCCTGCATTGTACGCCAGTTCAGCATGCTTTATCAGTTTAGGCTCTTCCTTAAAAAGTTATGAGATGTTGTACATAATAGCAAGAGGCACCATTGTATTTGTGCGTGTCTCCAGACAGTTGTTGCTATGTACGTTACTATGCTGTTGACCTTTCACACTTTCACAGCAGGTGTTGAGCGGCTCGCTCACCCTTTAATGAACGTCATGTTGTCAGTCAACCTTGTTTTCAGAAGCACAAGTATCTCAATGGCCTTGTCGAATTTTGAAGAGCATCCATCTACAATGTATAATTTTGTCATTTGGCAGACGCTTTTTCCCAAAGCGACTTACAAGAGGCATCAAAATGGCTAGACAACCATCGCCAGACCTATCGATCAGTCAGCTACACATGCCAATCATTGCATGCCACAAAACCCTGGGTTTTCGGTCTCACGACTGTGGCTCATCCAGGGCTGCGGTGATGGAAATGTGAGTGCAATCTATTGCACTAATCACTCGGGAATCATATGAGAACAATACCACACTTAATATGCAACAGTTGTCCAGTGTGAATTTCAGTGGACACCTTAGTAAACAACACAATAAACAAAGCATACATGTTTGTTAGTCGCCTTTCATCAGTTCCCAACAGCAGACAGTCTCGCTGTGTGGTCATCATGGTACATTTTTTGATAAACGGAAACGCACCAGGAGGAGGCATCGGAGCATTGCGTATCGCGATTGATCTCATTTTAAACCTCATCTAAGTATAGCTCACTGTATCCTTAATTAAATTAAAATACGGTTACTGACTGTTACTACACGATTTTAAATTAAAATATATATTTCATTTTGCAACATCAATTCAAAAATAAATTGTAATGTATACTCCTTGGCTAAAAACATTTAGACGGAAAGACTGATAAAAGCTACAAAAGACTGTCGGTAAGGTACAGTTTTCTTAATAATATTAATTCTTAAAATGAGCCATTACAGACCTTTCTTGTGAAATCTAAATGAGAAACATAGCCCACAGTAGAGAAGCATACTTGTTTTAGGGCTGGCCTATAAGGATTTTCTGTGGTTCTTTAGATGCTATGATATTCTTCAATATTATAATACTCTGATTCATTTTCTGTGGCTGCCATGAACATATTTGCAGGTGAACATACAATTTGTTATTTAGAATTTACATAAATGATCAGAATACTTACTTTGAAGTGTCTCACAAAGTTACTCTGGTTGGACCAGAGACGGTTGTAATACAGTGCTTGCATTTGGCCTTATGATTTCCTTATTGATCACGTGCTGTTGGTTCTTCAAAGTGCAGATGGCCTTTCTATGCCTTTCTACCAGAGCTGCAGCATTTTCCATGTTTTAGGGGGTCATAAAAAATCATTTGAATGCCAATTAACTTGGTGTGTGATCTGGAAGGTGATTGGTCACCCCTGAGCTAGTTTACAATTGGTATGATAAGCGGGTGTAGACTTTTCTGTTAATATGTTTTTTTAATTTTTAATGAATATTCAGAAATGCTTTTTAAATTATTTATTCCATTTGGAAGTTGTAGGGTAAAATGTGTAAATAAAGTTGGGAAAATATTAAAATATGTTTTAATTTCAGGCTGTAAGGCAACCAAATGTAACATTTTTAACATCGTGTGTAGACTTGAAAGAGGCACAAATGTGGACCAAATATTTTATTGCCACTCCAAAGCTTCCCACTAGATAGAGCCAGAGAGTCAGTAAATAGTTCTGTTTGAGCACCCTCAACACTCACTATGAAATAAGGTAAAAAGAAGCCATGGACACTTTTTTCTCTCAATAAAATAATTTTCAAAACTCTATTTTCTGCTCTAGAAGCTTTTATTAGGCAGTCATTTTCCGTTTATTATGTAATTCAGGTTTAGAATGAATCGGTTCAGTTAAATTATATTTTTGTGATGTCCAATGCCTGTCCAAATGTCCCAACATTTTACTGGTGTTTTTCATCAGCAAATATTACAAACGGAAATAATGACAAAATTATAATAAATAATAATATTGTATGTATGTATTATTATTATTGTTATTAGCAATAGTAGTAAATGATAAGTTATTGTTGTTGTTACTATTATTATTATTATTGTTAGTAGTAGTAGTGATGTTAAAAGCCTGTAGGCTATTTGGACAACACAAAAATAAATGAATTAAATGTGTTCTGCCTAAAATTGACTACAGTATATGGAATGAGGGTCACAGTTAATCCCATATGTATTGTAGGAGACGTTCAAATATAGCATTAATCACATAAAACACCGTTATTTGAAAATCCTGGGTGCTACCGTGATACTTTTTTTGTCATATATCATATGTTGTTGTGTGTGGACATTTCCACATTGGTTCCAAGTGAAAAGTATATCAGGGAGCTGGGCTTGTAAAGCAAAGGTTACTGGTTCGATCCCCAGGTGGGGGCACTGCTGTTGTACCATTGAGCAAGCTACTTAACCTGAATTGCTTCAGTAAAAAAAAATGTATAAATGGATTGTATGTAAAAGAAAATGTGAACTGTGTAAGTCGCTCTGGATAAGAGCGTCTGATAAATGGCTAAAATGTAAATGTAATATCACCGCGGTTTGGAAAACCCAGCTCATAATTATTGGACATGCCACCTAAAAACACATGGTAACTTTGTCTTGTACAGGTAACGTTACACCACTTTCATTACAGGTGCAACATTGAATGTTACCATACAGAACAGCCTTTAAAGGTACATTCCATTGTTTACTTTATGTACGCCATACTTCAAAATATTATTAAAGGGGAGTTTAAGGCGCCTGCCAGCTAGTGAAGGACCCTAGCTAATATTCTTTTAAACCTGCAATACCTGCACTTACTGATTTTATTTCACTCCGTAAATGGTTTTAAAGGGTTGCCATGCTTACATGCATAAACGTGTTTTCCAAAATGCCCATGTTTAACTCGTTTACAGATAAACCCGCGAACGAAATTTATATTCAGGCATTGTTTCAGGGCACCTATAATCTTCCCAATGCATTCTGGAACTGCCCCCTCTGTTGTATCGGGAGGCGACGCTAAAACGAAACCGGTAAGGCAAACCCAGAGCATTGAATTAAAGGGGAAATGAAATATGAATACAACCACTCTTTTTAAGTAAAAATGAGAGGGTTACTACTTTAAATAATTATCCCACATTAAAATGCACGCGCCCGGTTCTGAATGCAAGAAACGTGGTTGTTTCTTTAACAACCAGCTTATGACTGAGCTTACCTCGCATGGGTTGCTAAAGGGTTAATTTTTTCACCCGCCGACATTTTTATATACAACTCCCCCGGTTTCTTCGAAACAATAAACTTTATTTTCCGGTTATCAAATTGATAAGCGGATATTTAAAAAACACGACAAATTGCGTTACAGTGCGTTATCTGTAAAGAAAATGCGGCGACTTAACGTGTTGCGCGAACCATTATTTGAAGTTGCTAGTTTGCTAGGTAGCAAGCTTGCTAATTCAGTATGGACTGTGCTTTGTGCAGCAGGAAAATGCGCGATGGGTTACACGTTCAGCAGAACTTTTAAACAAAACTCACTTCATTGTAGTAACTAATTGTTATAGCCAATGCACCTTAATACATGGATATTGCTGACCCGCGTCTTCGCACCGTAGCTAAAGGAACAAAGTACACCAGCACACACCTACTTAGCAAGCTATCTTGGTACACTCCGCTTTAGGCAGCACAGAAATGGGCACAAAACCTCAGGCCTCATCGCGTTAAGGGTGCAGGTTCAAAACATTTAAGGTAACCCTGGTAACTGTTTAACGCAGCACGGGGCAGTTGCAGAAGCGCCATATTCACAGAAAGCTTAATATAACCTGCAGATATGCATGTCAATATTTACAAGACGGTATTCTTTTTAAGGCCTTTCAGTAGACGACTGCCTTGCCAGCTAGTGAAAAAACAACAACATGTGTTCTTAAGCACTTGTCGTTTCCCTAGGACATGGCGTCGATTGTTTTTTTTTCAGTACACAGTACAAACAAACCTTGCCCACGACAGTTAGAATAAGTTACGTAAGCAGTTTTATCCAGAATAGTGGTGTGCGTGAAAATGGGAAAATGTTGTGTCAGAGGCGTTTGAAACCTCGCAATTTTCATTTGTATTAAGTTAATTATCAAAATATGTGTCTGAAAAACATTAGCTACATGCACTTTGATATTTCATGCCTTGCCTCCGGCTACGAACTGTAACAAACAAGTAATTCATGGATTTTTATTCCAGATGTTCCACAAAAGTGTGACTGATCTAATTCCCCACGAGATGTGGGGGCGGGGCAAATAACTGCGATTTCAGCACGTATGATTTCTATGGCAAGGTTCAACAACAATGCTCTTTCCAGAACACATGCTTGCAGTATGGAAGTTCTTGGCTGTTGTAATAACGTTCTAAAACTCAAGTAAATTAATAAAGCGCGTAGGCATACACATTTACCGAAGGTGCTCTTGCTGTACTTGAATAATCTTAGCATGCATTTAAATACAACGTAACGTTACCCATACTTGTCATTGGCACTACTTATTTGATTTCAAAGGAATGAGAAGGCAATAGAATGTGTGTACAAATGTTTGTGGTCAACAATATTTAGTTCTTTTTTAGTTTTTTGGTCATACTAGACTATAAATAATTATGGCCTCTTTGTAAATGCAAACGTTAGAGAAATGTACTCAATGTGTATATAAGGTCAAGGCAGGTGATGATGCAAAAGTAAGTTACAAATCTCACCAACCTTGTTTGTGCATGTACTTCACACTCGCATACTTGGTACATACTCACCAGTATGGTTGGCACGTGGGAGACTGTTTCAATGGAGTGCAAAAGTGCTCTCTGCGCAGGTGTAGATGATGTAACATGGAGCATTGGTGACAAACTATTTATTTATATTTTTTATACACAGCTATATATTGGGAGACAGGTCATGTTAATTCGGCCTTGCATGCTGGTGACACAAAAACACAGTGGGAGAGGTCATGTTAATTCTGCATTACAGCACTTAGTCCATGCAATAAACCTCCCTTGCAGTTTGTGTCAAACCGATGTGCGAAAGATGTCCTGCCCCTGTTTGATCGACAGATTGATTTGTCCCAGATTGCCAGTGCTCGAGAAGAGGAGGTGGGATCACTGGTAAAAGTCCAGCACCTTTTCTCCCAGTCATGTCTGTCCGGGAGGCCTTCAACCCTGAGAGCTACGAACTGGATGCAGCCTTCCGCCTAACGCGCTTCACCGAGCTCAAGGGAACGGGCTGCAAAGTCCCCAGGATGTCCTGCAGAAGCTACTGGAGTCGTTACAGGAAAACCACTTCCAGGAAGATGAGCAGTTCCTCGGGGCGGTCATGCCCAGGCTGGGTACGCCCCCCTCCCTGCTTTGGCATTGGATCACCATGTCAGATTTTTGCTACCATAGCGATGTAATGTTGTTCACTGTGATGTTCAGGTCATTTAGTTTAATATTCAATTTGATAGTACCGTGTACTAATGTGGCATACTATTTGTAAAAAAAATCTATACACTGACCTATTAACCTAGAGTTTCTTTGAGGCTTGGGTAGTTGTGACTATTCCACAGTGCATTACATTGCATTACAGGCATTTAACAGACGCTCTTATCCAGAGCGACTTACAGTTTACATTTTTTTACACTCCATTTATACAGCTGGATATTAACTGAAGCAATTCAGGTTAAGTACCTTGCTCAAGGGTACAACGGCAGTGTCCCACCTGGGGATTGAACCTGCAACCTTAACGTTACAAGCCCAGTTCCCTAACCATTATACCACACTGCCTGCCAGTTGCGGTGCTCCTGCATTTGTCCACGCATGTACTTACCAAGCCACCTGTCCACCCTGTTACACTTTCAGGCATCGGGATGGACACATGCGTCATTCCACTGAGACACGGTGGGCTCTCACTCGTTCAGACAACAGACTACATTTACCCCATTGTGGACGATCCCTACATGATGGTGAGATTTCAATTTGCTGTGCTGACTGGAAATGTTTTTATGCACAAGATGCCCCCCACCCCATCAATGCTAATAATTAATATTTCAACATTCTCCCCTGTCCAGGGTCGTATTGCGTGTGCCAATGTTCTAAGTGACCTTTACGCCATGGGAGTCACAGAGTGTGACAATATGTTGATGCTTTTGGGAATCAGTAACAAATTGTCAGATAAGGTAAGGTGCATCGTTAAATATTTTAATTCGTTACAGTATCAATCATTTCAACATGTCTGTGGATAAAAGCAAAGTGTGCATTGTTTGGTGTGTGTCTGCAAGAACCCCAGAGTAACATGTGTTTGGACTTTCTGGACATATTTAAATCCACCATGTAATGTTTATTTCCCCATAAATTTGAGGGAAAAAATGTTTCCAAATGACTATGCTCTTACCGAAACATCAGTTATCTCCCAATAGTGGGTAAGCGGAAGAGAGAAAAGGGCACTTTGTAGTTTATGGATAAGTATGATCAAAAAAAGTGACAAGGCAATCAGCAGACCAAGTGGAGAGGGATATAAAAACTGAGGGAAACAAAGTTGGGCAGGATTCTCATCTAACCTAAGGCATCGATGATCTCAAACCTTGAGGGATAAGGTTTTTAAAAAAAGGTTGCATGCTCCTGTTCATTTCAAGTTAATAGATATTGATGTTAATTGAGAATTGTATGGTAAGCCTCTGATTAATTTTATATGCCAGATTTCACAAATGGTGTGAGAGTGTGTTTGTGTTCACAGTTGATTATGTGGCCCTGTCTTGAATGTTGATGGCTGTGATTTTACTCCGTCTGCAGGAGAGGGACAAGGTAATGCCTTTAATAATTCAGGGATTCAAGGACGCGTCGGAAGAGGCCGGGACGTCAGTAACTGGAGGCCAGACGGTGCAAAACCCCTGGATCGTCTTGGGCGGAGTGGCCACAACAGTTTGTCAGCCTAACGAGTTCATCATGTAAGTAGATCTCTCTCTCTCTCTCGCCTTTTATCCCGCAGTTTCTCTTTCTCTTTGTCGCTGCCTGTCTGCTTCACCCATACACTTAAGGCCTCTAGATGCTTCTGCGTAACTTGTGCGACTTCTTCCCGTTTCGCGCAATGCAACAATGTGACAAGAACTCAGCAATTTATGCCTCTGCAAAGGCTATGCGCAGCCCATGCAACATGGTGTCCTTACACTTCTGTACACTAGTAGGCGTCAGTGTATTGAGAAAAAGGTCGGTAAAGTTTTCATGAAAGCAGGGAAACTCCTGTACCTTTGAAATTCTTCAGCCAATCTTTCCTGAAGCTGGTTCATTTTATACCGTGTCGAACAAATGATGCTAGCTATCTATATTGTTCACTACTAGCTCGATGAACTATGACTATGACAGCTCCGCCTCCATTCACTAACCAACCAATCAATGATGTGCAAAATCTACGTGAATGGTTGCGTTGCGGTCGCGAGTTAGATTTTTGTGGTAGGTAAAAAAAAGCCCAAGAGGGAATAACAACAGGTTTTGGGTTTGATTTTCCTTCTTAACAGGAGTATTTGTGGAAATGTCTTGTTTTCCTGTCTGTCTTGGGTCTTTTGATCTTCACTGTTATTCTGCCTATTCACTCCCCTGAGCATTTATTGTTCCTATGTACAGGCCAGACAATGCTGTACCGGGAGATGTCTTAGTGTTGACGAAACCCCTTGGGACACAAGTAGCTGTTGCCGTCCACCAGTGGTTGGACATTGTAAGTGAAATTAAATCATTTACCTGTCTGCCCCACTGAAAAAATGAATGTGTATAGCTGCACTTCCTCTCAAGATTCTTGTGAGAGGTTGAGTCTGTGGTTTTCTATTGGCTGGTCACAATTGTTGTCATCGCTCTAAGTGATAGTTCTTTACATCAGTGGTCCGTCCTTATTTTGACTTCCTGCTAATAATTGCATAGCATATGGTAATTACGATATTTTCCGGCAGCCAGAGAAATGGAACAAAATCAAACTTGTGGTAACGCAAGAGGATGTAGAGTTGGCGTACCAGGAGGCCATGATGAATATGGCGAGGCTCAACAGAACAGGTGAGAACACAAACCCGATCAAACAAACTGACGTCTTTGTCCTTTTTGAGGAATGGATTTAGTGGGCATGCTGGGTGCCCATCCTACTAAAACACTGGGTTCCAGTGTATGGATATGCCACGGTCTGGTATCGAATCCTGAATGTGCCAGTGCAGACCGTGGCTGATAGCCTGATTGTGGTCCGGTGTGGCTCAGTAGGTAGAGCATGACGTTGACAACGCTTAGGTCGTGGGTTCGATTCCCACTGGGACCGCATATACTGAAAAATGTATGCATTCATTACTGTCAGTCGCTTTGGATAAAAGCGTCGGCTAAATGGCATATATGTATATGTATGTATGTATATATGTAGCCCAGCAGGGCAATGTGTAATTGGCTGTAGCATCGCCCACTTGTTCTTGTCTCATTGCACATTAACGAGATCTCCGGTCACTAAAACATCTCCAGAGGTGGACAGGTTAATTAGATGACCCCGTGCAAACGTGGGTAATTGGAATAAGAACATAAGAACATAAGAATGCAGAAAAATGCTAGTGGGCTACAGTAACAGCGTTGTTGTTTTGTTTCAGCGGCCGGACTCATGCACACGTTCAATGCCCACGCGGCGACAGACATCACGGGATTTGGGATCCTGGGGCACGCTCAGAACCTGGCCCGGCAGCAGAGAAGCGAGGTGTCCTTCGTCATCCACAACCTGCCCGTGCTGGCCAAGATGGCCGCCGTGAGCAAAGCGTGTGGGAACATGTTCGGCCTCATGCACGGCACTTGTCCCGAGACGTCAGGTACGGGAGGGAAAGACCAGGAGCTCCTTAGACACATTATTCTTATTTTATGGCCTGTCTACGCGTACCACAGCTGAAGCTGAATATGATTTACAGCAGTAAAAACAGGTCTTAGGCCAGGATCGCACCGAAATATTTTTCCAAAGTGTCAGCGCCCTCTTTCCCATGGTTTTCAATGGTGCAGGGTTGGTAGGGCAATCCTCTACCCTTGCAAAGGGGCTCAGGTTTTTCGGGGTTTTTCAACCTTTTGCGCAGCAGCAGCACTCATCAATCAATCCATTGGCTGACCAATCAAATCCACGAAGAGGCGGGACCACGGAAAAAACGTCAACTGAAACATGTAGAATAGACTGATATTAACATTAGCTGTGTCCAAACTAACATTACCAGAGATGTACAACCTAAGTTCATCATTTAGGTTTATTGCATGCTTGCTTTAAAGGGCAACTTTTACCCTACAACTACCGTTTCAGATAGGACAAGCCTGAGTGCCTGTTAAACAGCATGGTTAGGGGCCCCAGGTGGCACAACTGGTAAAGGCACTTGTTCTTAGTGTAGGTTGCCCACTGCAGAGCGGCATGAGCTCGCCGCATGCAAAAGTGTCTCTGTGTGTCAGAGTTACAGTCGATGGCTTGACGAGCTCAGGGATAGCTGAGTTAGAAGAGGGTACAGTTGGCCACCAAACTGGGAGAAAATGGTAAAAATCCTAAATAAAAATGTACAAAAAACAGAATGATTAAGGAATGTTAATCTATATAAGCTGCTGATAAGATATGTTTGTCATGTGTATTATGTATTATGTGTATTTTGCACTGTTGGTGAAGCTGCAGCCCTCTTTTCATTTTACTATGTGCTTGCACATTGTTTTAATGACAATAAAATAAAATTGAATTGAATTGAATTGGAATGTTCTGATGGTCACATTGAACCCTCCATCTTTTCGACAGGAGGCCTGTTGATCTGCCTGCCCCGGGAGCAGGCGGCACGCTTCTGCGCCGAGATCAAGTCGCCCAAATATGGCGAGGGCCACCAGGCCTGGATCATCGGCATCGTGGAGAAGGGAAACCGCACGGCCAGGATCATCGACAAGCCGCGGATCATCGAGGTGGCCCCCCAGGTCTCCACGCAGAACGTCAACCCCACCCCAGGGGCCACCTCTTAGTACAGAGCGAGGGAGGAAGCCTTCAACCTTTTAGGCCAATATTCTAGCAAAACCCTAGAGTATGTTTAAAAAAATGAAAAAATTATGAAAAAAAAGCCGTGTTGTTGTGTTACCTGACCGCCCACATTTTGGCCTTAGGAAAGGTCACACATGGACGCAGTTTAAGAAAAACAACAACAACAACAACAAAAAAACGAAAGCATAAAATCCATTGCCTTTGTGTTATTTTTCTGTTACTTAAACTGAAGATGCACCAGATCGTGAGGCAGCTTCTGAGTTGGGAATTATATTATCCGATATGGTTGATTCATTTTGAATCTTTAGACATAACTCGTCTATTGCTGCATAGGCCCTCTTTTAAAGGTGCTTTTTCGCCGATTACCCATTACCCACAAGTAGCGTCGTATTTGTTTGTTTGTTTTTTTTTCTTTGTTTTTTTCTTTTGTAGCCGTGCTCGCCGTTCACTTTGTGTACAGTTAAAAGCCGAGGACAAGTGTAAAAGTTGTAACGGATGCCCTGAGACAAAAATGTGATAAAGAGAAGGAAATGTAAACTTAAAGGGGTTTTTTGTTCATTTTTTGTCTTTTTAGTACGATTCTTTTTCTATTGTCTTTGTCCAACTGTTAGTTTTCCACGCAAACTGCAAATTCATTCACAGTGCTAACATTGTAAGGCAGCACTATCAGCTGATGAATGGATCCTTCTTCATAACTGTCATAATGTATCATAACTTACTGTACTGGCTATATGTATATATATATATATATATATACAGTACCAGTCAAAAGTTTGAGTACACCTGCTGGAAACTAGGTTTATTTCATAATTGACAATGTTTTACACCATATGTAGTGTAGATCGTTTCTATACTTGAAAATGACAACAAAAAAACGGAACAATAAACATAAGGAACGTCCTCAAAATAGCCACCTTTTGCCTTGATAACAGCCTCACAAACACGGGCCATTCGGTTAATACGTTTTAGCAGGAAATCACCCGACATGTCTTCCCAGCTCTCCTGCAGCAATTCCCAGAGACACTTGTGGGTTACTTTACTTTGACTCTTCTGTCCAGTGCGTCCCATACAAGTTCTATGGGATTGAGGTCTGGACACCCCAGATCAGGTCATTAGTTTGAGTTGTCCTTCACGTTCCTCCTTCACCACATATTTCTTGCACAACTTCAAGGTGTGTTTCGGGTCGTTATCTCGACGAGTGCCCGATTACCCGTAACCCAGATGGAAGGTGTACTCAAACCTTTGACTGGTACTGTATATATATATATATATATGTGTGTGTGTGTGTGTGTGTGTGTGCGCGCGTGTGCGTGTGTATGTATGCATGTGTGTATATAATGTGTATTTACTGTGTGTTTCTGCCTAGGCTACTGCAGAATTGCAGGTTTGGTCTGTAGCAGTTTTGCAGAGAATGTAATGGCAGAAGAAACGGTACCATACAATACACTTCCTGTTCGAGATATGAAGTACACCATTTTTTATTGGAAAAATGATCCGTAATGAACTTTCCAGTGGTCAGTAGTTTGGTTTTACATTGAATAACTTGGTATAGTGCTATATAGGCGACTCTTTCCTCCTCTTACCGTAAGCTCATCGGTGTTTAGTTTGTCTCATGGCCTTCCTCCCCTTTTGTTCAGCGAAATGATGATGTGCACTTGTTCAACTTGCCAACACTGCAGCTCATGGTAACACTTGCCCCAATAAATATATAATTTTTTTGTATGGCTCTTGTATAAGACATGTGTCTGTCTCTTTGTATTGAGAGGGTCAAGGGAGCATGACCTACATCCGATGCATTTTCAGCGGATGGAGTTGGTATTAAATGTTTCCCAATCTATTTCAGATGTGTTGTTTCGACGGTCCAGGCTGACAATGCCCTGCCCAACCAACTGCTGCTGTACTCCCTCCTGACCTTCAGCTTGCCTCAACTGTGGGGTTGACACAATATGAAGGGAATGGGCAGAAGGTGGTTTATGTAATATATGCCATTTAGCAGACACTTTTATCCAAAGCGACTTACAGTAGTGAATGCATACATTTTTCAGTATATGTAGTCCCAGTGGGGATTGAACCCACAACCTAAGCGTTGCCAACGCCATGCTCTACCTACTGAGCCACACATAACCATGTGGTATGTGGTACAGGGATTTGGACACACAGGGGTTGTAATGATAGTGGCAACTGGAATGATCGCGCCTGTTGTTTACACCATACATTTTATTACAGCTACCTATATTTCTTTCGAGACAATTTCCCGAGGCCGGCAAATCCACCTCCTCCGAGACGGAACCCGCCCACCTGCTCTTTTACAGGGACGCCCTTCCCCTGCTCGACGAACGCCCACCACCCCCAGGGGCAGATCAAATGCGGCCCCCAATCGGGGCTAACTGCCAGGGCTGTCCGTGGTAGGCGAATCGGCCTTGACTTGGTGCATGTATATGTCCAAATGAATTATTTCCCTGTGGTGAATGACTATGGAATTTGAAAAAGTGTCTCAAAATATAAACATTTAATCACAATTACACAGGTACTGATGAACAGCTCTAAGTAGCAATAGTGCACAATGGATTTATTTATACCTCATTTTACTGTGAGATTAGGGTTGCATGTGAAATCAAGGGCAAGTCTCGAATAAGAAAAAACACATATGACATGAAGTAAGTTTAGTTTATTAAGTTAGAAATGACAACACATGAATAGCAGTGCAAACAGAAAAACGCAGCTTTGGGCTGCCACTGAAACAATTAGACTGAACACAAGGAGAAAGTTCCACCAGGTTCCTGCAATCACTTTTAACAAAAATACATATACATTTTGATTTATAACTTGGGATTTGGATAAATTGGTGATAACAGCATCACTTCAGCTAATATTGTTAATTGCCTAAAATAGGGAAATCTAATTTATAAAAATAATAAGCCGGACACAGGGAACAAAGTTTAACAGAAAAACACCCCAAAGTCTGCTCTATAGATTGGGATCAAGAGAAGGATGAGGCAATTCTAGTTCTAATCTGACTGGGCATAGATGCAGAAGATGTACTATAAAACAAACCTGGAAGCCGACACACAAAAAAAGAGATATAGTGGGTATAATAAGTATTCACTCCCTTTGGCATTTTTCACATTTTATTTTCTTACTTTATGGAATCAAAATTGATTTAATTGGGATTTCTTGCCACTGATCAACAAAAAAGACTCTATATGAAATAAAAAAACAACTAAAGCTTGACTTAAGACTTGGTAGAAGCACCTTTAGCTGCAGTTACAGCTGTGAGTCTATTTGGGTACGTCTCTACCAGCTTTGCACATCTGGACACTGCAATTTTGGCCTATTTTTCTTTACAAAAGTGCTTGAGTTCCATCAGGTTGGATGGAGACCGGTGGTGAACAGCAATTTTCAAACCTTTCCACAGATTCTCAATGGGATTGAGATCTGTACTTTGACTGCGCCATTTGTTTTGTTTTTAAACCACTCCAATGTGGCTTTTGCTGTATGCTTTGCGTCATTGTCCTGCTGGTCATAATTACCGTATATGACCTCTGAAGACAATTGATTGCACCAGAGCTTATCTTAGGACATGTCTTTTTTTCTCCGCTTTGGCCTTCCGTTTGGCCTTGACCTCTTCGAAGACGCTCTCCCAAGTGGATACATTTGAAAACGCTGGTGTCACATGTTTCAATCATTAGATTTATAGTTATGTTAAAGAGGTAGTGTTCTTTTTCAATAAAATTGTTTCTATCCCATTTTTTACCATTTTAGTAGCCAATTACACCCTCTTTTTCATGTCAATCCCGCCCTGGTATTGTGAGTTTGCTGCCGTAGCCCTGAGACCGGCAGTGATAAAGGCGAAGTATCATCTCCTCCGAGACAGCACTTGCCAAGCCGTCGACCGTAACTCCAATACACTAGAGCAGTGGTTAGACAATAAAACGTGAATGCCAAAGGGGGTGAATACTTTTTAAACCCACTATATATCCACTACACAGTAAACATCCCCTTCATCAACACTGTGCTTTATCAAACTTTCACAACTATTACTTTGGAAAGCAATTATAACTTTTCACATTACTACATATGACCATTAGATATTGATATTATAAAAATAAAAATAAATCCCTGCCTTCGACACCTGTTCTGATGTTGAGAGAACAATTGCAATCAATAATACATAAATCACGATGGCTCGACATTCAGAAAGGAACTGTTTTCATTTCAACACAAAGTACACTCAGGTAATATGCAGCCACACAACATGAAAACAAAACAGGTATTAGCAGGATAAAAAGATTAACACATTTTTAAACAAAACACTGGCTCAAATTAACCTTCCACTTTGTTTTTGTTCAAGTTTCTTGGGTAAACCAACTCCTTGATGAAATGCACCAAAAGGGCAGTTCTTAACAAGGCAGGTAGCACATTCACTACCATGATATTACAACGGAATTGCAGTGCAGAGTACACATTATTAGTGTCACAGTCTACATTGTGCATCGTAAGGCAATTGTACACTACTGAGCAAAGGCCTGCCCAACATGCAGGCCAAAGAATACCTAGTAGCTAAGCTGGTATCATGAGTCACATAAACGAGACACACAATGAAGAGCAAGAACAGTAAATTAGTGATGCAACAGCACGTGTGTAATAATGATTGGTGGTGTCCAGAGCACGCTGTTGACCCACTGTTGACCCCCAGCCCAAGCCCCAAGAAATGTAACCAGCCCCACTTTGATAAGATGTGAACAGGAACTTAAAACAAGTGTGCTACCGTGCAACGTTTGGAAGCTAACGCATGATCCCAGGCATGCCGTTTGTCCAGTCTGGCAAGCTCCACCGTGCTCATGTGTCAACGATACAACGTGCAAACTCACGGGACAGTAGCGCACCAGGGTAACTCGTAATTTACATACAGTAGCGCAAATGTAATTTTGACATCGTCGGCGAATAACACGCAGGGATGATAAGTTATTTAGACACCCTCAAACACTGAATTTATATAGTGCTTTTCAAGGAACCCAAAGCGCTTGATACAATGAAAGGAGCAACTCACCGCCGCCAATGTGCAGATACACAGCGGAGAGGAGAGGGAGGACACTCAATGTGAAATGCTCAGGAGCAAAGGACAACAACATGGCAAAGGATTGTGGTCTCGGGCTTCCATGACGCCAATGTGTTTTACATCCACGGCGCTGGTAAATGGTAAAGATTCACAAAAAGACAAGGATGGACACAGTTCTATTTTGGACCCTTAGCTTTGAGATGTTGCGAAAGCAATGTCACAAATGATGAGGTAAAAAGTACTGGCGGTGAAGAGATCACTGGACACAGATATGAATAACGGACTCATTTTGAACGAAAAGCTCACATGAGATGAACATGAATCCAGCATATATGAAACAAACCTTCCGTAAACCAAATATTTGAAAAAAGAAATATTACAGTACAGGGTAATGAGAGCGTGCAGTATATATTTGGTTTGGTAGCCCACAAGAAATGCAGGTCACAAGTTGGTATAAAATGAATCATAAAATGCGAATCCGGTTAGCTAAATGCTTGTATGTGCATGTGGATTATTAAGTGTTGACGTTCTAGTGGATGGCTGCTACGTCTAGCAACTGCTTTTTTGTTTTTATCTGTCAGCAAAGCTGTGCAGGGTTTTTACTTACATACAGTGCAGTATTCTTTTTCTTAGTGTCATTTTTAAAGGTTAACACAGTTTGTGCCTTCCTCCACTGCATAGGATCCAAGTGAGAGCCAACCAATTAAAAGCATCAAAGAGCAGAGAACGCTTTGAAAACTAGTAGACACAGCATGACACAAAAAGATGAGTCTTAAAAGCATGTGAATTACAGCGTGTTGAATTCACATTGCTTCGAGCGAGAGAGACCAAGAGAGAGAGAGAGATGGAGAGTGGACAAGTTAGGTAACCAACTTCTTTTGCTTGAAGTAGGCATCGAATCGACTCTGAGCGTAGTCCTGAAAGACAAAATGGGTTCAGGTGTCAAGACACCTCTGTAAAAAGAAAACTGGTGTTCTCTCAACCTGAGCAAGGTTACTGGGCAAAGCAACAAACAGTCAGACCAAATATGAATATCCTCTTTGGTCACCCTTTTCTTCCTTTCTTTCTTTCTTTCTTTTCAACCAAATATCAGATTTGCATCCATAGGCCAGTTTCAACACTGCACATGACATGTGACATTTGAATATTTAACATTAACATTAATATGAAATATGAATCATCTGACATTTCAGGAAAGCACAGACAAGCATGCTGCTAGCTGCCACTTCTTGTCACAGTCCAGCTGAGCCGTGCGGTCATCACATCAGAGGATCTCCCTTCAGGTGCAGCGGGCTCAGGTGGGCAGCGGACGCCTGATCGACCACAGTCGCCAATCTTGCATAATGAGGCACATGACCTGGCCAGCAAGTCAGCTGGGGACAATTCTCACCTCAAAGACCCCTTGTACACACTGTCTGCACACACACTTCCCCACTGCTCTTTAGCTGTACACACACTTCCCCCACTGCTCTTTAGCTGTACACACACTTCCCCACTGCTCTTTAGCTGTACACACACTTCCCCACTGCTCTTTAGCAGGCTTCCTAAAACGGGGTTAAGACAGACCATATCTAAACTAGTAAACTAGCCATGAAAACAAATGGAGTCACCTACATAATACCTTACAGTCATTCTTAACCATATACTAATGACCACGGTCTCAGGGGAAAGGAAATAGTTGTTTTTTTCTCTTTGTTCTTTTGTTTCTCAGCTAAGATCTTTCATTCATTTCGGCAACCGCATTGCTATGACACTTACCATGTACCCAAACTCGATTGTAGATATTTTCGCTTGGATGATGGACCACAAACCCCACAGGAAATGAGAGGCCAATGCATAGCTGAGAAAAGAGAAGAATATTCACCTAAGTTCCTTTAGTTAAGGACAGAGACTGCCATACCATGATTGATCTGACTGGGCTGGGCTGGGCTGGCAGTGTAGTGTAATGGTTAGGGAGCGGGGATTGTAACTCAAGAGGTTGCAGGTTCAATTCCCAGGTGGGGCACTGCTGTTGTACCCTTGAGCAAGGTACTTAACCTGAATTGCTTCAGTAAAATATCCAGCTGTATAAATGGATTGTATGTAAAGAAATGTAATGGATAAGAGCGTCTGCTAAATGCCTAAAATGTCAAATGTAAATGTAAAATGATCGGACTTGTCCGAGTCAAAAGTATGTCAGAATATTGTTTATACCGGTTGGCTTCAACGATCATGTCCTCCTCAATCCTAGCCTGGTCTTCATACATAGTGTTTTCGGAATATCCGCCACTTTCTGCCAGGTAGTTTCGAATGAAATGCAACTGCAAAGAAAAAAATGAGCATATTTCTAAAAACAAACGAGCAAGAATGTAATATGTAATTTAATCATCCAAGGTGGGTTTCAAATGGTTGTATCCAATATCCTTTTAAGGGAACATTCTGAGCTACTGTTTCTTTAGATTACAGATGTCTGCACACTTGTCCACTAGGTGGCAGAACTGAGAAAAGAACTACATCATTCAGAGTTTATGTTCCCACAGAAATCACAGTATGTTGACCACGGTAGTCTCACTTGTTGTTCCCTGTTGGGATAGTTGTCAACGTTGGCCTTGTAGAACGGCCACTGGTCATAGGTGTAATCATACACCCACTCGCAGAAGTGATTGCCAAAGTCAAAGCCCCTGAAAAGTCAAAGTCATCCTTTCATTTCATGCACACGTGTGCTGTGTTCCAAAACCCAGCATCAAAATAAACATACAGCTGTATCTGCACATATGTTTATAGTCAAATAAAATACATATTTTCTTAATATTAAATCACTGTTTTGTAATGACTTTGATCCACTGGGCAGTCATGATTGATCGTGAAACATTGGCGTTACCACTACAAAAGCAATGTATCGCCCCATTAGTGAGAGAGGTGACTGGGCAGAGGTGATGGACTAATTTAACCTGCTGTCTGATAAACACCAGTAAATGAAAAACACAGAAAGGAACCAGAATTCCACACTTATAAATAGAACAACACTTTTGTGCCTTCAATACATTGGAAACAAATAATAATAATAATAATAATAATAATAATAATAATAATAATAGTCCACACATCTTTGTGTGTGTGATTATCTTTAATAGGACTATGGTTCTTGGTGTAAATGCTATTAAAGTCTTTACCTGTAATTATAGCTGCTGTACTCGAAATCTATCAGCATGAGCATTTCTGCTGAAGAGGGGTCCCGGTCATTCAACATCAGAATGTTCCCTACAGAACGAAACCATCAGGTCACTTCAATGAACCCAACGCTGACTTATGCTGAATGTGCATCACACTTAAAATAGACACCACGTGCAATAGAGTCCTGCAAATTGTTTCAGTTTACCGAGAAGTGACTCTTGTAGGTCATCGGAAGTGGATCAAGTGACCAGAATTGACACTGAGGGGTGAAACATACATCCTGCCCCAAGCCCACTTCCCCCCACCCCGGTGGCGTACGGACTCTTACCTTCCTGAACATCATTATGGCAGAACACTACTGGGGAGGGGGTCTCTGCTAGTAGTGTCCTAAAAAGGGACATAGAGCAATATTTTATATAAGCACATATGCCTACACATGCATGTGAAAGAGATACAGTACAGCGAAATGTCTGTGAACTGGTTGTAGATGAAAGTTGGAGGCCAACTGATAACAGCACAATAATGTCATCACTTTTATGGGAACTGGCACAGGAAAGTAGAGCACAGATCAGCAACCGAGGACATGGTGTGTTCGGAAGTGGAAGCCCCACATGCCTTGCCCTGTGTGTCACTGTGAGGCTCAGGTCATTGCCAAGGATTGCACAATCAGAGGAGCAGTACAGCAGCTGGGAAATTGAATTATGTTGTGTCTCTGTGATTGATTGGCCAGCCTGAGCATTTGGAGCTGTAGCATGTGGTTCCTTATGGAGCTGCTAATCTGTTCACTGGCTGGACAGTCAGACATAACACACTGGGAGGACTGACAAGTGCGAGACTTATATACTGTATCTGGCTGCCTAATCATAAGGTTTCAGCCTCACTTTGACTCGGTTCATGGAAACCATAATGAGTGGAATCAAGTTGTCACTCACTGGCACATATGAACCAATCAAAAGACTGCTCTTCATGTAAAAAATACTCTGATTGGTTCACATAAGTTACCGATAGCTTATGATAATTCCACCCATTTCGGAGTTCATTGAGTCTCACTCTCCCATCATAACTCCCAATTCAGAATAGTGGTATGTGGTGCTGAAGGATATAAGCCCATTCTGTATGAGTCAGAAAGAAGTCGA
This sequence comes from Aldrovandia affinis, assembly GCA_029706075.1. Lineage (NCBI taxonomy): Eukaryota > Metazoa > Chordata > Actinopteri > Notacanthiformes > Halosauridae > Aldrovandia > Aldrovandia affinis. Next base: position 956,316 of record JAINUG010000147.1, read on the forward strand.
TCAGTCAAGTGAATGCCCTTCCCCACTCTTTCCCAGAAATGCCCTCACCGGAGGTTCTCCAGCTCCGCCTGCAGGTTGTACTTCATCAGCTTGTTGAACTTCTTCACGTGGGCGTCTCGGACAAATTTCAGCTTCAGAATCTGCTCCATGTATCTGCGAGATAGCAGTATGGGTGGACATTAGTTCTTTAACCCTGCACTAACAGTGTTAATGAATAATCTGATGATAAGGCTCATCTCCTGTCAATCTCACACCAGCTGCTGGCCATATGAATGTAACAGGGGTGTGTCTGCTGCAGGTTTCTAACCATGGCCCTAGCTGGACACCCAGCAAGCAGATAGGAAATATTAAAGCAGATATATGCACATCAATTGCTCATATCAAGTGCTCATCGATGGAAATGCTAAAACCCCCAGGTTCTGTTAACTAATAAACACCTGACTCAAAGATGACACACAGAAATGTACATTTGAGAAGCTAGCCTCATTCTCAGATCTACAAGCAGGAGCAACGTAAGAGTGAAAGTACTCATTGCGTGACTGTACCTGTCTATGGTCCCAAACAGCCACCTGGGCTCCTTGTTGAAGGGCATGGCCATCCCATGGAAGCGGGCCACCTTCACCGCGATCTCCGCCGACAGCGTCGGGTCGCGGAGCTGGTCCGTCCGCAGGCGGTTGCTCTGAAAACGGGCACAGAGCGACGCTCGCAACCGACCTCTTTAAAACCCGGGCGCCGACCGGAGCGGCGACTGACACAGTGGGCCGTGGCGTGTTGACTGGGGCCCGTGAACACCTCTCCCACGAGATGTCGTACTTACTGGCAGATACTGCTCCAGACGCCCCTCGGGGAAGATGCCGTAGAGGCGTGGTCCCAGCGCCCTCTCTGCCAGGATGGCGAACATCACGCTTTCCAGCACCAGGGAATCGACGCCCTGCCACAGACACAGTTCAGTACACACACCGGAGCCCCAGAGACACAGTGCCCTGCACATTGCATTAATGCTGTACACAGGTCACCGTAGGGGTCTTTAAACAGGACGCGCCCGGCTCAAGGTCAACAGAGCAGAATGTGGACTCAAATACCAGCTGTAAAATGGTAGATGGAAAGCTGGGACTTTATATGATATTATTCTAATAATAATAGCAGGAATAATACACTTTAGTATGAAGTCTGTGTCTTTCATAGTTTGAGAGGTATGCAGAACTGAGGTTCTGTCTCCTTCAGCACGTCTCTGAACACATCACATGGGTTAACCACATGCTAATTACATAACTTCAACATGCCAAATTGTCAGCCCTCTGCCTTCCAATGGGAATTTAGAAGGAAACAATTTTGCATTAAAATTCTGTAATGAAGAAATGTGGGGTGGGCATAATGCACCAGCAATTGGTGTCAAAAATCCCTCTATCAATGTGCCAAGTTTCATAAAAAGTTACCAGGCGAATATGCCAGAATTGGACAATAGGGTGCCTTGTGGTGCTTGCCCCCTAATAATTACATACAATTGCACTCTACATTCAGATGTATCATTTCTTTAAGAACCATGATTACTAAACCCATACGTGTTTTTAAAAATCTATTTGATTCTCCCCACATTTTTCTCATAAAAGCCCTACAACTACGGGACCAGCCGCTATTAAAATAATGTTTCACCCTCAACTCTTAGTTATATACAGGTAACTGCCAAAACAAAGGAAGCACAAATAAATGAGGGTTACAAAGTATACTGAAAACAGGTGCTTCCACAAAGGTGTGGTTCCAGAGTTAATTAAGCAATTAACTTAAGGTCATGTATAAAAATGTTAGACAGGTCCAGTTGTTTTGTCTACGTTGGCTAGAAGAAGAGATCTCTGTGATTTTGAAATAGGGGTGATTTTTGGGGCACATCTGTCAGGAGCTTCGGTGATAAAGACTGCTCATACTGCTGCTGTTTACTTTTGTTTTGACAGTTACTTATATGTTGAAAATCATCCCAAAAATATATAGTGGATTTTGACATCAAATAAAATAGAATATATTTTGCCAACTTTTTTACAGTGAAGAATGTTTTTAGGTTACAAAAAGCCCACTTTTGTTGTGTCGGCTGGACTATAGACTAGATCAGGGGTATTCAAATCCAGGCCTGGAGGGAGGTCAGGCATTTGCTCCAACCACGCAATACACCACCTGATTTCACTGATTAGCTCGGTTCCTGTACCAAGGAGGTAAACTAATTATTCAAATAATTTTTCACAACCAAACCACAACCACTATCCATTTATTATTTTTAATATTCTTCATTTTTTGTAGCTCTCCTGGACAACATCTCTTTCCAGTGGGAGTGGACACTCTGAGGTGTGGAACTGACCTGGAGGATGGCTCCATAGACCCGCAGCAGCACCTCGCGTGGTTCGTCTCCCACGCAGTGCACATGGTCGGGCAGGCTGCACAGGTACAGCAGGTTACTCAGGCCACCACTGCAGCGATTCGGACGAACACACGGGGGAACAGTCAGATCAAATCAAATCAAATCAAATCAAGTTTATTTGTATAGCGCTTTTCACAATAGAATTGTCACAAAACGCTTAACAGAGGGGGAACCCAGGCCTAGACCCCCCCAAAAGCAAGCCTAAAGGTAACAGTGGCAAGGAAAAACTCCCTTGGTAGGGAGAAACCTTGGGAGGAACCAGACTAAAAAGGGGGGGAGCCCATCCTCTTCTGGCCGGCACAGGGTATGTCCAAAAAAGACCATGTCATGGTCAGTCCAAGGTGGCTCAGGGCTGAAAGACTTTGCCCCTCCTGATGGACGCAGATAAATCAAAGAGTATTCCAATATCAGGAATACGGGAAGACGCACATTACAAATTATTTTCAGTCTTTGACGGAATTCATTGATATCGTTTAGGAGTGGAACCGATTTTTTTTAAACGTCTACAGAGGGTGCCAAGTTCTCGTCATAGGGGCATAAAACAAGGACTACTATAGCACACTTCTAAAGCACAGCGGCGTCATTAATTATTATTCTGTGTTTATTTGCTATCGTCATTGCCTCTTTTTGTTCTCGAAAACCACAGATCTGGCATGAAATATTATCCAATGACGGCAACATTATCTATCTAACATTATGTAACCCCTTCCACACGACTAGGGTTGTCAACTTTCTATCATCCAAATGGGTATGATGTTCTTTTATTGGTTTTTAAAATTCTTACATGGTTTAAAAACTTTTCGAAGTTGGCATACCAACTAGAGGGGGGTAAAGACCAAAAAAAACAAGATTTGGTAACAATAGGATGTCAAGACAGGGGAACAACTTAACAGACTAGACTATACAAACGACAGGACTGGAAATACATATAATCTTAAATCAAGACAAACCAAAACAACAAAAAACAACAAAAAACAAAGGTTTGTGCTTGGGCTTGAGTGCCCAGAGCGCATCTCCTCTGGGAGGGGGGGTGAGCTATATAATTAGTTCTTTCCAGTGGCTCACCCCCCATTTCCTCCTTGCCCCTCTCTCGTCCTTCAAAAAGTCCACCAAAACGCCGTCCTGGAGGAGGTTTTGAAGCCTCCTCCGGAGAGTGAACAGGTCCACTGTTATTTTTTGGAAGACCCTGATGTTCCTTGCCTCCCACAGCACCTGCTTAACGGTGTTAATGATCAAATGGTTATGATGTTATACAGATGTAAATAAACACATATTGTATGTTGTAACGGCAACTGCTGAAGGAAGGAAAGTTTGCTCTTCCATGATTGTGCTACCAGCTTTACTACAAGAAAGCTTATAGACGCAGGGCAGAACAAACAGGAGAAACTCTCACGGTTACAACACTAATCCACTCAATGACACCAGGGGCGATGGAGAACTGAAACACAAGGAATCATGGGAGACTGAACACATAACAATAACAATGGCAGCCCCCAAAATTACTTAGCATACGATGTGGCTAAGCTAACATTCATTACTACCGAACGTATTTACACCGTTACAATATGATGGGGTTCTATTTTGATGTCTGGCTGGTAATTTGTTATACGGGACAAGGAAGTTCCCATACGGGACGAGCCCATTTAAGCCCCAAAACGGGACGTCCCGGCTAATACGGCACAGCTGGCAACCCTACTCACGACCCACATTTGCTGTATTACTCAAGTGCAAAATGTAAGTAGCTAAGTGTCTGGCTAGCGCTTCATCGCATTAATACCTGACGATGCTAATCTGGAAATCCGTCTCAGGGATGTCTTTCCACGTTCCGGAGAGAAAGTCTCGGCACCAGGCGTACGCCCTGCCCTTCGTGTCCCTGTCAACTCCATCGGTTCGCCCGTCCCGGTACGACTCGGCTTCCGAGTCGTCATCATAGTTGCCTCCCCTTGGACTTGGAGCTCTTAGATTGTTCTCGTTGACAACCAAAGTGTCTCCTTTGTCTTTAGGCGCATCTGTTCCGGTGCCCTCCGTCGTCAATGTGGGAATGTTTTTCTGCATTGTGGCCAACTCGCTACTTTACGTAGCAAGCGAGCTAGCTCACGGTAGTTCTAATCCTTTTTAGAACGAAATGTAGCTAATGTAGGTACTCCGCGTAAACCACGACAACTAGCTAGATGTAAGGAGTACTAATAAACTCGCCAGTTTAACTGGAATGTTTGTAAGGTAGCCAATTTAGCAAGCTAGCTACCATTATCGATAATCGATCAACCGTCCAAACCTCATTACCCAGCTAGCTAGCTGCTAACTAGCAAGCGAATTACAAACTAGGTTTTTTTTTTTTAAAGAAGCGTAAAAATACTTGACATTAACTAACCGTTAGCTGTATTGTACACAGCGAGCTATCGTTAATAACAAGTCCTAGCATGTGGGCTAGCTACCTCCTTTATCTATTATGTCTAATTTCCAACGGATTTACATTAACGGTATCTGGACTCATCTATCAAAATTACGGAACACACAGTTTTACTCACGCCACCTTGATTCGTCACCAAAATTGACACTCTGGGAGGGGACTATGGGGGAAACGCGTCCACGCCATTGGTTAGAAAAAAACAAGGGCGGATATTTCTCGCTTTTGTTGGCGTATTATTACAAAGGCTTGTGGGTAAGTTAGTTTTCAAGGAAAGTCATGTTTACATGCTGGTGCTAATGAAATACATGCTCGAGGGGATACGATGCACAGTACTTAAATCAGTTGGCCAACTTTATTGTTAACGTTGGAATTTATCATAGAAAATATGCATTTAGTGCAGAACTGCTATCGATGTCTATAACAGTTTCCTTAATTCTAAAGAAGCAAGTTTCATTTTGGTTATGAAATCGACCCCTAATCTAAGAAAGCCCTACGTTTAGTTACACAAGGGAAATATATATTTGTATTGAGTTCAGTTACAGTTTTCAGTGAGTTATGTAACCCTCTCTTGCTTGTATAAGTCAGGGGTCGGCAAATTGTGTAACGCTCTTTCAGCCTTATGTGGACGTGGCTTGGGAAAATAAATAATAAGTATCCATTGAATCTGGCAAAAATTTGCATTGACAGAAAATCCGAGGGGCGCAAGAATTATTTTCGCGGACCCGGAAATAAATGAAAAAAATTTCTGCGACCGATTCATTGCACCCCCTCGTCAGAAAATGGTGCGGCTCCCAGTGTTTTCTTTTCCGTGAAACCGGGTCCAAATGGCAGTGTTATGGGTTGCCGAATGGACGTGGACATTGAAATCCAGCCAGTCAATTTGATAAAAATTGGGTGGATCCGGGTCAGTGTTTCTATTGGTCAATTTGCTTTCTGTCGTGATCATTATTTGCAATGACGTCATGTAGCGTATGTATTGAACAACGACCGAATTACTTTTGATATCACAGTGTTCCACCACATAACCATCCTAGATATTAAATATTGTAAGCTGTCAATCGAAATTTTTTTAGGATTATTACAGATCCTTTGTCCAGATCCTCAAAGTGGACTGTCTGGTGTTTATTAGAGAACTAACTTTGAGAAGATTGCCGACAAAACACCGACAATCGGCGATTCTGCTTGAGTCCTACATTCAGAAATGGAACTCTCGTTGCTTAGTGACCTAATCATTTTGCTAGCGGATATAGACTAACACCTGTAGTCCGTTAGTTTTCTATTGTATGGGTATTGTTTTGCGAATATCTCTGGATGGATCCGTTTTATAAAAGCAACGATATTCTCGAATGTATTATTGATTTACTGTGACAGGGAGTGAATGAAAAATCACATTCATTAAAAGCAAAGAAGCGCTCAAAATCTATAAAGCATTTCCGGATTAACTTTCATTTAGAGGCTAGAGTTTGCTTTGGCATAAGCAAAACTACTGCTACAATCTGCATTGCAAAGTTTCTCAATGCCAGTCCTGAATACCATGGTGTCAATTATTTTGCATTCCATCTGAACTCACTACATTAGTTCTGATTGAGATTGCGATATATTTATTTCTCGATCTCAATGACAAAGAGTCTGTTTTAAGTTTTCAATTTTGAAGGAAGTTCTGTGCAACAAAAAACAGGAACTTTTCCTTTGGTTTGTTTTTTTTCATAGATTTGAAAGTAAGCATTCTGTGAGCAAAATAAAGCCTAGTATTTTCAGTGTTCACGTACTGTTTTATAAATTGTCATACATAGGCTACTAGTCTCATTCCAGGATTAAAGCAATGGGGAATAGTACACTGAAATAATGATAGTTATGAAGTTGTTGTTGAGAATCATGACTGACACGTGTTTGGTTTTGGTTGTTGTGAAGAAACGAGTGCAAATGTTGCGGATGGGCTCTGGTACGTGAACGCCCGCTGCAGAGAGTGACGTGGATAGGAGTGCGATTAGTTCCCGGGACTTGAGTCTTTAGCTCGGCGAGCTAAATCGCTCTCTTGTCGCGTCAGAGATCCTCGGTTAGAAACTCGCTGCGGGTAGAACCAGCCTCAGTTACACAGAGAAAGGGGAGACTATTGCCAACTAGCTGGTGGAAGAATTTGAGAGAAAAATAAAGGGCATTTATTTTCTGCTAGCTGGCAAGAGAAGAATTTATCAGTATACAGTTTAAGAATGAGTAATTGTATCTTGTCTATTATATTCCTAAAGCGTGTCTCTTACTGGTTTTACAATGTTTATCTCTTACAAAAATAGTCTGGGTCTGTTAGCATGAGCATTGTCCATGTCTTGGTCAATCTCTGCCCCCAAACTGTTTTGCCAAAAGTGCATATTTTATCTGCAAAACACACTAAAACTCTCAAAACATTAAATGTCACAAATAAATAAGTAGTAAAATCAACATAATCCATCAGTATAGTATAATTTGGGGCCTCGGGTAACATAACGGTCAAAGGATTCGCCCCGAATGCAAAGTTACCTACTACAGCCATGGTTTGAAACCCAGCTGTGCCAGTCCAGCCCTGGCTGAGAGCCCCGAACGAGGGCAGCGATTGGCTGTCCGTCCCAGGAGGAGGGAGGAGGGTGAACCAGCACGGGCTCTCAGAAAAGCGCAAATGGTGTCTCTAGAAAGTAGGTGAGCGATTTCCGTCTCGGCTAAGGGGAATTAGCTTGACCCGTATTGAGGGATGGTGGGTTCCTGGGGGAGGACGAATTGAAAGAAAGAGGGCATAATTGGCTACCAAATCGGGAGAAAAACTGGGAAAAAATCAAACAATTTTTTAAAAAAGTATAATTTGTATAGTATCTAAAGAAAAAATATTTCTATCAATCAACTGTCCTGTCCTTTCAGGTGCCTGGCAGTCTTGCCTCCTCTCTGCCCTGACCCCACAGTGGTGGAACAATCGTCCACACGCAGCCAGCAAAAAACAACAAAAAGGTATTACTGTAAAAAAAAAAGAAGCAAGGACAAAAAAAGGCATGTGGGATTATGAGTGAGAACATCCTCGCTTGAGATGGCTGCACACATGGTGATATTTGCACTTTTTTTTGCCATGGACATTTATTGCGGCTCTGTGACTGATTATGTTCCTCCCACGTATCCTTACTTTAGACAAACTGAAGCTGGCTTCATCCACATATATAAAGACACATGGTATTGTATTTGCCTCAAGTTCCATGGTTTTCTGTAAAAAAAACTACTTTTACTGCAACTTTTACTGTATACATTTTTAAATAGTCCTACTGTATGCAGTGAAATACTGTACGAAAAAATGCCAGTGATGAACTCTTACCTGCGCATATTGAAATCCAATGTCCATCTCCTTTCATTGTTCCTCTCAAAGGGCACCCTTATACAGCTGTTCATGTCTTCTCCTTTGTCCTTGCACTTATCCTCTCCCTTGGCTTCTTACTCGTTCCAGTCTTGCAAATGGCAACACATAGGTGACCTCTTTTATGCATGAATAAGGACTAAATAATTGTGCAAGGAGGTTTTGCAGACGTGTAGTAGAGATTCACAAACAGGAGTAATTGCTATCTGCTGTGAATAAATGTAAACTTTTTTAGACAAGACTTATTTAATTTCATTGTGTGTCATGTATAGAGAGTTGTGTTCACTGTTTTTTCATACAAATAGCTTAGATCAAGCTGATTAAATTAAAAATGATTCAAGTTCAAGTTCTGAGTTCACTTTATTTGTCATGGGCATTAAGAAAAATACAATGAGATTCTTGTTCACAACCATACTCCCACAGTCTATAGATGACCCATCAATAACAATAGGGGTGTGGTGGCCTCGACTCAACAATGTCGAAGATGTCGAACAACATCGAAGTTAACAATGATTTCACTCTCAAAGTATTGTGTCAAATCAAAAGCATACATTTACAGTCATTGAATCATTGCCGAAATGAGAAGCATGGAATATGTTAAAAAGATGGTGGACAGTCTACCAATAGAAAACAGAAAGCTAAGTCCATAGTCTTGTAATAATATCTACTTTTAGGTTCATTTAAAATTATAGTACTTAACTGACTCATCCTGAGATTAGCTAGCCCAACCATGTGCTCAACTGATCCGATTTATCAAATAATGGTTTGATTAAGTTATCTGTGGATGGTGCTTTCTTTGTGACAGTAAAAACCTCCCACCTTCTCTTGAGTGACAACATTCTTTGAGATTGTCCTCGCTGAAAGTTTAGCGGCTTTTGTGTGTATGCGTGGTCGGTCTGAAAGGGCTTTAATGCTATATTGACATGGAGCATCATGTTGACACAAAGCTTGACATAGCACTTTATTTTTTGGGGTGTGCCTCATACTTGTCAATCAAATACAGGGTTTATCAAGGAGGATATTTAAAATGGATATATATGTATATCAGCATCTAAAATGCCTGGGCAGTATCGAACATAGGCCTATACTTGGCTTATCATTGTGTATGATTAGTGTTTGATTACAACATACATAGTGACCTCACTACAATGTCTGTCCCTTATTTCTGACGGAGAGTAAATAAAGACACACTAACATGTAACTAGCAGTAATTTAATGAAATTGTAAGAAGAGGGGGAACAGTCCTTTGTCTAGGAAGATGAGATTTGAGCTGTTTACAATGTGCCACGATGGCTATACAACTTCGAGTCTGTCCCAGATCTGGAGCAGGCAAGAAGACAGTTATGGTGAGTGTCAAGGGTCATTTGCTACTTAGCCAGCTAGCTAGGTAGCTATTGGTAATTAATCAAGAACAAGCTTTTTTAAAAGATATTTGTAATTGATTAAGAACAGGCTTTAGAGTTTTTATTTTATTTGACATTATATAGTTTTTTGTGTTGATCAGTGGCAAGAAATCACAATTAAATACATTTTTATCAATAAAGAAAGAAAATAAAATGTGAAAAATGCCAAAGGGGATGAATAATTTTTATGCCCACTGTATATATCGATAGCTACCCAGCTAGCTGGCTAAGTAGCAAATGACACTTGACACTCACCATGATGTAGGTTGCCTCCTTGCCTGCTCCAGATCTTTGACAGGCTCAAAGTTGTATGGCCATCATGGCACATGTCCACATTCTTTTTAATATATTTCATGCTTCGGCAATGATTCAATGAGTGTAAATGCATGCTTTTGATTTGACACAATATTCTGAGAGTGAAAGTTTAAGCGGTGAACACTTATGGAATCAATTACTGTCTGTTTGTGATTATGATTTTCTTATTATGATTTTCAACAGACAAAAATAGTGCACCCACCTATTTAAACGCAATTTTGACACTAACAAATGGGTCGGAATCGCCATTGAATGGCCTCAGAACCCTCTGTGTGCTGATTTGGGTGCCACATAGGACCATATGAATGGGGTGATGAACACAACGGCACAAGTGCTCCATTCAATGGAGTGATTGTGGTCAAATCATGTGTCAGAGCGCAGTAACCTGACGGTGTATTGTTTCACCAGCTGTGTCGCTGTAATCCTCAAAGGAAGTCAGCACCAGAGCCACTGAACAGCGCCAGCACAGCACGCGGCTCACTGTGTTTAATTAGCGTGACGTCCGACAGCATCACGAGGGGCTTCGTAGCCTATACGCGGTTATCAGAGGTATTCGCCATTCACCACAGCGAGTACGTAAAATCGTATATCCTATGCAAGACCTACGTAAACGGTGTGCGTTTATATGATACTGTAAAAATGCTAAGCCATGTAAGCACTTTTGCCAGATGCTTTATGTCCATTTTCTCATATTTAATTGAGTTTAACACCAATGTAGTTGCCTACATCGTATTTTAAATAGCTACAATAATGTTAGTAGATCAAAAATCAATGCTGGTAAAGTGTTTTTGTAGGCTATGACTCCAATAATCACTCTGACCTACCAAGAGAAACGGACTGAGTGATTGGCACGGTCACATGACGCAACGATCACCAAAACATTGGGTTGAAAACAAATTGTTATAAAACTAAATATAATTATAATATATATGTATAGTATATTATTATTATTATTATCATTATCATTCCCCGCCCCCTAGGCTAGAACATCATATGTTGATCATCTAGCTAGAGGTTTAATAAAACGAATTGGACAGACAGCGTCGGGCGCATCTGACTCAAACGCGGCCAGTAATACGATTATCCGCAGTGCCGTTTCCTGCTTTTCGCTTTCAGTACGGCTCACGCGCAGCATCATGCAGCCGGCTTTTACGTAGCGCTGAAGCTGAGCTTGGACATTTCACTGCGCGTGCTTTGAAGGCAGCGAGACTGCGCTGGCTGTTCTCCTCTACTCACTACTGACAGCAACAGACCGCAGCTCACATCCTATGTAGCGGTGCAGGTCCTTGCAGGCATATGGCAAGGGCTTCGTCCTCGGATACAGTGAAACGAACGTCTTGTCAAGCTGCCCACCGCGGATTGTCCGAATTCATGGTCGTGAGTCAAAGTATCTGATTTGCCGTGGTCTTGTCGGCGGCATCTGCAGTGTGGTCGTAGGGAGGAGAAAATCTTCGCTGAGCGCTGTCATCCCTTGATCTTGTTTGTCTTCCACTCTCTTTGGCTGTGAATGGGCTGTACTTAGTGATTATCTGCAGTCGCTTTAGAGTCATTTCTGGAAGAAGATGGCGGACAGGGCTGAGATGTTTTCGCTCTCCACCTTCCATTCCCTCTCTCCTCCTGGCTGCAGGTAAGCAAGCCTACTATGGGGCGACGTCCCAGGTTTCCGTACAGGGGAGAACGGGCACACGAGTCTGCCGAGCGCCTGCTGCCGAGTGCACAGTGCACAGTGCACAGTAACCAGGGGCACAATCGAATGTCACCCGGTGTTGTACCTTGCAGGGTATCTGTTGATATTGCTGCATTGAAGGGTTTGAGATGATGGACATCACATTCGTAACCTTGGCGATCGGGGATAGCTACAGTATGTTTAATGTTGTTTTATTTTACAATACTATGTAGCTATACAACGCAACGTAAACATGGTATCACGATTTAAGTTCCTTGTGTAGGCTAAGTCTCTCATACATAGCCAGAAATGGAATCACTGCTCTGCACGAATATGAGATGGACAGCAATGATCGCAGAGAGAGCAATCAGATTTCCTGCTCATGCACAGCTGCCGATAGCAAATCCCGGAGGTTGACAGTGTTCCTTCGTTTAGGCCCACGCCCTGAATCATTCCCTGGTAACCAGCTGCCGCTGATGTATTTATTCATTCTTATCCCACTTAAAATTGAAAAACTATTCTACAAAGCCTCATTGGTATGCGCGATTTCGCCTTGTTCAAAGAATGTTACTTACATCCTACCTCACAGTCACGCATCACTTATTGGGCGGTTAGTCTAGATTTGAAAGGTTATACTGTGGCTAGTCTGCATCCCTCAATAACTACAAAATGGAGATGAAATGCTTATGGAGCAATTTTAGTTAAAAAAAAAAGCTTCCTGTCAATTTCAGAGTTTGTATTCATTGATCTTTTACCCAATAATTTCAGCTGTACTGCAGTAGGAAATTGCCTGGTGTGTAATTAGGCCCAATTAATGCTTTGTATACAAAAATATTATAGTTTAAATGTTTTGAAATGATGTCAGGGGAAAGGGTTTTCAGCAAATGGTGAAAATAATGGAGAGCAATACAATACAATTGTATGTTATATTGATTAATTATGTAGAAAATACCTATGTTTTTATCATGCCAGCAATCCCTAACCTCATGATTGCCTGTGCAAAATATCACACAAGGCAGTCCAATCATTTATTGTAGGATTTTTAATAGCCCTATAGGACACTTTTATTTGGTACCAATTTCCTAGAGCATTGATTTCCGTTTCTCAAACCTAGCCGTACCCCTGTTTTGTCTTGGAGCTTCCATAATCTATCTGATATTGAAGTTAGCAATGGAATGTACATTCCCAGTGGGAGTTGAGGGAGAAATATGGCTTTTAATCACACAATCACATAAAACAGGGCGTCTTAGGCTGGAGCACTGAAGCGTGGAGATCCTTCAATAAGAACATAAGAATACATAATGACAAGAACCATCTCCGTTCAGCTAGGCTCGTGATGTCCTAATCTAAACAGTATCTAGTACTGCATCTAGCCTGGACTTGAATAGCCTAAGTGTTTCTGCCTCAACTACCTGATTTGGCAAGCTGTTCCAGGAATTGACAACTCTCTGTGTAAAGAAAAACGTCCTAATATTCGTGCGGAATTTGCCTTTAACTCATTTCCACCTGTTCTACCTGGTCTCTTGTTCTTCTAACCCAATTTATAAAAAAAAAATATTTGGTAGTTAATTTTGTTAATCCATTTTAGGAATTTAAAAACCTCAATCAACCCCCCCCCCTAAATCTCTGTTTGCTAAGCTTAAATATATTGAGTGCCTTAAATGTTAAGTGCCTCATGACTTTTACCTTTCATACCAGGTACCAATTTAATTGCCTTTCCTTGAACTTTTCAAGAGCTCCGATATCTTTCTTGTAGCGTGGTGCCCAGAATTGCACACAATACTCTAAGTGAGGTCTGACAACGGCATTATATAACATTAATATAACCTCCCTTGATTTATACTCAGTATTTTTTGTTACGTATCCCAACATCCTGTTGGTCTTTTTCACTGCTGTAGCACACTGCTTAGATGCACCTAGACTTTCATCAGCTACAATTCCTAAGTCTTTTTCAAATTGAACACCTATTCATTTTTCTCCTCCCATAAAATAATCCTGTCTTAAATTGTTATTTCCCACATGCATAACTTTACATTTACCAATATTGAATGTTATCTACCATGTTTCTGCCCATTCTTGGGTTTTGTTTAAATCATCTTGGATTACCTTAGTTGATTCCAAACTGTTTGCAAAACCCCCAAGTTTAGTATCATCTGGAAATGCTACTAACATCTATATCAAGATAATTTATGTAAATAAGGAAGAGGTCCCAGCACCGATCCCTGCGGGACTCCACTGCGCACAGCACCTAGGTCAGATACAACCCCACCTACTCTTAATCTTTGTATTCGCCCTTGCAGCCAATTATGAACCCACTCTGAAAAAACTCCTGTAATTCCTACTGAATTAATTTGAACAATGAGCCTCTCATGTGATACCTTGCCAAATGCTTTTTGAACGAAGCTCCCAAATTCAATTTAATCTCAAGCCTTGAAACTTGTGTTCCTTCTGGTCCCCTTTTCCTGATAAGGAAGCCAGCCTAATTTAAATTAAACTGGAAATGACCTTAGGGCCAATGAAGGGGAAAAAGAACCAATTAAGGAGTGTGACAGCTTTAATCACAAGACTGGAACTCAGAGTCCATGTGGAGAGGGAGTGAAAATGTGATAACTCTAACAAATTTAAAAAAGGATAAACAACCGACAGTGAAGGAAAAATGACAAGAGGAGGACAGAGGCAATAATGGATTCAAAAAAGTCATGACAACAGTGGGGATAGCCCATTTTCATTTATTGCATGTCCCATAGCCTTCACTCATATAGTGGGGAGGTTGCAGGGGGTTAGGGTCTCTACGAGGGCCCCACTCCTCCTGCTTCGACATGATCAAAATGATCAAAATGATCAAAACAAGGACTTTGAAGTGAGCACGGAAACTCTGGAGACAGTGGAGGTTTTGTACCTCACGCACGTTTCCTTCAAGGTTCTCGCTAGTCCAGTAGGGCTTCTCGTCTTTGTGATAATACAGTACGTGTCATTCCTGACCTTTCAAATAGATGCACCAGTTCAAGCATTTCAAGCATCGTCATACCTGATTATTTTAGAAGTAATGCACCCCAGGGCTGGATAGCATGCGTTTCGAAGAGCAACACCAAGAGCTCAAATCAGTGCAGCTCTACAATGTCAAATATGCCCATGCCTCAATTGTTTAGTCATAAACCTACTATATTTGATGAGCTACTTTGAATTTGATCCCAATGGGTGCACGGACATGCACAAAGTGGCACTTCTGAGCTGTGTGGTGGTGCTTTACAATATTCAACTATTCCTTTCTAAGTGGTGACATAACATCCATCTCAAACAGTAAAAAAAAAAATCAGCAATAACCTTGATGTGCTTTTACCGGTAATGCATGTGGATAGGGCTCTCAGGCGATGATGCACAGCTTAGAGCCGCTCTGATGCAAACTGTATTATTTTGTTCTGTTTGAGCTTATGCTGTTTTATATGCTGTCTGTTCTGCCTTGTGCTGCACACCCTCTGTTCTTTCACCAATCACAGCACTCTGGTGGTCTGGCAATGGCATGCATCTTCTTATTAGCCCATATAGCTCTGCTTAGCTTTGCATAGTATTTTGTACGTGGCAGACGTTGCAGGAAGAGCATTGGTGTTTACACAGCAGGTGGTATTATTTGTTGAAATAGCATGGTGTGTTGTCCAGCGGGGGCAGTAAAGTAAGATGAATGGTCTTAATAGAATGCTAGCAGTAGGTGGTGTATGACTGAGGAACCTGTACGTTTGAAAAATGGTTTGTGATGAAGTGGGTATTTAATCTTATCATGGTGTCCAACTGTGGAGCTTCACTGTTATATGAGTTGAGCGGACTAGGACAAGTGAGCAGCACTGCGCCAGGTGTTGAGCCAGGGTTGGATGGTGTTGCCACAGACACAGTGGTTCGATTATCTGTGGTCCACTGCCTTTAAGCCACACCCTCTATCAAAATATGGTACCTGTATCAGAAAAGCTTGTGACAATCCATTTTTATGATGCTGTCATTTACATGGGATGGTTGTCATTATGCCTAATGGCACTGTGTCTTCCGCCTGCCCCAGTGTAAAGGGGATCGTGGATTGACAACCCAGATGCTGGTCACACTCCCAGTATACAACCTTACTTCCAGAACATGGTAACATGGTAACAAACTCACTGTGTGTATGTGTATCTGTCTCTATTCATATGTGATCCAGATAAAGCCCTGAGTCCAGATAAACAAGAACAAGGTTAGGCCGACTGGACCTTGTTATTCCACTTCTACAATTCTAACTCACTAACTGGTGAGGAAAGTGTGTTACATGCGCTTAGTCTTGTTCAGCCACATCATTTCATTAAAAATATGATTCTGATCGAAATGGTATTTGTGTGCTTGTCATTCCCTTGAGCCTTCAACCCAGAGAAGACAGGGAATTGCAGCACCCTCTCTTCACATATTTGAAGCTGGAGGTGGTTTATGTGTACGCGGGGGCACTGTCCTGGAGACAGTCAGCAGTGCTTACTTTGTTGGCTGGGCTTTCACGCTGTATTAAATTAAATTCATTGTTTACTTAATAAGATACCTTTATCCTTATGACTCGTATAGTTTAAAACTAGGATTTAAACGAGGATTTGAGCCTTGAACCGTCTTACGAGCCTCCTTCCCTGCTACTCCACACTGCTACCTTTTTTGGAATTTGCTAAACCTAGCTTTCTCATGTTTATGATACTTCTCATGTGAGTTTTTGTAAAAACTCAATAACCTTACTCTCTCTTCATCTGCAACTATTCTGGTGCAAGTATACCCTATGCGGGGTGGTTTGCTTATGGTGACAGAATGTTTCCAGGATGTACAGCTGTGCATGGGCTACAATGAGGAGACGTGGTGTTGTGTCTGCCAATAATGTGCACATTTTATTTTATTTTTATTTTATTTAATTTAACCTTTATTTAACCAGGTTAGTCTCACTGAGATTAGAAATCTTGTTTTCAAGAGAGACCGAGCCAAGAAAGCAGCAATAGATTACAGACACTACAAAAATAACAACATTTCACATAAAAGCAGACAAGCAACAATGTTCACAGTATCACATCTGGTTACACAAGAGCAGTCTAAATATGTTGCGCAACTAAGGGCCAAAGCATTTACAATTTTCACTTTCCATAGCTCCATAGCTTTAACCCTTACTTTAAAAACATTTAAATATGTAAGCACTGAATATGGCAAGGATGTTATACTTGGCCGGGACTGTGATCATGAACACACCTACATCATTAACTTCTCTAGATATTTATATGGTGTCTAACGTGTTTAGCCAAGGCAGGGGAGTTGATCTTATTAAAGCAACTAAGCAATTACTGAATTCCACCCCAGCCCCACTTGAGAGAGACTGTACACAGAACTGTCTGCAATGAATTGTATTTTTATTCTCTTATTTGTGAGACTCAGTTTCACACCATCACATTTGCTGGGCCATTGCTTCCTGTACAGGCTGTATTTGTATTCACGGGGAGCACCACATAAAAACTCAAGGGAGAGAGGTCAGATGCACAGATGCTTTGTTTTATTTATGATCCAGGTCGACAAGGATGTTAGACCAAAAGAGAGAAAGGAAAATACTTTAAAAAACACTTTTTAAGAAAATCACCAGACTGCCCTTTTGTTTCCATCCCGGGTCCTTAAACGATTCTCGGGTATTAATGTGAAACCACATCGCCCATATTAAGTGGTGACAGGCGGAAGGCTCTCTGCAGCCTGCCGGTGGCTCTTTCAATATTAATGTGTCTGTTTACATTACGAGCCTCTGAAGGCAGCTGGAGCGATGGAGGGAGCAGTCAGTAATGCATGATGGGAAATAAGAAGCTTACAGTAAACGCTAGATTACATATGTGTAGCCTAAGCCTTTTTGATATCGAATGGACAGTTTGCTGTCGGTAACAGAAATAACTTTAATGTTTTTACGTGATTAGGTTTCACGGTTAATCCAAATAATTTTGTCTGAACAGCCCGCTGGGTTTGTGCTTTATGTGGTACAGTGTGGGGGAGGGTGAGTGATGCTCTCAGGGCCTACATAAACCTTATAATCAGCTGCGTCAAAGTGACCCTAAACAGCAATAATTTCAGACATTTAGGCAATTATTTTTGTAATCATAACAAAATAAACCCTAACATTGTCATTTTATGAATATCTGTAAATCTGGTTTAATCTGGACAGTGTTTTCAGGTTGAAGGCAGGATTGGACTATGATTTCCTCCTCTGTAGCATCAACCATCATTGTAAAAAAAACATGTGGTTAATGTTGGAAAGCTGAAAAAACGGAACCTAAACAAACAGCAAGGGCAATACAAGCTCCATTTTTACATTTTACATTTTAAGCATTTAGCAGACGCTCTTATCCAGAGCAACTTACAAGATGTGCATTAATACAAGCTCCGATTGCAAGCACTGGAAAGATTATGTTTTGCCTTACATGAAATGTACTGTAATGGATTTGCGGATGTGATTACTTCGGTGTTCAGCAATACTTATTTTTAGTGCCCTTCGTGTTTTTCCTTCATACCCGAGCCCACAAACACATTTAATGAAGTAGACTATGTTACTGGTATTGCACGTTATCTTTTCTTTTCTTTTTGTCTCAGAGTTAGGTGTTGTTGTGGGTCAGGGTTGAGTGGAACAGGGTAGGACTGGGAGGTGCATTACACTAGAATATGTTTGACATTTGGAATACATTTGGAACAAAATAAATGAATTACTTTACTGGCACGGATTCAACATAGTAACCTATTTAGTATCCGACATACAGTACAAGCCTGGTCATAATGCAGCAGTGCCAAAAAAACATGCCCATTACTGTTGTTTTTCGTAACATTTAGTTTTGTTTATGGCACGTTTCATCGCAGCATTAACGATGCCTGTTTGAGTCGTCGCTCCCTGGTCTATGCTGCTCCCTGTAATGAATGCGGGAGCACACGCTGTGGACGACTGCAGGGGCTGAGGCTCTGCCTGTGCTGCTGAGAGTAGGACGGAGGAAGGCTCAGTGTGGCTGAACACACACCGCAGAGCGACAGCAGCGCTGCAGTCTTCTGATAGGGTAGGGTTTTTTTGCTGTCCGGCCAAGGTGACCATGCAGATGAGAGCCAATCGAGAGCCAGATTGCGTGAGGGAAAAACCCCCCACTCTTCATGTTGCACTGATGGTACAGATACGGTATATGAGCTCATAGACTGGCTTGAGTGGACGCTGCATCTCTGTAACGAAGCAGATGCGGTGACAAGACATGCGGTTTAAGCACTCCGACTGTGATTGTGTTAGGGCGTAAATTAATGTTTATGTTTTCCGTATTCTCTCTGCGTGGATGGCTTTATGCAATGCAGTAAAACACAATACAATAGCAATTTAAGTAGAACTCTTCATACATTTTTGTCAATGCACCAAACATTTTCCTTGGTGCATTATCTTACTTGTGTCAGCTTTTTGCAAATTCCACATTTTGTTGTAATTTGATCAATAGTTGTCATCAACTATTTACCATTTTTTTGTTTAGACTTTTGTGGGGAATTTTGGGAGGACTGTACAGAAAATAAAGTGTAATTCATTTAACATTACTCAGCAGACTGGTGAGGATGATGCATTTAAACCAGTACGAATGCATTTTTTTAAAGTCTATGTGCGTCACAAAAAAACCTTGTATCACCAAAAAGGCAACTTTTCAGGGAATGAGAAAAACTGTTTTATTATTCCATTTACAATGGATTTACACGTTTTAAGTCACACAGTGTTTTGAATATACTTCATTTATCACTGTGCCATGAAACACAGGCAGTAGGGCTGGGTATTGCTGCATACCTCATGATACGACACGTATCATGGTAAAGTTTGAATCACAAACACAGGTATGGAAGCAAGTCCTTCAGATGTTGACAACACACTCCCTACAGGCTAGCATTGTTGTTCAGAATGTACTGTTCGCCTCGAAGGGCAAATGAAACACCACATGTTAATGTGTACACGTGAGGACAATAATACATTGTATTGTGTTACAGCCAAATAAAGTATTGTGATACTGAACTGTATAGTTACATTGGCACAGCCCTAACAGGTAGCACACAACAGATGATGCAAGCTTTCTATTCATGTATCATAGAGTAGTAGGCAAAAATGCTGGATACAAGTCTTTTTCAGTATCATTTCAGAATCAACATATTCTTTATTCAGACTTGAGGGAAAGGCCTGGTATAGAGATAAGAGCAAATGTTGGTTGTGTTGAGATTTTGAAAGGGCTCCAGAAGTGCTTTGAATATTGTTTTACTTGCCTATCTGCTGTATCTTTCTACTCTTACATTCTGTCTCCTGTGAACGGTCCGCTATGGAAACAGCTCCTCTCATGTTTCTCTGCCATGGTTTGGGAGAAGAGTGTTTCGTAATTCTGTAATTAATCTATTACGATAATTCAGTTATTCACTTCTCTGCCAAATAAAAGAATGATGCCATGCTCCTCTAGGAAGAATGATTTAGCGCCATATGTCCAAAAAGACTTTTAGTACCAGTTTTACTTTGCGTTGTTGCCTTGGAATCAAAATACTGTAGGCAAGACCATATTTTATAAGCTAAACCCGAAGTATAAATACAATTGATTTTAAGAGTAGTTACCTCATTGTAAGGTTTCGCGCACTGCAATGAACCTTATTTCATTAACATGTTGAACTACCAACCCATCCCCAAGCAGAATAGGCCAAAACAAAGAAAGAAACGCACCTAAAAGCCTACATGATCATGGTTTGCACCTCATTAACAGCCAGTAACATGAGTACAAGTGATCTCTCGCAGTGCTGACATGCTACTCCTTGCTTATCGCTGAATCGTGTGCCCTTTTCTTTAAATTCGTCAGACGCCATGGCAACGAATGCTGGCTGAGGTGATTTTCCATCATGCTATGTGTTGGTCTCCTCCCCAGATTTAGGTGGCAGGATCATTGGCTCTCTGGCTTGACACACACAGCCGTGACCCCCAGAGATGGGGGTTGGGTGGAAGAACTGATTCCTACTTCATTAGTTCCTCGTCTAATAGGCTCACTGCTAATGGAAACACTTCCCCACACACACACAACCAAGACATGCAAAATGGCATGTGTATGCCGACCCACTGATTAGTCTCTCATGGAAAGAGCCTAGATTCATATTCATAAACGGGCAGCATATATAATTGGCGACACTTGTTTAGGACAGATGAGATGATAGTCAGACAGTACTCTAAAACTGCATATATTGTGTAGGCTCCTGTCTGTTGACATACCTATGGCAGAACTTCGAAGAAGGCAATACCCTCTGGCCTTTTTACCAGTAAACACTCTCAGATGTCTGCTTGCCTACAGATCTTGACAGCGCCGTGCCGTTTGAGGGCAGTTTATTGACATCTTTGAAAGGCCAGTGCTTGCAGCGGTGTACTTCCGACGGTGAGCATTCTCTTAGAAACATGAATAGAACCGCGAGGCCTGTTGACTGTGGCGATTATGGCACAGGACCACCTCCACTGTGTGCTGTGCGGTGGAGAATATTGCACGCTTTGGTCAATGATCAAAGCATGAGGGACGTGGCGATCACAAGATCATCGCTGCCACATACTAGATGTCCTGAAACTCCAAATTATGAAATATCCATGAGTTGTAGTGTACCGTGTATTGAACTGTATTGTGGTACAACTAATCTCGACAGAGCGCTACTTGCATAATGGTGTGTTCTCGGCAGAGGCAATTTCAGCAGTCTCTTTTGTCCCTTGTGTTTTGCAGTCTGAGTGGAATCACTTCACAGGCTAAATGCGTATATGTGGACAGAGCTGTGAGAAATGGTTGCTGCCGCAGCACTTTTGTGCTTGAGCTTTTAATGTGCAAACGATGGCTGTGATGTTCCCAGGGTCCTTTGCAGTGTGTCCTCTGTACTGCTTTAGTGTTGATGGATATGACCTCATAGCCTTAGCAGTTGTGAGAAAGCAGAATTTTGTTCTGCAGTCTATCTAGAGGGAAGCTGGGGGGAGTTTACAGGTAATTGGATGTTGTGCGCTGGTTACCCATGGTAACCTCACCCCGTAAACTGCTTGTATTGAACTGGCTCACCATTGGCACAAATTATTGGTACAAAGGGAAGAGGATAGGCACTCCAAGGGAAATACCATGCAGTATGTACTGGATCTAATCTACTACTTATGTATACAGAATTTCTGCCATGGCATCAAAAATAGAACATTTGCATAGATACAGTGTTTTTCTTCAACCACATATGAGTTTAATTGTTTGTAACAAGGAAAAAAGACGTGGGTTTGCAGAATGTGTTCCCGATAACCAACATCTGTTCTCCGCTGTAGGCGGTTCCTGTGTAAATCCCTTCTGTGCAGCTCACGTACTCAGAAGACTCACTTCTGTTAGAGTCTGCCCATAGGGCTGGTTTAATAGCATGAATGGGCAGGTGGGAGGGAGGTTGGCGCTGTTAGTGTTCTGACAAGCAGGGTCCAGGCCAAAAGATTATGGAGGAACAACTCCAAACTCTGGGATTAGTCTTAGAAGAAAACCCAATTCCTGTCTTCTGACTGTCAATCAAGAGGGGGTGGGTGCTGTCACTCGCTGTCAAATATCAGAACCGGACTACTGATTTGAAATGTTTTTTAAATACTTTTCTTGTGGTCAAAAAAGCAATTTTATTACTGACTGATATATTTTCTCATGCAAATTACACTGTAAAAACCTACATAAAATCTAAACAATTTCTGTTCACTAGCAGAGGAGTCCATCTATGTTTGGCACACTGTACACCATTCAAGGCTGAATAAGGTTTGGGGAATTGGACTTATGACCTGAAGGTTCCCTTTGTAACTTTTGGTATGTTGCATACTGCCTTCAGTAAATCCCCTGCAGTTCATGATAACACACAGTGCCCTCCAGAATTATTGGCACCCTTGGTAAAGATTAGCAAAAAAGGCTAATGAGATAAATGTAACCTTTAATTGAAGTAAAATTATTTAAAAAAAATCTTCAAAAACACAATTATTGGCACCCCTGCATGTAGTACTTTGTGCACCCTGCCCTTGCCAAGATAATACTCGATGAGGTGGGAGAACACATAACAAGGGATCTGAGTCTTCAGATCTTTATAATCCACACTTTGATCACCCCACAGGATTTTGGTTTGGGACTGGGAACAAACTTGATTCTGTGGTTAGTGAACCATTTTTGTGTGGAAAACTTTGGATGATTGTCCTGCTGGAACATCACACATCCACTGTTATGACCTGATTTTGATCTAAAAACTTGATGCCATCCTAACCAGGGCCTTTGGAAGTAAAACTCCAATAGCTGTGTGGTGAACCCAAACGGGACGTGACAGCAAAATACCACCAGTCAGACATATATAAAAATACACAAATACACAGCAAACAAACAGACATACTCACAAGACAGAAGCATCCAAAAATATCACAAAACAAATCAGCTAGCTAACCTAATCTCGAAAGAATGAATTCTACCCTACCTACCGAGGCAAAACAAAACAGTGAATTCTTCCGGGAAACTAGCTAACCTACTCTGTGCTTGCCCTACCTACCAAAGGTGCTCAAAAGGACAGTACAAAAATAATCAACTTGTGCAATTCTCAAACTGTGATCCTTAGAGAAATGTTTGCCTCTCGAATCATCCTCCTCACTGTGCATGGGGGCAAAATACACTTGTGTCTTCCTCCAGGCAGGTTCATCACAGCTCCAGTTGTTTTAAACTTCTTAATTATTGCCCTAATAGTGGAGATGGATGTTTTCAGGTGTGTAGCTATTTTGTATAGCCATTGACTGATTTATGAAGGTCAATAACCTTTTGTCTCATTTAATTTGTGTATTCTCTGATCTTCCCCATGTTGATGGGAGTTTGGCCTGTGTGTCACCTCATATGTATACCCCAGTGAACCAGGAAATCATGGATGACCATTTAAGAGTTCCTAAAGACTCAGGTGAAAAAAATATATATAAATGAGAATATACTTAATTTAGATTTTGTTCATAAGAATTTCTAAGGGTGCCAATAATTGCGACGTGTTTCTGAGAAAATAAGAATAATTTTGATGAGAATTGTATTTTTTCTTTTCATAATTTTACTTAAATTAAAGGTTAGATTTCGCTCATATTTTGAGTGTAAGATCAAGATCAGCCTTTTTTATAGACTTGTTTTGCTCATCTTTACCAAGGGTGCCAATAATTCTGGAGGGCACTGTAAGTGATGTAAGTCACCTTGGAGAAGAGAGTGTACTCAACAATTACATTGATTAAATTTGTACTGATATTAAATTGTTACCTCCTGCAGTCCCTTTGCACTCGTTTTATCAGCTGCAAACAATGTTGAGAACTCAAAGCACAGTCTGAAATTAAATCCTAATTTTGCCTGCAGCAGCTGAAGCTGGTAGTCCTATGGGGTGATGCAAAATTGGTAATAGCGTTACCCAGGGAGAAACGGCTTAGGTTGATGGGGTTTTATCTGCCTCATCACGAAAGAGCCGCTCCTCTGGTCAATCTGGTGTGTTCGCTCTGCAGCAGCTGCACATGAGCTGTTCTCTCATGTTCTCCAACTGGACTGCAGAGTCAAAAGAAATGGCAGCTAGTAGCACATAGCTTGGAGGACACGCATGCTAGTCTGCACTCACAAATTGATGGGAGGATGTTTTAGCAGTGGCATTCCATATTATGAATAAATGAAAAATATGGATACATTAAAAACAATTTTTTATAATGATAATAGTGTTGAAAACCACATGGAATGGAAGCCTAGTTTTGAGATACAGGAAATGTCCATCCATCCATCCATTATCTAATATTCCTGGTCAGGGTCGCGGGGGGCTGGAGCCTATCCCAGCATGCGTTCCGGGCGAGAGGCAGGAATACAACAGGTCGCCAATCCATCGCAGGGCACACACACCATTCACTCACACACTCAACCTACGGGCAATTTAGACTCTCCAATTAGCCTAACGTGCATGTCTTTGGACTGTTACCTGGAGGACGCGGACACGGGGAGAACATGCAAACTCCGCACAGAAAATTCGAACCCGAGACCTTGCTGTGAGGCGACAGCGCTATCCACTGCACCATACAGGAAATGTTTGTAATATAAATAGTTTAGAATTTATAATGCAGTCTTGTCACACCTAACGACTCGGTGCTTAGGGCGTGAAACGAATTCCATGTTGTAGTGAAATAATTGCGTTCCCTTGCATTTATAATTGGATAGCACATAGTAACACCCTAATCAGACAGACACACATGCAGATCTTGCACACGCATGATTTACTGGCCATAGTAATGATTCATGGATGTCATGACAGCCATGTTTAGTTACAGGCAAAAAAGCCCTTTAATCATTCTTGCTGTTTAGCCCTCAGTCATCCATTCAGGAGGTTAATTGAAAAAAAATTCTCCCAAGTTCAAGGGGACTATTTGAAACTGTGCCTCACAAGGTGGAAATGATTACTATAAGCTCCCGGACAGCAGCATTACTCTAGAGGTAAATGTTGATTAAACTGAAACCTTTAACTTACTTGGGCTTGGCAATACCTCTTAGACAATAGACCTGACTTACAGTATATTATGTGATATGGCTCAGATAAATAGAAAAAAACATGATGAAGAAATGAACCTATTACAATAATAATAAAACTGTCAAAAATATTTTTTTAAATATGAGATCACACTTACACCTTAAATAAATACAGTAAATACAGTAAGTTAGTAAGCTCTGTGAAGCTTATATGTCAGTACCAGACCTGGGTCAAATAATTATTTGAAATACTTGATCCTGCAGATCATTGACAATTTATATTTCCACCAATACTCATAACACAATTCTTGATATGATTATATGTTTTGGTTAGTAACCAAATGTGCCACTGAAAATGTTCAGCAATCAGCGTTTTAAGATTATACCAGCACCTAAAGAGTTCCAGGTCTGGTCAATACACACTTCTGTAAACTGCTAGGTTTAGTTTTAGTTTAATGGTAAAAAAGTCCATGTAGATTTATATAACTAAATTAGTTATTAGCTATTTTGTAATGGGATGCATGTAACATTTTGGTATGTCAACAATTAACTCATAACAATGTGTACTGAATTACAGGTTACACAAGCTAAAAGTAGATTATTTTGCATATGAATCTTTAACCACACATTTTCCTTCCATCCTCTTATCGCACCCGTGTTGGATCCTGCCACAAGATTTAGCCGAAATCCCCAAATGCTATTGAAATTAAATTACTACAACATGCCTCTTAGCTTCATGCAGGGACAAGCACTGTGGTTGTGAGTGCTGGGCTTGTATAGTCATGTTTATGTAGCTAAAGATACCAGGTGGTTTGTTTGCTTTAGATTTTTTAAACTCCAGATGCTGTTGAAAGAAGCTGGTGTATATACGTTTTTGAAGTAAAGCTGTTTTTGAAGGAAAGCAGGATAATGGGATGCAATTGACACAGCTTCCTTTTAAATGTCATAATAGGCATTTTATGTCAATTGTTTCTCATTGAATGCATTTTCAAAGCAATACTATTATTATTATTACTACTACAACAACTACTTCTGCTAATAATAATAATACAAAAATATTTGTATAGTGCCTTGCAACGATCAAAAAGTGCTATACTGTCATGGTAACCATGAATTCAGGTTTATTTATTTATATTTCTTAGACAAATACAGGCTGTTCACATCAAACATGGGGTAGATATTATGACTATGATGCTAGATGGTATTCTGACTCTTTTGACAATTTGTTTCTCCGTCTTAAGAAGAAATGGGTCAATTGTCTCATTTTAAGTAACACAAAATAGTATTCTCTTTTGATGTGTCTGGTGTGTCCTTAAGCTTCATTTAATCTTCTAAGCACAGACATATTGTCAGTATACATACCCAGCAGGATAGTTGCTTTAGTAAAATACTGTCAAGTGAACATAGCTATATGTGAAGAACATTATTTTTGTGCTGAATTCAACATTTATTCATATATATTAATTGACCCATATATTAATAGGTCAATATTTGCACTTGAAATGGGGATAGCTAATTACATTTTCCAATCAAGTATATCTGCAATGTAATAAATTGCATGGTCAATATAAAGTTTTCCTATCATCACATGATCCATGCTCTTTAACTTCCATCACCGTTTTTAGTATTTTAATGGTTTTTCCACCTGTTACATACAGCCCACAATGATAACAGTATCTTGTATTTAGATGACCAAAAGTTAAACTTCAAGCATTTTGTGCTTCATATGCATTTCATGTGATTGGCCTTTTTGACTTTGGTAAGTGGTTGAATACAGATGATGTGACCAGTATGAAAGGCAATGTACATTCATCAGTTTTGTCTAAGTGAAAATAAGGGAATGTACCCTAATGGACTCTCTCAGTACTATTTATGTCCCATTTGTAGATTAGCATACACAGTATGGCCCATCTAACAGTGTATATTAATGGCTTTCAAAGCCAATGAACTGTGCGCCATTATTGTATCTCATTTTGCTGTACGAGTTTTAAATTAGAGGCTGCAGGCAACCTTGGAGGCTTCCAGGCCAGCAATAAAAACGTAACCATAACACTGTAGAAAGCAAGCCTAACTTAACAAATCAAAATGACATCGCACTTAAAATCCGTTTGCCAAGTTTGGAGCGTACATGAGCAACGGTCAGGGAGAAAAAGCTGCCCACCACATTAGCGTGTATCCGCCACAGGCAACATGGCCGCTACCCCACGTGACATGACAAGTTTTATATGACGTATCTCTAGGAGGTAACATTTTTGACGTCTTTGCCAAGTTTGAAAGTTAGTAAAGGCAAGGAATGGTAGCATTAATTTTTGGGGAAAATTGTAGAGGTCAGTAATAGCTGGTGTCCAATAATTGTCTGTTGGCTAAGCGATTTTACATCACTGCATGAGAGATAGTAAACACATGACAATGGAAGTGCCTCTAATTCTTTTGACCATAGTCTCATGTTGCTAGTTGACCATTTGTAATTGATAGTTAGAAATATCAATATATAATAATAATATATAATAATAAAATAATAAATAATAATACTAATAATACTACTACTACTACTACTACTACTACTACTAATAATAATAATAATATAATAATACTATAATAATAAAATAATAATAATAATAATAATAATAATAATAATAATAATAATATAACATCAAGTACTTTTGTTATAGAAAGGAAATCCATGCGTAAATATATTTGATTCTAGATTTACTATACTGGTATGTAGCCATTCGCTAATTCGTGGACCCATACAATCTACTATAGCTAGTCCTGATCAGCTGTGGCAAGTGTGCCCATCAGCCACTGCTTGGTTGTAGCCATTGTAACTGCCAAATGTGTTGAGGTAGGCCCGTTACAGGTGATGGCTATCCTAGCAAAAGATAACTAGCCTTGTTCAAAGATGCCATCTAGGCATCGGTGCTAATAAGCTGAGCCACTTTCATCTTGCCATATCAAAAACGAGCTGTGTTGTTCTTTGGGGTCTATTTCTGTAACAATTGTGATAGGTTCTATGTGTCTTGTGTCACCAATTATTTTGTATACCAGTATTCCGTTTTGAATCTAAAATGCCTCAGATTGAATTCTCACATTGGGTATTTTTTTGTGGTGTATCTGTTGTTAGTTTTGGATCCTGATCTGTTATAAATCCCAAAAGCAAAAATGTCTGTAAAATGTTATGATGTTATGTAGTTATACAGGAATGAAACATTGTTTACTGCAGTCTTGGGCCCTGATTTTCCGAGGGTCCCCTCCCTGTAGTGAGAAAGAAAACAAACAGAACATAAATTCTATCATGGTTTATACAAAGTGAAGAAGGATAAAGGTCATTTCTACAGTAGATTAATGATCTTGGAGGAGATGAGAGTATTTCAGTTTGTTTTTAAAAGAGATGATGGATGGTGGGCCTCCCGCATGGTCCAGTGGTTACAACGTTCGACACTGGCCACGGCGACTGGGGTTTGATTACCCGCTGCGCCAGAGTCGGCTCTGGCTGGGAGTGCCGCCGGGGGCAGCGATTGGCTGTTTGCCCCAGGAGAGGGGAGGGAAGCTGCGCACAGGAGTGGCTCTGCAGTACCGGGTTGCGGTTGACGGCCTGGCGAGTGACATCTCAGAGGAGACGATGCTTCGCCTTCGTCACTACTGGTCACAGAGCTACGGCAGCGAACTGACATTACTAGGGGGGGATTGACTTGAAAATAGCTGGTGTAATTGGCTACCGAATTGGGAGAAAATCTGAAAGAAAATCTTTGAAAGAAAATAAATAATAATAATACAAAATAAAATAAAAGAGATGATGGAAAAAGAGGAAATGTATTTGATTAATAAATAAATAAATATATATATAGCGTATATAAATTGATTTGGAGGGCATGAAATGGCTGCCTGCCCAAAATGTGAGCCACTTGAGCCATTAAGATACAGGGCCATGGCCCCCAGCTGAATCAAATGAGACAAATTGGACTCAAGACTGAATAAATGATGTCACATGGAGAGGGGGAATAGAGGCTGGATGCAATTTAAGCTGAGGTGTTGATGTTTATCTTGGTTCTGAGAAGAATCTTAGTTGTAAAATTGCTGTAGACTTTATTTTGAATTTCAGAGAAATCGTTTATTAAAATTTATATTTGTTTGGGGAAAAAAAAGAAGTTATGCTGTGAGGAGGCTTTACCGGAAATGTCAAACGCAAGATTTGCAATTCGTGTGATCTGCCATTTTGGGTGGTAATATTTTGTTACAAATTGTGCATCTTTACAAGGGGCAGAATGGTAACATTTGGGTGAATTTGTCCATACGCAAGTACAGTCGCAAGTGTGACATTTGTTGCAAGTTTGATTCCGATCGAGTGAATTGGTGATCAAGATATGGATGCCCCAATTTAAGTAGGTTATACAGAAAAAACTGCAAGAAATCAAAAAAGTGGGCTAGCAAGAACAATAGGCTTCTGCCCTTCGGGCATGGAAGCCTAATTAGCACTGCATGATGTCCTAATACTGAATATATTCATGTGTGCATGTATGACATATAAATATATAGAAATATATAGAAGTAAATATAACACACACACACATGTGTGTGTATATATATATATAAATAAATGTCTCAAGTCATTGAGCATGTCCTATTTTCCTTATAGCCAATATCTTATGTATCACAATAAAATATTGTTAATTCAGTTAATTTCTTTACAGTATGAAACAAAGCTCTTAGTCTGGGCTAGGTTCTCCCTAATAGATGTGATGTTTGTTTCATAAAACTGAAATTGACTTCAGTCCAATTAGATATGAACATTAAATGATCATAGTACAATAACGTAATGTAGGGTAAATGATTATTGAAAAGTAAACTACAACTACAAGTAAGAGTAAAATAGTCCTAGATGTGCTTTACACTGATGTGATATGATACCAGCTTTGTCTGTGATGAGCTTGTGACTCATCACCTGGTACATAAACAACCTGTATCAGGTATGCTCATAACGTTAAGCACACAGCTGAATATCTGGGCAGTGAATAAAATATCTTTAAAACAGCTGCGGGCTGGGCTGGCGGATAGCGTAGCGGTCTAACGCACCCGCATTTGGCTGGTCCTGTATGAGTGTGAGTTGCCTATCAGGGACGCGGTTCGTAAGGGTATCTCCAGGTGAGTTCCGTCTCGAAGGAGGCGGATAATCTCCGGCCTCGGAGAGTAGCTTGCCCCATAGAGACGGGCGACGAGTTTGTGGGGGAGGATTAATCGAAACAGAAACAAAAACAAAATGTATTTAAAATAGCTTCCTGCAAAACAGAGGGCGAATGCTGATGTACAAAGCAATCTCCAGTGTATTGTGGCAGGTCGTTTGTCTGTGTGGGGTTCTGAGTGCAGGATCCACTGCTATAGTGGTTTTAGAGTCTTCTGTTGCGTAGATTAGGGTGGTCAGACTGTTCTGTGTCAGTGATTCTCTTCTCCTGTTCTCTTCGCAGGCCAGCCCATGACATCAGTCTGGAGGAGTTTGATGATGAGGATTTGTCAGAGATCACAGACGACTGTGGGATTGGGTTGAACTACGATTCAGATCCGTATGAGAAGGTGAGCTATATTTTTACAGCGTCCTCAGAAGGTTTCAGAGAGAGACATCCAAGGTCAAGCCGGCCTGCAGCCAGTGGTGGGCCCAGACCACTTTAACAGGGGTGGCCCAAGAGTGGCACAGAACCATACAGTGGGGGACATTTAAAATGTAATACATTTGGAATGATGTGATTGACAACCTCTTCACCTATCAAGAGCCAGGTGGCACCTAGGGTGACCAATCAAATTTCTGTGGGGGCAGGTGCCCCCCCAGGCCCCTCCCTGGACATGTCCCTGCCTGCAGTGGGTTTTCTGAGGAAGGGAATTGCGTTGATTCTGTTGTGGCTGTTGGGTTAACGCAGATGGCTATGAGGACTCGTTATGTTGCTCGAGAACAAAACAGAGCAGAGATATACAAAATATAAAAAGACATCAACACACAGCTTGAGTTTTGATACAGGGCACTATCTGCGTGATAGGATGAGACAGGTAAAATGTCTGGAATATGTGAATTTTTTTCTGTAAATGTCTTTGCTTTTATAGCTCTGACTGTGTTATGGTCTAAACTATTTTAAGACAACAGCTAAGAAACTATGACAAATAATTTACCAATTATTCTCTATTGGTAGCAACAGGATATCAGAGGCTCTGTGCTTTACGCTGAACATTCTGTCCCTATCATTGCTGAACAGAAAGTTATAACACTGGAGCACATTAAGTTAAATGGAAAATGAGGTACGAGCGTAGATGATATTCCCCATGATTGCATCCATCCCTTCACTGCTGTACTCTATGAATATTCTCATGCTGTTGATAAAACTACCTGCAATGCGTATTGCATTTTATGAAACTGGGTCAGTTAAGGTTTTGAGATGTATTTCATGCATGCCAGAATTCAATGAGATTCTCAAAAGTCAGAGTTTGGGTGTCAATCTTACAGGCTTGATTTACCATTTGATGTAGTTCAGTGAAAGGTCTCCTAAAGCAGATTGTGACTCTACCTTTGATCCCTCTCTTTCCTGTCTGCATTTGTGACGTCATCCGGAATTGTGTAGCTTCACATGGATCATTGTGATGTCAGCAGGAACTATGTGATGTCACGTGTTGCGTTGCGGTTTCGATCAACTCTGCATTAGACGAAAAGGTGCAGCCAGAGCCAGTCCCTTGGAGCTGTGCTCTCTCCTTGACCCTCACTACATTCCTCCCACACCACGGTGCTGTGGGCTCACTCTAACTATGAGGACTCCATACAAATAATCAAGCCATGCAAAGATGAGAACAGCTAGTGCATGAGATATAATAGATACTGACGTGGTGGATGAGATCCCTCAGGTTTTCCTCTGACCCAGAGATGAGAAGGCAGCCACAGGATCGAACAACAGATGTTTATTAGCCAATGTGCACACAGGGAGAGCCGTTCAAGGCCAAACCAAGAACGCACTGAAGACTTCATATCTCCCACTCATTGTTATAGGAACATTGGAGAATCCTTCCACCCCCTCTCCCTTGATACGGCCGCCCACCTGTGTATGGCATGATGATACATTTGCATACATCTAATTTATGTGCTCATGTTCACCCCCAACACCGGACCTGTGATCATCTCAGTTCGACCAATGCGGTACACTCAGGCCAGATAGAACCCCGCCCTTAAGGGTTCGAGTAAACCTGGGACAGGCCCATGCCCGAGATGATGACTGACCTGTCTTCAACCACCAGAGTGAAGGTGACCCAAAGCACCCCGTCGCATAGATCATATTCAACATCTGTGTTCAGTTGTTTTCATAGTATGTATTACAAAGAAGCTGATCAGATGCAGCCTAATCAGATACAAATAATAAAGGCAGTGTGATGTACTGTATGCATGCCATTCATATGTGTGTGGGTGATTTGTTTGGAACTGAAACCCTATTGAACATGGGGTCTGAATTGAAGAGGGCAGTTGTTCGAACCTGTGGCTCCAAATAATAACATAACGGATATATATTATTATGCGGGACAACATCTGTTGTTGCAGGGAGCAGGTCAATGAGTCAAAATGCAGGACATCTGGTCACCCTATGTGGAGCATCACAAGTGCATCAATGTTAATAAACACTTTTAATATGTGTGGGTTTGATGGAAATAACAAACAAACAAACGGAACTAAAATAACGTGTACCACACATCCTTTCCTCTTCCTCCTCCCGGATAACTATATTAGTGTTCTACTGAGAACAGTGTTTTTCCCCCATTATGTACTCATTTTATTGTACTAAAAGCCTCGTAACTTGCTCTTCACAAGCCATGGTGTTTGCTTTTCAGTAGACATGACAAAATTTGGCAGTTGCATTAAAGGGAAATGCATTAAAGGGAAAAAAGCGAATGATCTGATTGGCCACAATGAACCAAACTCTCACCACACCTAAATTAAACGTATTCTTCCAACCAGCCTCTTTTACAACTGTGCTGCAGGTGCACTACTGTCTCTTGTCACGTCAAAGTACCAGAATGGACAAGGACAGGCCTCAATGCGCCTCCATCCTGGATTAGTGTTACTGTGCGCATTGCGCTTTGACAACTAAACTAGAGTCCTTGAAGTCAAATGTAGGTCTAGACAGATTGATACATTAAGACAGTAACAATGAGTGGAGCAGAGTCAAATACTTCCTACACAATTAGTACAGCAGACAATCATAATGTAAAACATCCTATTTTCATAGAAATTCTGCTTGCGCCCACTCAGTTCTACCCAGGATCAACTCCATTGCAGATTGATGGACATTAATGCAGAGAGACACCTTACGTGTGCTACAAGGCTGAGCTGGCTGTAACAGAGCTTATGAGGGAGAGCTGTCAGTTTGTGCCACAGGCTGTTCCGTAAACGGCTAGGTCATACATTTACATTATATTTTAGGCATTTAGCAGATGCTCTTATCCAGAGCAACTTACACAATTGACATTTCTTTACAGACAATCCATTTATACAGCTGGATATTTTTACTGAAGCAATTCAGGTTAAGTACCTTGCTCAAGGGTACAACAGCAGTGTCCCCACCTGGGCATTGAACCAGCAACCTCTGAGTTACAAGCCCAGTTCCCTAATCATTACACTACACTGCCGCCCTGTCATGAGTAGCATGTTCAGTGCCATCAGGCTAATGCCTCGCGATTTCCATCTTAAGAGAAATACAAAGCCATGGATTTTTCATCATGAGAAACAAAAGTGAAGAGTGATTCCTAAATTCAATAAATAATATCACATAGCCTTCACTTCTGAATGCGTCTGCGTGTTCTAGCCCAGTGTACTTGTTTCTCTCTGGCTCTTTGACTACTTTACCAATCTCGTGGCTGTGATTCTGCTCTAATGCCAGATGGTTTTTGGTTCAATCCCCCACCCGAGTGATCACAGCCCTGAACAAGGCCGGCGCTGTGGCCAGGTGATCCACGCACGCCCCAGGCCGCTCGGCTCCACAGAACACACGACGGGCTCCAGTCCCGTGAGACATCCATCCACCCGGACTCGTGCAGGGCTCCCATTATTCTTGCTAACCTCAGCGCATTTCCACATCTCCCCAGACACCTTCCAGCCCGAATGTCAGAGGAAGGATTTACCCTCGTTAATCTCAACAGGGACGTTAGGAACTAGAGCACAAGCCAGCAACAGGTCACTCACAAACTCATCCCTCCTTACTCTTCAGGGTTTACAGTAGCACTACTGCGATTGCCCCTAATTATGATTCAGTGAGAGGCCATCTTTAAAAATAAAAAAAATAAAAAAACATTATTTATAGTTTCTAATTTTTTCCAGTTTTTCTCCCAAGTTGCCAATTATACCCTCTATTTATCTCAATTCCCCCTCCCCCTTGAATCCGCCGCACGTCCTCTGGGTAACGAGGCAATTTTATCCAGTAGATCCGCATCCTCCTGACCACGGACGCCCTTCCTGCTCCTCAACAAACACGTGCGGGCTCACCCTCCCCCCTCCCCCTAGGGTGGACAGCCAAATGCCGCCCTCGATTGGGGCTAACGGCCAGGGCCGGTCTGGCAGAGACAGGTTGTGAACCGCGTCCCTGATAGGCAGCCACACTCGTATTGGACCAGCCAAGATACGGGGCATTAGGCCGCTACGCTATCCGCCGCCCCTGAGAGGCCATCTTTAATAGTGTGATGTCGCTCTCTGTACCTCCAGGTAATTCGGTGCCTTTCGTCAAAATGTCCAGTCAGGACTGTAGGGACAGAGAGTTGGTTGGTGTTCCGAGGGGTTGTGATGTTGCAGCCAGTGGGGTGCCGGTTTCCAATGCTCTTCGCTCCAGGCCTCTAAATCTAAAACTGGTTTGTTTTACGGAGCCTGACAAGCAGTGAACAGTCAGCCGGAAAGTAAATTAATCACTACGCAGACTTTTCCCACTTACAAAACAGGCATGCAATCTACTCTGCCTCCCCCTTAGGTAATTATTTTGTGTATTGTACTCTCATAAGAAATTTCAAGTTATTGCTGTTTGGATATATACTGATTAGTTTAGAAGGATTCACTAATCTGGGAGCACACTACACATTTATCACCACTGTGATCAAACCCACCTCGGTATTTAGGTTACAGGAAGGAGACAATATGTGCAGGCGTGTGAGGTGGGGAACAGATCAAAACTGCATTATATCTGGTATTATTAACTTGCATGTGGGTAATTTTGCATCTGCAGCATTGAGATGAGGGCTTGATTTAAAGCAGTCTGCTGTTGATGGGCCCACCTCACACACCGGCGCATATTGTCTCCTTCCTGCAACCTGAATACCGGAGTGGGATTGATCACGGCGGTGAAAAATCTGTAGAGTGTTCCCTGATGATGTGCCAAGCAGACATTGCAGCTGCAGTGCATTTTCCTGAAAATGTCCTCTAGGGGTTCAATGTGCCAGGCGGCTTACCTTTTGCCCTCTGTGTTTAGAACCGAAGGCTGCTTTATCGAGGGAAAGGGAATGGCGGCATGTGTGAGTTCCGTTGTTGTAAATGTTTCATTGCCATGGCGCGGTGCCATGGCTGCAGTGGAGGGCAGGTGACCCGCTGGAGCTGCTGCTATGCAGAGCTGTGCTCAGAGCCCCCGGCACTGCTCTACGGAGGGATAACGGAGGTGACAAACGGAAAGGAAACGACAAACGGGTCTCGCTGAGTTTTGATGTTGTACGTATCGGATGGGATATTTTTAGTGTGCGACAGGCTGACGGGGATGAACAGAGGCAGTTATTTATTCATTAAATATAGACTGTAAAACGTGGGGGATATATATATATTTTTTTTTGCAGTGAGAACGTCCATCACCTGGTATAGAAAACAGTGACTTCTCTCACGCTGAACAGGCAGGGCACTTGAACAGAGTAAGTGTAAATTAGGCCAGCTTTTTATATTAAGTGTGACTGCAGGCCAGGGCATTTGCATCTTAGGGCTGTTTCTTTACAAAAAAGCAGATTACAGCAAATGAAAACAAGCAGACCTGAAGTATGGTGCTTCTCTTGTGAGCAGAGCTCCAACCATAGTAGATTGTGTCTGTGACATGCTGGTGGGTGTGCTCACCATGCTGGGTGGTGAGCGGATGGAAAAGGTGATGATGAAGTTTCAATAGGCCGTTTTATTTCTCCCTTTTGGGGCAGGCAAGTAAAAATAGCAAAATACAAACACAAAAGTCAAAAAGAACATGAAGGCCAGAAAAAGATAGGGCACAGGAACAACCAAAAAAGACATCCCGCACGGCACTCATGTCCTTGGAAAAACAGGTCCTCCTCCAGGCATGGCAGGCCTATTTATAAAGGGTAGAGGCTAGATGCCCCCCTTCCAGGGGACAGAGATGCGACGCACGTGTGACGTTGAATGCGCAAAATTCACCATTGTAACTGACAAGGGTTTGGGTTTGGGTTTGGGTTACGATTTGGGTTACGGTTTGGGTTACGGTTACGGTTATTACATTACATTATATTATATTACATTACATGGCATTTGGCAGACGCTCTTATCCAGAGCGACGTACAACAAAGTGTTAACCGTAGTCAAGAACAGTTTAGCTGGAAGCCACCCTAGTGGGAAGTACAGTTCCAGGTGCTAGGAGCAACCACATAGTTAAGCCAGGACCCTGTAGGTAAATGTGTAGCCACAATTCAAAGGTAGCAATAAAACAATCAGTGCGAAAATAATGCCTAAGCCTAATACAATACATAAACAAGTAGACATGTGTAATACTAAGCAGCTACGTCCCTAAGTTAACAAAAACCGGACTACAGGGAGTCACCATTGTAACTGACAAGGGTTAGGGTTTGGGTTTGGGTTTGGGTTACGATTATGGTTACGGTTACGGTTAGGTTACGGTTACGGTTACGGTTACGGTTACGGTTAGGGTTTGGGATTACTGTTCAGTCACGCACACTGTAAAATCGAAAAAAATCTACAGGCCAATCGCATACCGTCCTCTGGAGGGGGAGCATTGAGCCTCTACCCTTCATAAAGGGCCTAGTGAAGGCAACACTTGGGTTGCTTGCTGATCAGCCTCAGGTGAGCATGCTTCTATGTGAGACCACTGCTGTCCAAGGTCCTGTAGTACTCCCCAAGCTGTGGGAGGGAACAAGACTGACAGCATCCAAAGAGTAGACAGATAGAATACTTTATTATCCCAGAGGGAAATTTGTTTTGCAATAATGAATGATTTGCGTGCCCGGTTTGTTTTACAGAGGGGAGTTTTTAACCTTTGGCCAGAGGGTAGCAGGGCATACTGGTTGTTTAGTGGGTGGGTGGAGTCATGTATGATTTGTTAGTAGCCCCCTCTACTCCTCTCCCCACCCCTCCTCTCATCACAGTGACACTGTCCTTCATAAAGCACATTAGGAGAGGAGTAGGTGCTTTCACGTTTCAGGGGAAGTGACATCACAAGTCTTGTTATTCATCCCACCACAACCCCACCCTTTCCAGGGCAGTCTCTGCACTATGCACTATGTTCATAAATATTTCAGCAGCTTGACGGATGCAATCCTGAAGTCCTTTGGTGCTGGCCTTTCTTTTAATTTTTCACATCCGACAGCAGATGTAAGATTTTTCCTTCCTTGCAGAAATTATTTACATGGATTTAATATAATATTAATTATGATGGCACTTCAAAAATGTAAATAAGCAATCCTAGGAAGCCTTGATTAGATTTTACTCAGTTATTTAGTTATTTACCTTTTTGCAAAAGTATGACTTTTTAGATGTCTGTTATCACAAATATGGTTGGTGTGCGGAATATGACGCTGGTAATGTAAAGAGCCCCCTTACGTACACAGTATGTGCTGTTTCCTCACCTCCAGTTCCACACCCTTATATCTTTCAGAAAGTCCAGAATCATATCACTTTGATATTTAACGTCTATCTGTTTGAATTATGTACTAGTACATGACGTATGGTTTTCTAGAAAGAAAGAGAACACAAAGAACTGCTTCAATCAAGCAATCACAGGACCAGATGGATTCTGGCCACTCTCCCGGGTTAGCGACTACCTGCAACAGTCAGGTGGCCGGATTTCTAATCCAAGTAACTACTTAAATTAGGCAATTACCCCCCGAGGTGGAAGGACAGCCAAATACTTCTGTGCAGCTGGTGTCTCTTCCCAGCTCTCAATCACGATGCCTCATTGCTCCATGCTCACAGCTCCATTTATCCTCAACATGAAAGAGCTGCATGCCATTCTGCCGCAGCGCTGTGGCCCTTGCAGGAAGTGGGCCTACACCGACCAAACAGCGGACCGGTACACCCTCTCCCAAGGTCCCGATTCCTTCCACCACGCTCCTTTTGACCTGGGGAGAGGGTTGTCCTAGTGTTAATGAGGGAGATAGAGCGGAGGGTATCCAGAGGTACCCCTCTTTTCCCCTCTCCTGTAATTACTGAGGTTGAGTGGCAGAGCATGTGACTGTGGTGGGATGGGCTTAAAGGGAAGGTCCTTATTTGACATGAGCTCACACACAAGTACTGCACACTACCTACACCACACTCTGCTTTAAAGTGGAACCGCTTTTGCTTGGGAGAGCTTAAGCCTTTACTGGAGTCAATAATTGTTCTTTATGTCCCTTGGTGTCAAATAGTGAAGTGAAATAGTCTGACCCTTGTCCATTTTGGCAAAAAGAAAGCGATTTCCATTAATAATATTGCTTTTGGAACACAAACAGTCAAAATTTTGTTGGCTTATATTTTTGTTAGCCTACATTTGTAAGTGGTGACTCTAGTAATCAAAATGATTGGATGATGCTTTACTAATCAAAATTTGTACAGAGATATTATCTATCTCCTGCTTAATGCTTTGTCATCACAGATAATATAATATGAATGACGCAGGCTGAGACTGGCCATCAATAGATCAGAAATGAGTGTATCGAGTGTCTAATGGCAGGAGGGGTGGGACACGAGCGGTTACCATGGCAACAGTGCACAGGGGCTGGTGTTGTCCCCAGGAGGGGTGACGTGAGGTTTATCGTCTGACCTGCAGCTCGGCTGCAGCAGAGCTGCCTCTGGCTTTCCATTACTGCAGCATCAATACAGCACAGCGTCTCTTAAATAAGCGATGGCCGTCTGCGCTCAGCGGCTCATATCTTTACTGCGCACACAAACTTCTTATTCAAGGCTATCTTTCTTTAAAACTAAGCCAAAAAAATCCCCCACAAGAGCAGGCTCACAGCACGCTTCGCAGAGCCCTGTGCGAAGAGATGAAAGTGGTTTTAGTTTATAAACCAGCCCCAAAAGACGATCTTTTACTGACGCTTTGAAATGCGGCCCCTTTCCTCTCAGCGTTTGGCAGGGACAGATTCCGCGCGCGGCCTTTGAGGGCTGTGGGGAGCTGAGAGCAGCGGGGGGCTCTCAATCTCCCCCTTCTCAGATGGGTATCCTCTTCCCTGAGGTCTGCTAAGTACCCATTTGTCACGTCCTTAATCGCCTCACCTCCCCGAAGACTGCAGTGTGTCTCTCCCCTCCATCATATCTGTGGAAAGCTGATCCCCTTCGGTTTGGTGCATCCAGCCCTCCAATTTAAAGTGGAAAAATGGGGATGTGAAAAAAAACTATGTTTTAAAAAATATATATATTCTGTCATCCATCTGTCATTGTTTCTGTCTTATGTGGAAGGCAAATAAGCCTTTTTGTGGCAATGCAGCTCTAAATAAATACTGTATGATGTGCTGCCAGTTATGTGAGACAGGGCTTCTCAAACTATGGGTGGATCACTAGATGCTCCTGTGTTTCACCCCATCCACAGACACTCATTTGAGTTACACTGCACTGGCAAATTTAAACTACAGGTAACTGCTAAAATAAAGGAATCAGCAACATAAAGTATCTTACTAGGGCGTTGGGCCACCACGAGCCACCAAAAGAGCTTCAGTGCACCTTGACGTAGATTGTACAAGTGTCTGGAATACCATTCCTCCACGAGA
The DNA here is from genome assembly GCA_029706075.1 of Aldrovandia affinis. Classification (NCBI taxonomy): domain Eukaryota; kingdom Metazoa; phylum Chordata; class Actinopteri; order Notacanthiformes; family Halosauridae; genus Aldrovandia; species Aldrovandia affinis. The sequence continues at coordinate 996,377 of JAINUG010000147.1, forward strand.
AATTCAAGAATTTATTGTGGTGGACAATGCTGTCTCAGGTGCCGCTCCAGAATCTCCCATAAATAAGTGTTGGGTTGAGATCTGGTGACTGAGACAGTCATGGTTTGCATGCATGGTAGATGCACCCCACACCATAACAGACCACTATAACACACCACACCACCAGTACCCTTCATTTACCCAAGTGTTTCCTTTATTTTGGCAATTACCTGTATGTTATGTTGACAATTCATTTTTTATTCCATACTTGACATACTACATTTTAAAACCAAATGGGACACAAAAATTGCATTCACAAATGAAGCGGTTCTTGAGCTTGTGAAGTTTGGGAAACCATGTATCATATTTAGCATATATATTTAACATATATCATATTATCATATTTATATCATGTATATTTTATCATATCATATTTAGGATAGCTGGCATGTTATGGTTGGGAAGTATGCTGAGGATGAAGTGGTTGTTATGATACTGGTGATGGGATCTTTATCCACAAACCAGACAAGCTTGAACAAATCTCTCATCTATTAAATATATCTCATAAAATGTATACGTATATATATATTTATGCCATCTACTGACTCTTTATATAATGCCGATGGCTAAATCTGGAGTGGATCATCAATCAATCAAACTTTACATCATATAGTGCTCTTACAGCGATGATAAAGTGTTTCACAAAGTGCTTTATAGAGATACAATCCAAATCATAACAGAAATAAGACTAAATTGATGGGAAAACACTAGCAACTAGACAATGACAACATCATCCATAGTTATGGTGGCTGTACAATACATAGTATACCACATAGACATTTCTACTGAATGTGGTATTCAGTAGAAAGTCTGCCCTGCGATGGATTGGCGACCTGTCCAGGGTGTATTCCTGCCTCTCGCCCCAATGCATGCTGGGATAGGCTCCAGCCCCCCCGCGACCCTAACTAGGAATAAGCGGCTGAAGATGAGATGAGATGAGATGAGTAGAAAGTCTCTGGTGCAGCAAACAATGTGTAACAATAGGGCCACGGGGCAGACACTTCCATTATGAATGTATTATTGTGTAGTGATCATAATAATATAACATGACATATTATTATAGTGTATGGAGACATTTAATATAACCCTTTGCATAGATGATGGATCTATGAAATGGACGATTTAGTCAAGCAAATCTGAATAAATTGCCAGCTGAAGGCCTTTGTGTCTGTGTTTTTCATTTTTATTTGTGAAATTTTGTAAAGTGCGTCAAGGCGAGGATGCGGCAAGATTATGCCCCTCAGTAAAATAGGCAAATGTTCCTCTTCTGTGAATGAGCAATGCATAGTAAGTCAAGCTTCATATTCTATTTCTGAGTGCATTGAATACCTGTACTGTATTTCCATGAAGCCCTGCAGAAAAGGGGATGGTAATATGTGACAGGGTTTCAACACGGGCTGGAGAACAAAAGATGGTTATTTCCCCTACAGCAGCCTCAGTGTACAATGCTCCGTTGCAAAATGATTTCTATCTTGTTGTATGTGATTAATTGCCCAGTGGGCATCCATTACTCTTCCTTCCTATTGTGTCAAGACTCAAAGACGAGTTGACTACCGTAGAGGACGGTCTCAGGAGTCATACTCCTTGGAGATAAATCATCATGTGAACAGACCAATGAGGAAAACAGCACACACACACACACACACATGCACGCAAACATGACACTATTTGTCATTGTCTCCATAATAATAGAAATTTGCCATGGTTTAATGCGATTTGGGGGGAAAAAAATTCAGCTGCACCAAATGATTGTACACTTCCTGCTTACTGCAAGAGCCTTGTCTGGATTAATGATTTTCCTCTGATTTGTGGGTGCCATTTCCTACTGGCTATTTATTCTCTAGTTCACTGGCCAATGCTAGATTGTCATCTGCCAATTGTATTGTGAGCCTTTTATCGCAGTAAAGACGAGGCTACCTTGTGCCACCTGACAACTCTCAGCTCTCTCCAGGATCCAAGTTCTCAAGTCCTAAGCTTGATTTGTTTATGCTCCGGTTACATTTTGTTTATAAGTACAGTATGTTGCGTGATTTCAAGACAAAGCTTGAGCTCTAGTGGCAGCAGGTGTTTGAGACCGTGTGATGTCATTGTTTGTTCCAGCTTCAATTGTCTGTGAACTTCATCATGCCCAAATGTGTGTGATACTGCTGTATCTGCTGTTGACTCACAGCACTTGCATTATCTGAGAAATTATGTTTCATTAACATGCCAAACCTTGAAATATGGACGATTGTGGACGAAATACAATTTCTGTTAAGTATGTCTCCTGGGTTTCCTGTGTTTGCTCATTCGGAAACCAAGCAACCTACAGCAAAAAACCCAGCAACCAGCCAATAAACAAATGGGAATATTGGTCTGTCTAAAGGCATAGACTCAAGTGCTCAATTGTTTTGGCTATAAACATTCTATGGACAGTTTAACCATTGTTGGGCACATTGTTTACAAAGTTGTGTTTTCAATTTTTCACAATATGAATTAAGTGGTTGCTAAATGTGGGGGGTTGGGGGGGGGGGTGGGAGCGAAAAATCATAATATAGTACATGGATTTCCTCACTGCTTTGCAGTAAGCCTGAACAAAACAACACTGCAATTAACAATTGGTTGAAAATCTGAAAACTGTCCATAAATGCAGTCATTGGTGCGCTTGTTTTCATTTGGATGAAAGCAATGTTTCGAAAAGTTGCATCATCTGCTGGCCAAAACAGGCATGGCTGATGAAAACAGAGTTGTTTTTCCTAAAGCCACAGAGAATTGCATGCAGTGATGTTTCATGCAGTGGTGGAAAGTAACAAAGTAAAAATACCTTTTAACCATGATACTATGAGACATGGATGGAAAATAGCTAGAAAGCTAGTGGCATGGGCTTGATGTGGGTTGATAACAAGCTAGAGTTGTAGGTATGTGAGATTTCTCATCAGTACTTTCAGGGGAAAATCCTGCTTGATGCAACATAGATTCTTATTCATCCCATCTCCCTACGGTGCTTCCCATAAACATGTGTCAGTCACACTGACAGTGTAGTCAAAATATATTTGTTCGGCATTAGCGATCTTGCTCCTAGCCCAGTCCTGCGTTCTGTTGTTTTGTTTCCATTTTCCAAACGATTAAAGGGGGATACGCAACATTAGTGAAATATGGTTTGCAGCCATTGTTTCTGCTGTTTAAGTGTGGCTGAAAATAATTTCAAAATGAAAGGGGGTATACACTTAGTCTATGCAATGTATCTACAACTGTGTGAGGTTATTTTTATGAAATGTTGTTCCCAGCAATTGTTGCTGCTGTTTAAGGGTGGTCTGTGTGTCCATTCCCATACACTGTCAGTTCACTGACAGTCTATTTGCATAGTTGACTACTTACCCCCTTTGATTGTGAAACTATACTTCGTTTTTTCAGTAATCAGCTATGCAAAAGAACTGTCAGTGTATGGGCATGGATGCATAAGCCACACTTAAACAACAGCAACAATTTCTGAGAACAACATTTCATAAAAATAATCTCACACAGTTGTGTTTTTTATATAAAGTCCTGATAGACTTGTCCTCACATTGTCCTCACATAAATATGTTTGGAAGTCCAAACATATAATATCATAAGCCTGATTCCGGTCAAAATACTTTGTAGCTTCCTCAAAGTTCATGGGGGTTTGTTAGGCATGACCTCCCCCTGAGAAAACATGGCTATCCCTTAAAATACTGTTATTTTCCAGGAACAATTCCAATTACATTAACATTAGATGACCATTTAGCACCATTTTCTGTTACAGAAAATGATGCTCATCAAAGTAAAATAAATGTATCGTAGGTGCAGAGTGACAGCTGGTAACACAGTGCAGAATCTGATCCCATCTGAAATGGCCCTCCCTTCAGAGATAAGCTGCTTCTGTTAAACTGGTCACCAGATGTGTCAACAAATTGCTACCCATCATGCTCAGCTGGTGGGCCAGCTAGTGCCAGAGGAAACCCAGTCCAGACATCTTGTGTGGGCCCGTGTTCACAACAACGTTGATGACATCAGTGTGCCATTACAGTGGCCTGATTGCATCCCCTCTGTTTCCCTCTTAACTGGAATTACACTCGGATATTTGACAGGGAGGTTAAAGGAAATGATCATTCACAACAGGGTCTCTTTTTGAATCAGAGGAAAGGAAGCATTTGTATAATTTCCTGCAACAGATATTAAGTCATTGTGGAACTGAATGGCTGGATGGCTGGACTGCTTTCTTATTGGAGATAATAATCATTAGATGATTCATGAGAGGTCAAGTACATTTCTGCTCCGTGTATTTGTGCATTTGCGACAATTCATATTATTCTACAAGTAAAATATCTTAAATAATTACTGCACTTTGGGCTATGATTTATTTATCTAAAAACAAGGATCTTCAAATACCTCTGGAATTTAACTGAATTGAGGGGTGCATATACAGATAATTTTGTTCTTGATATTGTAGTGTCTTTGAAGTTTGTAATGTCCCTGCTACTGGTAATTGATTTTTTTAAATGAGGCAGTATCGCATCCGTACTGTGTTTGGCAATTTACAGAGAGGCTGTGATGAATGTGTCTTGCTGTGGAACAGCCCACAATACAACATCAGTGCTGCTGTGCTATGACAGTAGTGTATACACCTGTCAGACACAACTATTCAGCAGCAGCAGCAGCAGCAGCCAGCACACAACTGAAATGTGTTGTGTCCTTGCTCCAAACTGCCACAGTGTGAACGCACGTTTTTGTGTTACATTACCAAATCCATATACGGTATTATACACATTTGTCAATTTGCCACAGATGTTGCCAATATCTGCTAATCAATCAGTTAAATACTTAGCTAGCTTCAGCTGCAAGTTTATTTGCATGAACAAACTGATGCTGTATAAAATGCATACATATAACAAATACTAAAGTGGATAAAATCACCAGCTTGTAATATTAAATCAATACATTAAAGACAATCTACATGACTATTATGTACCACTTGTAAGACATGTTCACACTGTAACATCAATAGTGCATTACAAAACTGCACTGTATCCATGTCTCACATTGCCACGCAATAAACATGACACTTTATAATCATATTATTGGATCTATGTATAGTATTTTTATACACATTTGTTAATTCTACAGCAATGTCACCATTATCTATTGTCAATTCTGTTGTCTGCTTAACAGTTACTGTTTTAGGTCACAATTTGTGATTTGCATCAAACATGCTGTTATTATGGACTGCTTTTAAGTAACATGTGAAATCATAGCTTGTTCAGTCGCCCTGCTGTTTGTCCACAGTTTTGGTTCACAATTCACAAATTATATTAAAACCACTATTGACAAGCGCTGTCGCTGCAGAAGGATTGCTTTTAAATAACCAAGTCAAATCCCAAATTCCCCAAATCATTAGTAAACACAATACTGCTGATCTCATCTGAAGAGATTTCTTTATTCATTTGGTGAAAACTGTGCTTGTGTTGTGTTCTGTGAACGTCACAAAGCGTATTACTGTCTCCCAACGTTTCTTTATTTAACATTTCTAGAAGTACATAATAGTCAGGTACAGAATTATTGGCACGCTTGATGAAAATGAGCAAAAAATGCTAACACAGATAATAACCTATATTTTATGCTTAAACAGATGGGAAAACTATATTCTTTCATCCTGAAACAATCATTCTTATTTATATTTCCTTTTATTGAGTAATAGTATTTTTTCTGAAACACCTAGGTATCAAAATCAGCCCTAAAGACTATTTTAAATAAAAAAACCAAGTTAAATCTGCAATAAAATTTGACTTATTTTAGTCAGATAATGGGTATACAATAGTACATTACCTAAACCCTATCGAAAACATGTGGTCTGAATTGAAGAGGGCAGTCCATAAGCGCAAACCTAAACCTATCAAGGATCTTGAAAGGTTCTGCATAAACAAATGGTCCAAGATTTCCTCCAAATGTGTTCTCCAACCTTATTAAACATGATAGAAATATATATATATAGAATATAGAAATAGGCTCTGTGTTGTTATCCTTGCCAGGGGAGGCTGTATAAAACACTAAAAACAGTGGTGCCAATAATTGTGAAACCATTTAGAATTTGAGGAAATGTGTTATTTGGGTTGATTCCATTGAATCCCATTGTGTTGTAAAATTATAATATATCTCAGTAATGGTATTATTTGTTTTCTACAGGCTTTTTACTCATTTTCATCACTATTTGCCAATAATTCTGGCAAAACTTTGATCCCACCTTTGAAGTAGATTGCTCAAAATGGAGGAAACATATTTAATTGCCAACACCACCGTAGTGCATTTAATGTTATGCCTGTATTGAATATAACTACGATGCTCTTTGTCCTTAACTTTGAGTAACTAATTTAAGCATTTTTTACTTTTTTGGTGTAAATGGCTTCTGTTTCCTGTTGTTCCTCAGTCAGGAAGAAAGGAGAAAAAGTTCACTTTCCCCAGGGCTGAGAAGCAAAAAATATGAAGACATTTGACATTTGTGAATCCAGGGTAAAGACTAATCAAATCAAATAGGCCACTGAACCGCTTTAAGGAAAGGGTTCACCATGTCTGACAAAGTGAAGATGGACCAGAGGGCATGTTACAGCCAATTCAAGGCTTTAGTGTGTGTCATTTCACAGGCAGCAAGTGTGGAAAAAAACTAGCTATTGAAAGAAAACAGATTGCTTTCATATGCCACAGGACCCAACTGCTTGCTGAAATCCATCGTAGTGGTTTGATGCAGGGATGTGTTTGTTCAAAGGCGTGATTGTTCACTCTTCTGGAATATATGCTCCTAATGCAGTCTTTGTAGGATGTCTTACTGTATGAGCTACCCTGTCTTTAATGTTCAAGCAAAGGCACAGTGGGGCTATATACATGATTCAGGCTTCACGTGTTTTTTTAACTTCATTGGTTGTTGTGTGAATTTTGTACGTGTTCATTAGTTGCAGCTTGCCTGTAGCACAGTATGCACTCATCCATAAACTTAATCCAGGGTTATCCAAGTAAATTTACCCTGAGGTAAGGGTTATTAATATAACAAATTTGGATGGATCTGTCTTCTGCTGTCCTGATATTTAGAGAAACCTGAGACTACTACATAGATATCTAATTAGATCTCTCGCTCTCAAATTTAAAAGCTTGCAATTTCTGCATGTCAATAGAACTTGTGTTGCTAAAGCAATAAATAAATGATGACATTGACAATCTCTCTCTCTCTCTCTCTCTGAAATTCAAAAGCTAATTTCTCTCTCTCTAGAACTTGTCTCTCTCTCTCTCTCTCTCTCTCTCTCTCTCTCTCTCTCTCTCTCTCTCTCTCTCTCTCTCTCTCTCTCTCTCTCTCTCTCTTATGTATCTCTTTCTTTCCTGTAGGACTGCCTCATCCTGGAGAAGAGCGAGGTGCACCACCCTGTCTGCTCCTTCCAGGACGACTTCCAGGAGTTTGAGATGATTGATGACGACGATGAGGATGACAACGAAGATGGGGAGGAGGACGCTGAGACCCCTCCCTCCACATCGGTCTCCCCGCCCCTGTCTCTAACATTGGGCTTGGGGCAAAAGACCAGGCCCACCAGCCTGAACCTCACCGCTGCAGTCTCCCAGGTGAAAATATTTCATTCCCCGGCTCTGTTTCCCCACAACCATCATGGCAACATGTGTGACAGTCTCCATTCCGCCTCTGAAGTGTAATTGTCATTATGGTCATCCTGGCTACAAGTTAGTCCCTGGCCATAAACAGGAAGTGCTAGACAGTGCTTGTCAGCAGGAGACTGTGGCTGAAGCTGACACCTTACTCTCTCTCTCTCTCTCTCTCTCCCTCTCCCCAGGATTCCTTGAACAACAACAGCAGTTTATCTCCACAGACAGCCAGTTGGCAGGAATCTCTACGCAACCCCTCATCCCATGGTGAAGATCATTACTTCAGGAAAACACTTTTTGTCAAAACTCCCATCCGTTTTTAATTGTTTGAGCATAAATGAAAGAGAATGCTATGCACAGTGGGTATAATAAGTTTTCACCCCCTTTGGCATTTTAGACATTTTATTTTCTTACTTGATGGAATCAAAATAGATTTAATTGGGATTTCTTGCCACTGATTAACACAAAATACTCTATAAGGTCAAATAAAGAAGTAACTCTAAAGCTTTTTCTTAATTAATTACAAATACAAAATGTATTATACCCACTGTATGTTGATCCCTAAACCTCAGAATTGCAACATGATTATTACCTTTTATAAACATTGTAATGTTTTTATGCACATTTTAACTCAGTTTGTCATGCATTAAATAAAAAATATATATTTTACTCCTCCTTTGTGTGCATTACAGTAGAACCTCAGAGATATGAACCTCAGAGCTATGGAGTCTATGGACTGAACCGGTCTACCAAACAAACTCGGAAGTAGCATATGCAATTACTTGCTAGACATTGTAGCTTATTGATACAACTTCTGCTCAGAGTAAATCAGCAACATATCACATTGTTGTGGAAATTAACAATGAGAAACAACTGTAGACTGAGCAAAATCCTTTCTATTTTATGTAAATTAATCTGACTGAAAAAAAAGTATCAAACAGATATAGCTACTAAAGCTAAGGTTCATTCTACTCTACCTCCTACAGAACCTCTTTGAAGTATTTTAGAGATGTTGTGCATAAACTACAAGTTTGGTTGTAAATGATGAATAATTGAAAAATCCAATCCTGAGTAAGTCATGCCCATGAAGAAGATATCGTCATGGGAGCCCACAGTTTGTTGAAATATTACAGCTTTGTTGTTTAGGACTGTGTTGCATTATGTCAATGGTGTGGTTATTATTTTAATTTTATTCTTATTACTGTAGGACGTTTGTCTCCAGCCCATTCTTGCCTTGAAGATGTTGACCACGGCAATAGCCAATGTGTGGCCGCTCCAGGCCCCGGGTCCCAATGCAAAGGTACTCCCCCAAAACAGCCCAGGGACACTGGTCATACACGGTCACCCCTCAAGCCCCTCCTGTATGACCTTGAGGGCAACAGACGGGAAAAGCCAGAATACGGTAAAAAATTGTCTGATCCCACCCATGAAAGACCATAACATGATGACTCTTCACCACCATCAGCACTGTGCTCCTTCTTCTTCTCTGATTGCTGGGTGTCTTCTAAACTCTTTTCTTTGACAGGGTCCTTTGGTCAGCACAAAACGTCCAGTGGCACAGGTGCTGGGTTGGAGCCGGGCACTGAACATACTGGACCAGTTGCAACTGTCCCGGCTATAGAGGAACCATCACAGTGCTCTGATACGGAGGTTGACCATGATCTGAACAGTGACTCTGCCAAAAAGTGCCAGTCCGCACAGGCTAACAATACGTACACTGTCACCTCAGAGTCTGCTGTCGACCCAGAGCTCGAGAACGACGTCACAAGCAACTGCCTCTCCACGGCTCCGGTGGGTGGCGATGCTGGCACCCCGCTGTCGGATGAGGAGGATTTCGACAAAGAATTTGACGACATGTGTAAAGAAAGCTACAACCCAGTTTGCAATGGCACGGAGTGTTCATCCTATGTGGAGTTCCCTCCGATTGAGCACTGTGAGCTGGCCTCCTTCTCCAGTTATGTGTCATCCTCCAGCCGATCCGATGAATTAGGAGGTGCCCACAGTGAAGCTAATTTGGGATCTCAAGGCCATCCATCTGCTGCATCCCATGACACAACCTCTCCATCATCCGACCCGGGCATCGCAGACATGAATAGCAAAGGCGGCAGGCGATACGCAACATCCGACCTCAACAGCGATGACCTCTGCTCACCAGGGTCAGACTCGGACATCGAGGGAGAGATAGAGGCAGCCTTCGCCTGTGGTGGCCCGATAGTCAGCCACATGATCTCGTCCATCTCGGAGACAGAGCTGGACCTCACTAGCGACGAGAGCAGTAGTGGACGCTCCTCCCACCTTACCAACTCCATCGAGGAGGCCAGCTCCCCAAACTCTGACCAGGAGCGGGAACTGGAGCTGGAGCTGGAGCAGGAAAGCGGGATCATTGCCGTCAAGGCCTCTCTGCTGCTCAGCCAGCCTGACCCCATCAAAGATGAGGCTTCTCCCACAGTCCCATCACATTCAGAGGTTTCGCTGGACCTTCTTGATGATGGGCAGGACCTACGTGGTCTGCAGAATGTCGAAGGCGTGGCCTATGGGCACGCCGCTGACCCAGACGAAACGCTGCCACCCGCCGCACGTTGTGAGGATGGCCTCTCCAGGCCGCTTGTCCTGAAGATTGAGCCCGACCACAGCCTGGAGAGCTTCAAGAGGTCCTTCTACCTGCCGGTGGGTCCCAAACTCCTGCCCGCCTTGGATGACAGCGAGTGTGACTCAGAGTCCGAGTCAGAGGATGATCTGAGCGAGAACTCTGACTCCCCCTGGCTCCTCAGCAATCTCGTCAACAAGATGATCTCGGAGGGCTCGTACCCTATCAGTTGCCCGGAGGACTGCTTCAAAAGGTCTCACTCCATCGCTGACACTATCTCTCCATCATCAGATCTGGAAACAGACGCCTTTAACGATTCCTTAGATGGCCATCTAGAGACAGTGGAGGATGATGCATTGAATCGTGATGTCCAGGGTGATGACTCAATGGATATGAGTGAAGTCAGAGGTCTGAGAATGAGAGGTGATGGTATGGAGGCCCCTGCAACCACAGACAGGAGGATGAGCTCTGGGTATGAAGCAGACGCAGCGGAAATCAACCCTAGGTCAAACCCCTGTCTGTACCTCCGTAATCCCACCAATGACACAATCATCCCAGTCTTCATGGATCAATATGATACCCGGACAGTGAACCAAGCAACCTCTGAATCGGACTCTGAGCAAACTTGCGTCATAGACTTAAAAAACCTGAGGCAATACGAGGTGGAGCCCAACAATGATCTCTCCATGGAGACAAACAGACTGGAGTCGCCGTGTCTCAGCGAGAGCGTGGCAAGCGACAAAGACGACGGGCGCGAGCAGAAGGCGGAGATGAGCGCGGTAGACCGCATTACAGAAATGAAGAACAGTCTAACCCTGGACATCCCCACCGCCCAGACAAACCGATGCTTCAGCCTGACCTACTCCACCGAAAATGAGGAGGATTCCCTCTACCCCTTTGGGGAGGACTACCTGGACAGCTGCCCTCCTGTTGACGAGAGTGTGGTGAACCTCCCGACCGCCGACACCATGAGGGCCAGGCAGTTGGATGAGTCCCTGGCCTATGACTCAGTCAAATACACGCTGGTGGTGGATGAAAACACCACACTGGAGCTGGTCAGCCTGAAGCGCTGCACGTCCGTCCTGAGCGACGACAGCGAGATATCCACGCTGTGCGACGATGGCCGTCTGGAGCTGGACGATGAGTTTGGGCGGGGCGGGGCACAGCTGGAGGATGAGCTCGTCAGCTCCTCCGAGGACTCCTCACCTGAGGCCGACACCCAGTTCTCAAAGAAGTTCCTCAATGTCTTCGTCAACAGCACCTCCCGTTCTTCCAGTAAGCAACACATCCAGAGAGGATATATTTTACAATTAGAAAATAAGTTTTTTCTTCAGTACTCCCATGGTAATTTGTCATAATCCATTACATCACATTAGAATCTGTCAAAGCTTTGATCACATAGTGATTTGAGTTACATTTACAACCATAATGGCGGCCCTTCATTTTAAATCATCAGGCCTCCCAGTGCCGTTTCATTGCAGAGGTAAGGCTATCCATATTAGGAGAAAAAAAAATCCACTTTTTTAATTGCATGTCACTTTAACCTGTGGTTTAACCCCATCAATAGGGTCAATACTGTGCTCATACTTGCTCCCAGAATATACCATTTCATCTAAATATGGAAGGATCTTTTCAGCCCCTTCTCCTGCTGATAATGGATTAAAATTCAATGAGCCTGACATTAATTTATGTAACAGGGGTCTGTAAAAAGAATCCGGCTGACATGATTGGTGAGCCTGTTCTGCGCACATGCACAGATAGTATCTTGAGGAGGAAATTACTGCTGGGTGGTTTAACTAAGGCTATACTGCAGAATACTCTCCATAATTGAGATCAGTTTCAAAGATTTCAAATGATGTATTAATGTGTGCACTTTATCACAGGGGATGGGAATGATTTAAGCCAGACAATTTACAATTTAGTTATTTGGCAGATGCTTTTACCCAAAGTGACTTTCATGTCATTCATTGAATGATATGAAACACATTTTTAGTACCTTCATTCATAACAGTAAATATGGCCATATCAGTGATATCATTAATGCATAGGGAATGGTTCCATGGTTCCAAAAATTGCTTTACAAAAACAAAACAAAACTAACATTAGGGCAGACTCCTTGATTTGTCAGCTCAAATAAAATCAGCTCAAATAAAATTTGCAAACCATCTATTAAACCAACACACTACTAGCATGTTGTGGCAAAATATTTTTTTTAAACTGCTAATAGTATTAACAACCTTTTATCCCCAGTCCCCTCATGGTTTAGTCGGTACCGGTCAAAGAATTATGACTCATCACAAATTCATAAGGCATAAAATCATATTAGACAAAGACCAAAATTTCTCACTCACAGCCTTTGTTGTATGCCTGCGGCTAACAGACGGGGGCATTGTCATCCTAGAAGAGACCACTCCCATCAGGATAGAAATGCTTCACCATAGGATGAAGATGATCACTCAGAATAGCTTTGTATTTATTAGCATTTACCTTGCCCTCTAAGGGGTGGATGGACCTAAACCATGCCAGGAAAATGCACCCCAACAAGAACTCAAGCCTGTAGGTTTCTTTTAGCATGCAGCAGGGGCGATTCTAGGATTTTACCTTTAGGGGGGCTCAGCCCCCAGTGAGAATGTGAGATGTACACACGCAAAGCACAAGCCTACATTTGTAATTGATTTACTATAATGGTGGTAGCTCTCAAAATTGAAATACCACTCTTTATCTGTGCTATTTGTAAAAATAGATATTAAGTAAAAATGTTTTTTAGAAAAAAATGATGAAACATTTTCAGGGGGGCTGAGATGAAAGACAGGGGGGGCTAAAGTCCCCCTAAATAGGGTCTAAAATCACCACTGACATGCACCACACATGCACATACCTGATTGTTGAGAACACAGTGAAGGATGACTCACTTGACCACTTTTTTCCACTGACCATTTCCTGTGTGAGGTAGAGGTCTCTGAGACAGAGGTCTTTGATGGGACCCACCAAGTCAGTGGCTCACACAGGACATATTTGTAAATTATTGGTACTTCAAACCAAAGCCTTTCACATTGACCCAAGACCCTCCCTCCCCTGACATTCCTCTGTGAGTTTAATTTTACATTGAAATGTCATGATGTAATCACCCGTCGGTCTCTGCTGGGTGTAACGCTGGTTTTCGTGTATTGCGCAGGCACAGAGTCGTTTGGCCTTTTCTCGTGTACAATCAACGGCGAGGAGAGGGATCAGACGCACAGAGCCGTGTTTAGGTGAGTAGTTCCCACGGGTCACTTGGTTCAATGTCTTTCCCTTTCCTCAACTGCTTTTTTCTTAGTCCTGTCTTAAGGCTTATGCAGTTACAACTATCATTTTAAAATGCAACGTAAAAAAGACCACAGGAGCAGGAGTTTGGTGATGTCAGCATGGCGGTTTGACTCTGGTGTTTAACTCAAGAAAGGCTTGAGATCAGAGGTAGGCATTAAACAGACATTCCCATGAAACACAACATTTGAAAATAAAATCTTGAATATTAGGGACAGCAGACGTACTGGGAGGCAGTTATGAAACTGACCTGAGGCTATTTTTCATGCAAAAAGGACATGCTATGCACTGAGTGGCCCTCGTTTGATTATTTAACGTTTTTGGGTGCATTAGTTCAGGCATTTTAATATTGTGTTTGTAATGCGTCTTTATCATTCATCAATGCTTCACTAAATCAGCTTCTATTATTTTATCTACCCCCTGTAAATATATACTGCAAGGTTGGAAGGCTGCATAATGAATGCATGAGGTGACGAGTTCACTCCTTCCATAGCCCCTAGCACTAAGCACACTGCATCCCACGGCTTCAGCCCTGCGTCAGCCACGAGAATGAAGGTTTTGGAGACAGAGAAAGAGTACAATCAGCATCGCCACAGGGCATATCAGTGGAGTCAATGGAAACCCTGCAGAGACTGCCAGTTACGTTATGCTGCAGTAGAGTGCAGTCAGATGAGGCCAGGGAAACTGCCTTGGCAGCGCTGGCTATGCCATGAGCTGTAACCATTCCAGCAATTAAGCAAGTTAGGTTAGATAAATCTATACTGCACTTCTTTGGGGTTTTTATTAGTCATTATAGGTTCTCGAAAACAGTAATGCTATTAAAAACACTGTATTACATTGCTGTTGCAATATAAAACATTTGCATAAATAAAAATGGTTAAATTATAAAATGGACGTTCATCACGTTTTACCATGACATGATAAAACCTGTATTTTAAGCTAGTTAGCAAACTGTTTTATCAGGCAGTTATAACCCGCTTGGGGCACAAACAAGTAATCTTGTCTTGGGCATGGCTGAGGGAACATTGTGATGTCAATACTTCTTTGTTGTTTGGGCACGCCCACATTTTTGGGTTGATTGTGATAGGGTGGATGGGATGGAGGTGTATATAATGTACTTGGCCTCTGGGCCAAGGCAGTTTACTGCCAATGGTTTGATGATGGTGACACTGCTTGGGGCTCTGCTCTTATCCAAATGCCATGGCCTGAACCAAATCGAGCATTTGTGGGACATTCTGGAAGAACGCCTGATAAAGCGTTTTCCACTTCCATCAAGTAAGCGTGAATTTATTGTCTTTCTTGTGGTAGAGTGGTGTCATATTTCTGCTGCACAATTCCAGATGTTGGAAGGCTCTATGCCACAGAGCATACAGGACAGACTGCCCAACACAGTTGTCCAACAACCTATTAAATGACTTTACATCCACTACCTGTATTATGTAAATATAGAAATGCATTCATGGCTCAATTATTTTCTGCATTTCCATTGCTATTGTGGTTTGTTTGTAGCTCAATACAAAGATTTGGTCATGTTTTACTCTCCCAGGACATTGTATTCCACCATAGGTCTGCTGAATCAGTGTCCTGTCACAGAGACGCAGAGGCAGCAGGTGTTGTGGCAACGGTGTGGTTTCTAGCGCGGGCAGGCGAGGGACTGCTGGGAAATGACAGTCGCACCACCTGCTGCCCCCCGCGAAAGCGTGCTTCTCCTTTGTCGGAGCGCTGGGGTCAGGGAAACCTCCCCTGGATTAGGGAAGGGAGCAGTGCAACTGAGGTATAATAAGAGATCTCATTAGTTTGCGATTCTGGTGCTCCTCGGGGCAAAGATTTATCAGCCCTGTCTGTATGTGGATGGGCGGGGGACTTCCTGCAGAGCGAGTTACCTGATCTCTGAGGAAGGAGCCTGGTTGGAGGTCTTTATAACGAGCTTGCGCGCTTCTTTCACAGGCCTAACCCCCAGACAGCTCCACATGGCATCTACAATTATACAGTCAATCCAGATCTCGAAAACCATTATCGGGAAACTGTGTGCTCTTTAAATTAATTCCTGTGCAAATTAATTAGTTGGTAAGTCAAATCTTTTTGGCACTTCTGCAAACCGTAAATTTATTGAGTAGACTATAAAATGATTGGTGCACATTTGGAGATGTCGGGGAAAATGTGATGTGTGAAAAATGTGAGTATTGCCTTTGGTGAGTACATGAAGCTTGTTAGTAGCGATGGCACAGACGCGACTGGTGAGACTGAGCTGAGTTCTGGTGGAGCTGGTCCCCCATACAGGTGCCTCGCAGAAGATCACAGAGAGAAGAAGTGCTCTGCTCTTATCACACCATGGTAAAGAAAGAGCTCTGTGCCTGCTGACAGATATTTACTTCCCTTCACTGCTAATGGATACCATATTCTTTCGTGAGGTAACTGCAGTGTTGTGAGAAATTAACAGATGCCTCTCACTTAAATTATGGTTTAGTATATTATATTATTCATTTCTCAGAAGGAACCGCTACTTCCAACATGACTTTAAAAAAAAGGTCAAGTGTAGAACAGCTGAACAGACAAACAGCTTGGTCCCACCCAAACTTAGTTTTTAGTCTGTTTGTCATTGGTTTGGTTGCCACCCACAGAACTGCAGTTTCAAAAAATTGTAATATTAAAAGATCCATTGACCTCCCGATGATGACCTTTTTAAGTGTAGAACAGCTGAACAGACAAACAGTCCACCCCCACTTGGGTTTCACAGTCTCCCCTGCACATGACCTTTTTGTGATAAGCCCACTTTTCAGACATGGCTACTTCTTAACTGACTGAAACGTACAGTTTATGCCTTTTGACTTGATCATACACATACGTGTTCCATGAGTATTTGAGAGTAACCATTAAAACCAGTCCTAAGCCCACCCCCACTGCCTCCGCACAGGTTCATCCCCCGACACACAGATGAACTGGAGCTGGACGTGGATGACCCCCTGTTTGTGGAGGAAGAGGAGGATGACTACTGGTACCGAGGCTACAACATGCGCACGGGCGAATGGGGCATCTTCCCCGCGTACTACGCCCACGAGGTGGTGGGCCAAGTCAAGGAGTTTGTGGGTGAGCCAGCCAGACTCACCTCATTCGCTATCCGCTTCTAAAGCGTCTGAGGTGGCGAATACAAGCTATAGCTTCCTCTTTGTAGGAACATTATGGTTACGGCCACATGGGTGACTTGCTTCAGTGTCTACCTATTACATTACAGTGATTTTGGGACGACACAACTGTTGGAGGAGCTATTGTCATTGGATAGCATACTGTACAAACAGTACGATAAGGATAACTGTAGATCTGGTTATCTGGGCTATTTTACATTGAGGCCAGGTAAGGTGAGGACCATTGTGGCTATGCTCTTCGATGTATTTTCAGTGAGACTCAATCTTCTGAGGGTGACTGCATTAGTTTTATGGTATATTTGCTCCTAGGTGAGGTGAGGGTAACAGCAAAACTAGGATGAATCTGGACATCAGTAATATGAAGGAGCTTGAATTTGTTGTTTTACATATCATAGTATGCATTCAGTATGGTGAAAATCATATGTTTATGTTGGTGTTCAGGATGAGATTTGTCAAGTTAACTTCATTATTATGTGTTATTAATGATATAAGGTATTAGCATTTGTGAGGATGACTATGCTGGATGACTCACTATATATGTGTTCACATGAGAATGCCTTTAATCTTGCTTATATAATATGTATTGCGGTGACGATGAGGTTGACGATGGTCTTGAATGGCAGGATTGAAGAGGAACACAGCCTGGCTAGAGAGCTTCAGCATGCAATTCCTGGGCTCAGTGGAGGTGCCCTACCACCAGGGCAATGGGATCCTGTGTGCTGCCATGCAGAAGGTAGGGTCGCACGATCTGTATGGGGCAGACCCAAATTGACCTGGATGTCCAACGTCTTCTACAAAGGGCTGATGCCTGTGTTCTACCTGTTGTAATAAGTGATGTTTAATCCCGCTCAGATCGCAATCGCCCGGAAACAGACGGTCCACCTGCGGCCTGCGGCGCTGTGCGACCTGGAGATCAGCCTGCAGGGCGTCAAGCTGGTCATGAGCCTGGATGACAATTTTGGGTCTATGGACGAGGTGAGGGAGGAGGGGCTGCCAGGAGGGAAGGGCCACCGGGAGTGAGGTCAAGCTGGGGGAGGGAGGGGGGGGGGTTGTCTGAACCTATTACAGAGGGAGAGGAGACTGCTGGAAGTGTGTGTGTGTGTGTGTGCATTTATGTGCAAAATGACGGCAAGAGCAAAAGCAGGTTGTCGTGGCCTGCGAGATGCGGATTTACCACCAACATAAGTAAAGTGCACCCGATGTAACTGCCCTTGTTAATGTAGTAAAGGTTCTAAAGGTGTTTCAGATACTTTTGATCTTGTGTTTTGTAGTAGAACCAAAGTTGGCTTTTAAACAACCGTTACTTAGGACAATGGAGTGTCCACAACCCAGGCCCTACTCACATGGGTGAGCTGAGATTCTTTGCCAGATTTGTCAAATTATTGGACTGACAACCATTATTGGAAGTTGAATGGACTCTATTTCAGACTTATGAGAGAGTCTTCAGGAAGAAATTAGACTATAAACTGCTACAAGATCAAACAAAGGTATCCTCCGGGGATCCGGGGAAATGGAATCGTGTGGCAGCTACTTTGACTGGCACTTTCTACACAAATGGCATCTTTTCCACAAAATATTGGGAGGGAAGACCCTTCGGGACTAAACTATACTGCATGGATCCTTAGAAAGGTTCCAACACGGGGATTCCCCTGCAAAGGTACCAGCAGCGTCCCTCATTAACTGGGTCGAGACGCAGCTGTGGTTTGTGTGGATACCATTTAACCATCACTCGGTGCCAGTGGGACCCAAAACCCAGATGACAGAGAAAGGTATGCGGGGGAAAGAGCATGTCTTTGGCAACATAACAAATCCAAAGCAATTGACATTATCCCGAACAACAGGACATTCCCCAATCCTCCGCTCAGTATTAGCAATGTTTCTCATGTGTAGAACTGCTATACTGCTATAGTTATACTGCTATATACTGCTAATGTACCGCCAACTACCCCTACATGGTATGAAACTGTTGAAGTGTCACCAGAGCCATGTAATTTCACCCCTGAGAAAATAAAGAAAGTTGTTACTACCTTACCTAACAATAAGGCAAGTGGATCAGATGGTGTCACTTATGAGACTCTCAAAGCCACAAGGCCCCAGTCCTCCTATGCCCTCACACCTCTTTTCAATGCCTTTTTGATTTATGGAAGGGTGCCCTCATTTACAGAATCCCCCAAAAGGCAATATATCAGATGTTCCATCTGCTTGGAGAGGCATTTCACTCTTACCTTCAGTATTCTAAGTATTTATGAAATGCCTGCTTCCCTGCATTTTATCATGGCTTGTATAGACACAAACATACTCTTTCTAAAACAAAAGGCATGTATTGATAGACAGGTGGCATGAATGAGCATGGATTCTGCCTAAAAACTGGAACTGATGACTTAATGAATCCTCAACATTTTATACCATATTCTCGTATTTCAAAGATGCCTTTCGTGTGATACCGCATAGTGTAATGATTAATGCACTTGGGGAAATACATCTGCCTCAGCCATGTGTGAATGTTCTATCGGATGTGTACAAAGGCTCATTTCTCCAAGTTATCCGTGGAAAGCAGCTGACAGAACCAGGCGTAGTGGAGGCAACCGCTGGTATAAATCCAAATCTGGTAAACCTCCAACGTTCACGATAATGACTAAACCCATCAAAGGGTACTCCCGTCAGGAAACATACTCTCATATTGGACATAAGTCTATGGAGTCTTGGGGTCTTTTTTTTTCTTCCCATTAGGGAGTTTTTTGCCTCACTTTCTGCTTTTTGGAGATTCAGGCCTAGTATTTTCTTGTTTTCATACCAACTGTCTTCTGGAAAGCGTCTTTGTGACAGTTCTTTGTAAAAAGCACTATACAAATAAAATTGAATTATACACAACTAGGCACGATTGCATTGTGGACATTGTGGATCCAATGATCTTTCACAGGAGTTACAACCAACAAATGCAATCTACAAGCACTCTTGTATTAAGGCAAGTTGGTTCCAATGTGATGGTGACAATATATTTTCAGGCTGAATATTGTTGTGGTAAATTACACTCTGAATGAAGTGGTTGTCATGGAGATAGTGTGTTCATTTGACTTGTGTACGGAATGGGCATTTGCTACAAAGTTGCTGAAATATCAACCTGTAACAGAGTGGTTCTGCCTCAAGTTTCGAACCAAGGGAGCGATTTAGTCTGCTGTGCTAAAGACTCAAGTCCCTAACTCTGGGAACTAATCACACTCTTATTGACGTCACATTCTGTAGCGGACGCTCGCGTGTTAACCCCACATACCAGAGCTCCACCGCTACACGATCATTGCACTCGGGTTCAAATGCCTGCTCTCTGTACTGATTTTTGCTAACTTGGGACATGTACACCAGCTGACAGCACAAGAGCTGTGGATGGTAAGCTTCTCTAAACAAAAGGCAAAACAACTATCCGTGTACTGTTCTGTATCTGCTGTAACATGAAGTATGTTTGTATGGAAAAGAAGATGCTTCATGATTCCAACACTTCTCATGTGAATTAAGTGGCCAGACATCTACAACATTTGTATATCACCCTTTCTTTGTGATGGACCCACATAAAGAATTCAAATGCGAGTGTCGGGTGGGTGGAGAGACCTTAGTAGACTACCAAGATAAGGCTGTGTCAGGAAGCCACACATCTGCATAATACTCAGACAATCATCCACAGTTAAGGGACTGGTTCAGAGGGATGCGGTGGATTATACCTCTACCTCCTGCTTGTTTCATTGCCCTGTATCATCCGTGTACATCTCCATTCCAGGCCCTGGCTCTGCCTTCTTCACAAATGAGAGTTGGCAGGCAACATAGTTTGGGATAACAGCAAAGGGACCCCTCAGTTCAGCCACCGTGCTCACTGTGCCTCTTTGTTCAGTTTGACAGGTGCAGCCACTTCTTCCAGATGAAGAACATCTCTTTCTGCGGCTGCCACCCCAAGAACAACTGGTAATGTTCATCACAGAGAACATGCACACACCCTACGGGGTTGCAAGGGACACAGGCTTCTCCTGCATATCCACAGTTTCTATTTCATTAACCCTTGCCAAGCATTGTGTTCTTAGACAAATTCTGTGACTTAGTTTGGACAAATGATATTATTGTTATCATTTTAACCAATGTTTCAATATTACATGCAGAAAGTGTGGAACAGGAGGTGCATGTCAGTCTGTTTGGAGCTCTCTGTTTGTTACGTGCTTGTTATTGTTATAACTGGGTCATTGGTTTGAGAGCATAACCCTACCACCAGATGGAATTAGTGGATTGCAGCCATGTTTACTATCCACTGAAGCAGCTTTCCTTATATAGATTATGAAAAGATTTTAATTCACAGACAAATTTGATTTTTTTTAAAAATGCATGAGAGAGACTAGTTTTAAAGTAAAGTGTAGATGCTTTGAGCTTTCTAAGTTAAAGGCTCTATATAAGTGCAATCCATTGTTGTTATTTATGAGATGTGAAATGGATCTGTGCCAACAAAAACAAATGTATTGTTGTTTATCACATCATACAAAGACAAATATAAATGCTGCAGTCCTAAGGTTAGATATGTCCTAGAACATCTGAATGACTTATATAAAAACACTTACAAATTAAATCTGACCTAGAACCTCTATCATCTTATACGAACCTGTATGGGCTAAAGGAAACATGGTTTTGTAAGCATGGTATTTAATGTGACTCTTCTCCATTCCAGCTACTTTGGGTTTATCACTAAGCACCCGATGTTGAACCGGTTCGCCTGTCACGTGTTCGTGTCCCAGGAGTCCATGCGTCGTGTGGCGGAGTGTGTGGGGTAGGGTCACCTCCATTCCTCATTTACCACCCTTTTCCAGGAAACACAGATTAGAACGGGTGAAATCCATAATGAGCTCAACCTTGCCCCCAATTAATCGCAGGTCCAAGCATATTGAGTTTAAATTATTCAAGGTGCCGCGTCAAGTCTCATCTTCACCAGCGATCAAGATGATTAAGTTATGGGCCATTAGCAGTAGAGTCCTAATGAATCTTAATGTCAGCTCTGGGGGTTGGTCCAGACAATGCATTGTTTCTTCATTAACGACAGCATAATTAGTGAAACTGGTAGACATAAAACTGGTCAGATTGGTAGAGTGAAATGTGCAAGGCTTTCCATGTGTTCTAACAGTTCAAAAGCTTATTTTGTCAAAAAAGTGGATGCTCTTTGCAGTACTCAGCCCACAAGGACAGTGATTTGAGTAACCTTGCTATTGTAGATACATTCACCATTTGGTGAATCTTCTCCCCCCAATGACTGTTGAAGAGTATTTAATTCTGTCTTGTTAATATTTTACCCTACAGTAAACATTTTATCAGGAAGTTACAGCTAAAATAAAGGAAACACCAACATGAAGTGTCTTAATAGGGCATTAGGCCACCATGACATTTACATTTTAAGCATTTAGCAGATGCTCTTATCCAGAGCGACTTGCAAGATGTGCGTTAATACATGGTATGATCAATTATTGTTCGTGGGAGCCAATAGAACAGCTTCAATGCTTTGGCATAGATTCAGAAACACCATTCTTCCACAACAAATTCCATAATTTGGTGTTTTGTTGATGGTGGTGGAAAACGCTGTCTCAGACGCTGCTCCAGAATCTCCCATAAGTGTTCAGTTGGCTTGAGATCTGGTGACTGAGATGGCAATGGCATATGGTTTACATCGTTTTCGTGCTCATAAAATCATTTAGTGACCACTCATGCCCTGTGGATGGGGGCACTGTCATCCTGGAAGACACCACTCCCATCAGGATAGAAATGCTTCACCGTAGGATCAGACTCAGAATCAGAATGGTGGATGAATGTTAGGATGAAAGTGATCACTGAGCAATGGCGGTATTTATTGGCATTTACCATGTCCTCTAAGGGGTTGAGTTAAACTAAATCATGCCAGGAAAATATATCCCACACCATAACATAGCTGCCAGGATATCTCATTTACTCAAGTGTTTCCTTTATTTTGCCATTCGCCTGTATATTTAATTGCAGCTTGAAACTAATTTAATTGATAATTGTGTTTTTCAGGAAACTGTTAAATATTTGCAAATGAAAAGAGAGTTAAAAAGAATGTTAAAACATTCAAGAGTGTTCGGTTGGGGACTGCCAGGTGGTGTATCCTGTTAAAACATTAGGTTTCAGTGTGTGACATGCCTCACGCATGTCTGGTTTGGAATTCTGACTAAACTGTGGCAGCAGCCTCGCAACCTTTTGTAGATGGCGCCACCCAGGAAAGGAGGGTTTTAGTTGGCGGGTTTATCTCTGTCTCATCACACAAAAGCCACTCCTCTGGTCATGCTGGAGCCTGCGGTCTCTCCACTCCAACTGTGTACGCAGTGTGCTTCTCTGAGGCAATGACCGCACAGCTCATCCGGTGGTCTGTGAAGTGAAAATAAGTGCCGACGGGCAGCCCACACTTCAGAGGAGAGTATATGTTTGACTGTGCTTTGCTTAAGCGGCAGCTGAGATGTCGTTTCAGCATTGTGATGGTCCTACAAATACAATTGGGAATTCCAAATTGGGAGAAAAAGAAAATCTGGGATAATTGGTAAGAATCGGTTAAAAAGAGTGTGTAGTTAAATGAACATAGCATTTCGCAGGTAAATGCCCTGTACCAGGCTGATGTGCATGCTCACGTCCGAGGAAACACCTTGGTTTTATTTTCTCAAAGAACAACAGCAGGTTTAGTTCAATGTACTTGTTTTTGTTCCCTCCTCCAGACGAGCTTTCCAAGAGTATTACCATGAACACCTGGAGTATGCCTGTCCCACAGAAGACATCTACCTGGAATAGAAAGCGCATGTTCCTCCAAGGCTCCGCCAGTGGGTGCTGGGTAGCTGTTTTCATCAGTAATATACCTTCCACCTGGACTGAGATACTCAATGCCCAAACCCCACCTCCCCGACCTTGAATCACTGACAGAATGTCCATTTGTTCTACTTTTTTCCCTCCTTTTCTACAATACATA
Organism: Aldrovandia affinis; assembly: GCA_029706075.1. Lineage (NCBI taxonomy): Eukaryota > Metazoa > Chordata > Actinopteri > Notacanthiformes > Halosauridae > Aldrovandia > Aldrovandia affinis. The sequence continues at coordinate 1,020,072 of JAINUG010000147.1, forward strand.
CATTAGGAAACATGAGGGGGTTGAGGAACTGCTCCATTGAAGACAAATCTTCCATTTAAAAATGACCTAAATAAATAAGTTAATTAAATGACTACTTCTGTACATTCGTGCATGGCTTCAAGGGCAATGCACACAGACACATGAAGGAAAAAAAGCAAAAACAAAAAACAAAGCAAAACTAAAAAATGTCTGTTGAATTGTATGGATTATGGGTTGGAAAGACGCAAGGAGGGGAAAAAGCAAAAAGCAAAAACAAAAAACAAAACAAAAAATATCTGATAAATTGTATGGATTATGGGTTGGGAATTTGTTTTTTTCTATCTGTAGCAGACAAACATAGCGTCAACAAAATCAAAGAGGCTGTACATATGAATGTTTGGAACAAGTACTGATTTGATTTCTACTGAAATTTATTTTTGAGTGAAGTTGATTGTGAGTGCAGGTAGTGGTCTTTGCTTGATCAGATTGCCAGAGTGGAAACAAGAGTATGGATTAGCCAGTATTCTAAATAAAACTAGTGTAAATATACAGTTGCGTAGCTGCCGTTTCAGAAGGGGGAGGGAACACTGTTGCTTGGTGGTTGGGGAAAGGGCTGGCATCCAATGGTGTTGTTGCTCAGAAAGTGCAGATGACGAATGAAGGTGACGGGCACTTTGCATCCCCCTAAATGCTACGCTTATGTAAATATATACTGTATGTATAGACACAGTAGAAATAGAGGCCACTCATTATTATGTAAGTAGCAGCCACAGTGATCATCACCAGATTCTGAAAGGACATGAGTTGGACTGGTGTCGGTCTCTTGATCTACCCAAATTTGACCTATGAGGGTTGGTCTCTCAGTTAAATTTACAGCTTGGCCCAAACAAGCCAAAAGGGAAGACCAAATCACAGGCAGAGGTATACTCAATATTCAGTCATCCAAGAGGATCTTTCTTGGGGAAAACCCGGGGAACACATCTTCATTGCATTACTCTCATCATCTTTCACTGCCCATTGATGTTAATGAGGTCATTCTGTAGCCAGGTGGATGCTGGGATATCACTAAGCTAATCAATAAACGTTTTGTTTTTGTAGGCGTCACACAAAGTTAAATAGACAACCCTTGACTAACCTTCAAGCGTAGACCACTGTAAAGAGTGGGAAACGTGAAGAAATCTTTGATTCGATCATGTTGCACAATGGAAAAGAACTGCTTAATTTTCTTTAGAAATATATATCTATCAGTCGACTTGATAATGTCATGCCTGGAGCAAAGTCCTAAGCACTGTAAGCCATAACTGAACTGACTGTTCAACAGTATATGCTACTGTATGGTCACCCTCTGGTAGAAAAGTGGTCTCTGAGAAAAAGACTGAAATGCATGGATTAATTATTGTAAAAAACAGTGAGAGTGTGTGAGATAGAGCGAGAGAGAGGCTATTTATCAGGTTATCAGGTTGCATCACAATCACAAATAGAATTAATATCAATCAGAGATTGTGAGATCACTCATAAATTCCATGGTCAGAAATGATATGTCAGCAAGAAATATAAGAAAACAAATGAAGTTCCTTGAGGAATACACATGTTCTCTGACACTGTAAATCTCATTTCAATTATAAAGAAAAAGTAAAAATCTAATACTGTACAGGACCTTATAATACTGCAAATGATAAAAAAATAGTACATCTAAGTGTTATTACCATTATTGGAATAAGCTGTACCATACACGTGAGTGTCTGTTTCATGTTATCAATATCAATATTTGAGGGTTAGGCCGTAATATTATTTATTAGTTATTTTCACCCCCCAAAAAAACAATCCAGACAATAGTCTTGAAATTGCTGATTTAGAAAATTTGTACATTTGCCTTATCATTTTATCCAGCTGTTTGCTACTACTGAAAACGAGAAGAAATCACGGAATCCTCTCTGCAGGCATTTTGTATGTTCAGCAGGTCATGGTCTTGGCATGTTGTCACGACCAGGAGTACAATAGAAAACCCATTCATGGGCAAAACACCCCCCTCTGTCACCACTAGCTGCGATAACCAGCTATGCTTACTTGGGGAAAATTATGGAATCAAAAGCAATCTCTCTGCCTCTCTCCTACAGTGTCCCTGTCGTGACATTGCCGAATCCCTGGGGAAGAGTCTATAGTTGTGACAACTGCTGTGTTTTGTACGAGATAAGAAGGCAATCTCCTTCTTATTATTAAATCTTATTATTATTATTATATTATTATTATTATTATTATTATTATTATTATATTAATCTCTGTAAGACCTGCATGGCACAGGTCCTTGCTGTTTCCTTGGTCACCTCAGCTTTGGTCAGGCCAAGTGAAATCTCCCATTGCCAGAAGGCAAACAGGCAGTTCATTAGGAAAATATGTATTCTTATAGCATGCCCTAAAAACACCCGTTTGGAAATCTCTGAATATGTGTGGGCATACTGTTCTTGGTGAGCAGGGAGTGGCTTTTCTGGCAGCTGGCATTTAGCAGCCCTCCGTTTGTCCAGATAATTAAGGTGCCTTTTTTCGTGAAGTTGCTTTTTCCTACATCCAACAACAAGAGAAGTGTAGTGAAGAACCTGTGAAATAGAATGCATATCACAATTGTGCATCTGCTTAATGTTTGGATGCAATTGCCATAGTAACCAGTAGTTGTGAGTGGAAATTCATTTGTGGCAGGACTATAAACAGAGGAGAGGGGTGTTACAAAGCACATAACTTAATGTATTGCTGTCGGATAGATCATTGTAAACCTAATAGAAATTCTGTACACTCACACTGTGTCATTGTTCAATGTTCAATGTGTTGTCAAAATAAATATGTAAAACGGAGCAACGACTGATTCTACAATCGGTGTGAACGCCACAATGGGAAGATTGAAAAATATTTATTGTACAGGATATCTTGTTTTAATATATTATTTTTTTTGCTGTTTTACGTCTACGCCAATTTATTTTGTCTTGTGTCCTTCCTTCACTCTGTGATATGTAATCTACGCGAGCCCAACATTTTCTACGAGCCTGGTACTGCAAATATACATGCGTCTCTTCCAGGTAACATATTTGTTAGGCAAGCGACATGATTGTAATGTTCTCCATGGTACATCGCCTATCATTGGCGTCTACACACAGTAGATGCCTATGACAGAGCTGTGTAGAAAACAGAAAAGCAGGACTTGTACAGTTAACTTTCACAAGGAGGCCTCTTGAGTCTTCACAATACTGTATATTCCATACAGCAACGCATCCCCTCGCTTTGCACTCTTACGAGCGCAAAGATTTCCATCATTTTCCAATCTTGAAATGGCTACGTTTAACTCCCTCCTCCCCTGGTAGGCACACCAACTCCCAATGGTTCTCTTGACCTGTGTAATCCATAACGGTGTAACTAAAAACAGAAATTCTTCACTGTATAACAAAAAAACAAAATAAAACACTTCAGTATGTGATGAAATATCTATCTTGTATCTTCAAAAAAAAGAAAAAAAAAAAAGATTATTCACACTGCCTTGTCATGGATTTGGTCTTACAGTATGAATAAAATGTATGCTTGAAGTCAGTTGTCGTGTTCTCTTTGTGCTTGTGTGTCTGCTCAAACATGGTTTACATGGTACATAGCCTGCAACATTTCTGTGGAACATTCATTTATTAAATCACTTGTTCAACGTTGTGAGAGCACACGTAAAGCGCAATTCGTTCAAATTTGTTTAGCACCAAATCTCCAAGGCTGGCAGTGTGATGTCCGGACAAGGACCCAGGCGCAGACCAGGATAAGGCAGGAAAGGAACGTTTATTGATCAAGCAGGGTTCAAAAAGCGATAGTCAGAGGTAGATAAAGTAGTCAAAGTAGTCAAAAAGGCAGTCCAAAAATCTAACCCAAATAATCAGAAAGGCAAACAAACTAAATCGGAAGGCAGAAAACTCGTAGTCAAACAGAAGGGGTGTCTCGGGAAATACAACAAACTCTGGCTTACACACAATCGGCACAGTGAATATTGATCAACGTTCTGACGAATACTGAAAGCAAACAAGAAACTTAAATACAAGCGGGGAAGGGAAACACAATAGGAATCAGGTGTGACTGGGAGGGGAAAAGGGCAAGAGCACAGATGAGAACGATAGGGATCACTAATATAATAATAAGGGGAGAAAAAAAGTAACGGACTGGGAAGCACATAGACACACTGAAAATAAACAACCTGGAATAGCAGGTAGACAGGTGCACAGTTAGAAGGGGAGGAGCGCATAGAAAGAAAATGCGTGCAGACAAGGTGATGGGAGAGAAGCGTACAGGGATAGGACAACGAGAGAGAGAATGATAGCAGTAGATAGAAACGTGAGATAATTAGTAAATGTTAGTAACGTAATCTAAATCCCTAATGTTAGTAGATTAGTTGGTTAGTACTATTTACACCTAACTAATATATACAGAGTGATAGAATATGTAGTCCCCACTGGGACTACATATACTGAAAATGTATACATTCACTACTGTAAGTCGCTTTGGATAAAAGCGTCTGCTAAATGGCGTATATATAGAAAGAAAGAAGGAAGTAAATGAGATAGGAAAATATGGCAGAAAACCCGTAAAGTCTAAATCACCCGAATAGTGCAATAACAAAGACGAGGAGTGGATTATCGAAAAACAAGGAACACAGACAGACGGGGAAACGGACGTGAAAGATGAGTGATGATGAGAAAATAATAAAATACAAAAACAAGCAGAACAAACGTGGCAAAACATAACAGGCAGAATACACTGAACCAGAGAATGTATTACACCATGTATGTAATAAGCACTTCAGATAAATGTATCATTTCCCGTGGTGCTACCTTGTAGTTAAGAGATGCTACCAAGCTCTGTCCTTTGAACATAATTCCATCCTGATTTGTACTCCGGTACAGTGGTAGAGATCTATCCATGGTCCATAAAGCTGTTACCTGTATTTGGTCTAACCAAACATTATTAAAATGACCCACTATCAATTTAAACTTTTTTGTTAGCCTAGTTTCACAGAAAAAACCCCATACTTTATTCCTCACTTACAACTGATTCGGCAATTGCTGTTAACTGCAGGTATTTTAGGGACAACCTTGGAGCTATTCCTGCAATATTAATTCAATTGTTTTTATTATTATTGCTGTTGTTGGTACTATTGCTGTTATTATTATTATTATTATTGAACTATTCCTTTATATATTTCTGGATGGCTGTTATTGCTATATTTTGCTTGTTATATAGGATTGGGATGGTAAGGATTACTCTTTAGCACTGTTTGCACTGGAACTGGGGGAGGGTGGGACAGTTGGGGGTTATTGACTTTGTTAAAAATGAAAATCAAGAAAATTTCGGTTCTGTTCGGTAACACCGTTGAGAAATTGAAGGGAGTATAATTGTTTGCTGCTGATTAAGAGGGTCTGCATTTTCTCAGTTGCTTCTCACTTCCATCTCAGTCGTCTCCCCTGTATGTCTGTTCTAGCTGCAGGTGCAGCAGGTTGGTTTGGGGGAGCACTGTGGGGTGCAGCAGGGCTCCAACGCTGGGTCAATCCCTTTTCTCATCTGGGCCTCCCCGAATACCATGCCCTCCTCAAACTCTGCCTTGACGTCCTGGATCTGCTGCAGCACGGCCTTGAACTCGGGGTGCTTGGGCGTGGCCAGGTTGTAGTTCTCAGAGGGGTCCGCTTCCAGGTCAAAGAGCAGTGGAGGGTCGTGGTGCTTGAGGAAGGCGGTTTCGTGACAGTCCTGATCTGGGGTGGTGCCACTCAGAAACGAGCCTGTGATCGCATCAACAGTGAACAGGGCTAGCTTTTACAAACAGGAAATGAGTTAAGTGTTCACTAATACACAGAAAAACCGACAGCATATCAGTAACTAATCAATGTCCCTGTGACAGCTACACATCTCTAATTACCAAGCCAAGGGTCCTTTTACAGAGCTAACGATCCCCTTTTGCGATGGCTTATATGGCTGCTCTCTTTGACGATATTTTTCCCCTTTTAAAGTGGCACAAACACATTTCATACAATCCTGGATTGTCATTTAATGACTTACTGCCCCAATGGTCCCAGATCCCCTCTTGGCACTCATATGTCCTTGCTGGCTACATGGCTCACCTTCTGTGTAGTAGTGAGCCTTGTACCTCCCTAACCGGACAGCATGTAGCCCATGCTCACTCGGGTCTATGGGGTAGTAGAACATGGCTTCTCTCTTACCCTTGAAGGAAAGGCAAAATAACACAAATGTTTCTGGGTGTACAATCATGGAGAACAAAACTAGCTAGTGGCCAAGTAAGTATGGTTAATCTATTTATTTATTTATTTAGGAGCCATGCCCTTTTGAAGAAAACTCACTGCTTCGGGCAGATAATCTTTATTCTGTGAGGATGAAAATTCTACAGAAATCCTAAACAGACACTTCCACAACCACGCTAATGCCAGTCACCACTCCTTTACTAATATCGCTGTACATGTTCTCAATGGCAGCTCCGTAGAACTTTGCTTTAAAGCTAAAAAATATGAATGGTTACCGGTCCTTGTTTGAACAAGATGTCCCTCATGTCAAACCCGTCCAGTTGCACTCTGGGTAGTTTTGCCCCTGCCAGCCCTGCAATAGTTGGCAGAAGGTCCAGAGTGCTGGCGAGTGCATGTGTGACACCTGGAGGAGGAAAGAGCTGAGATTATTATGAATACTACATATCGAGGAAGATCACATAGTTGTCCTTTTAAATACAGAAGTCCTTTTCATTTTCCATAAAAAATACCCAAACCTCATTTTAACCTAAACTGTGACAGATAGAATGTAAGTAGAAAGTAAGATAAAATAGCATAATTAGTTCAATGCCTATAAGAAAAAGCTAAAAAGCTAGTCAGTGGTTCTTAAAACTGGAACCCCAGTCCTATTTGTGTTCCAGCACACCTGATTCAACTAATTTCTACTTAACGAGCATTGATTAGTTGAATCAGGTGTGCTGGTGGTGGAATTGAACAAATACATGGACTGGCTGGAGTTCCCCGAGGAGAGGATTGAGAACCACTGCCCAGTCCTATGTGTTCCAGTGTGTCTGTTGTTGGTGGCAGGTGGAGTCTGCAGTTTAGGTTGTGAAAATGAACTAGCACAGAACTTCTTCTCTTATCAACCCCATTGTGACAAGTTGCGTGTTCTAAACCAGGGCTGGGCAACGCCGGAGGGACAATGCGTGTGTATGGACGTTTTTGTTGTTCCCTATGAACCAGGCTCAATTAGCTAATTAACTATGTGTCAACTCTCACTCATAGATTAGACCACAATAAAGTGTCACAAGTTGCATAATGTTCTAAACCAGGGGTGGGCAACTCCAGAGGGACAGTGTGTGTGCACGTTTTTGTCTTGCACTCCTCTTTAGACTGCACACCTCTTTAGACTGTACCTGGGACCTTAACACACCCATCCCTATGTTTAAAAAATTGCACTTGATTTCCTTGTAATTAGCACTTGCGTTGTTTATGTGGCGTGCCTGATGAATGATGTGCTTAGACATCATAGCATCAGCGGCTGTTCATTTACTGGAGCTGAATGCACTTTTCGTAAGTCGCTTTGGATGAAAGTGTAATGATTGTATTGATATTGTATTGATTGATTGATGTTCCCTGTGAACCAGGCTCAATTAGCTAATTAGCTGTGTATGCCAACGCTGGCTCGCTCAGATTAGAACACAGTAAAACGTTTCACATAGGACCACACAAGAAGTCTTCAGCTGTTGTTCCTGAGCTTATCAAGGACTTTAGTTAAAATGTCAGGTCACTGAAGTGGCTTTGCTAATTAAATAACGGAATGTGAATTTACTTTGAGTACAAATAGCCATTCTGTGTGGCAGATTCTATTTACACCAGCTCTGCCCTCGTGAATCACATGACACGAGCACACCAATAGAATCGATGATGATCTCCAGATATGAAACGCCAGCAAACTATGGGTGTTTCGCCCCAAAACTGTGGAGTCAATTCCAGAATCGATTCTTAATTTTCGAGAGTTGATGAAATCAAGTTTTGATTCCCAAAACAATTTCTGTCGATTCTGATTCCAGTTTTTATTTTTTATTGCTTCACTCCCATATACAACTATGGAAACTATGGAAAGTATTTATTTTATATACAGTATAACAAAACTATTGATACAAACGCCTTTTTCGCCATCCACAAAACTACCAAACTAGGCAGTGGAGAGAAATTTAGCTGGCGACAGCCAAAACCAGCAATTACACTACCATCCAGGTGCGTTTTCGCTACCGTCCTCCCCAAACTAGAGATTTATTGTTGATCAAAAAGGTTTTGTGTACTACTGTAAAACATTGTGTACTACTGCTTTAAGAATTAAACTAATTGAATTGACTGTTAATTGCCGAAACCATATTAAAAGGACTACTGTTGTTAAACAGAAGGACGTGGAGCAGCTTTGTGAACACATGAAAAACCAACAGATTAAAGCAACAGGGGAGCAAAGGTGTTACAAAGGAATAGATCACTGAAGTGGAATGAGTCTGTGAAATTTAAGAAATGTGTAATTTTCTATTAGTTGAATTTGGAGGGTCATGGAATGTGTCAGTTTGAATGTGTCTCGGGAAAGAAAAACAATGTGAATGCCATACACCCATAATGTAAATGTTTTGTCTTAATTAATGAAAAAAGCCCATATTTGAAAAGTGTCAAATGTGGCCATGGCATCTAATTTCCGGATATCATCAAAAGTGGAGAAACACATTCATTATTAACAATTATTTTATGATTTGTAAGACTTGATTTCTTAATAGTAACTTGCGACATCTAAATTACATAACATAATATTAGGTGTGAATAAAGGCATCTTAAAAGGTAAACATTGTATTACCTGGTGCATATAGGCATCTGCCACACAGTCCAGCTATTTACACCAGGTGTGAATAGCAAGACCCTTCTATTTACACCCAGTGTGAATAGCATGATGTTGCTATTCACATCCGGTGTAAGTAGTATCTGCCATTAAATAAGAGCAGAAGTTTGTATGAAATCCAGAAACAGATATGCCCTTGCATATCTTGCCCACCCCTGTTTTAAACATTGAACCCATACCTGGTCATACTGTTGGGAGATGAGAGCAGTGATGGAAACATTAAGAGGAAGGTAAAATACTGACTCCAGCTGGACGGGCGCAAAAGAACGTTCTCATACTCCTTCATTACTTCTCAGTGCAATGTGTTTGGACACATGTCCGAATGAGTTCAAAACTTGGGCCATTTTATGCACTAAGCAGGCATACCTGGTCTGATAGTTCCGGGCCAGTACGCAATGGCGGGCTCCCTCATGCCCCCCTCGTAGGTGGTGCCCTTCCCACACTTAAGGAGGCCGCCATTACCCCCACGCGACTTGCGCATTAAACATGGCCTGGGAGGGGGAAAACATGGGAGCACAATTTGGTGAAACCCGTAACTATAGAAACATTCGATTTAGTTTTTTTACCTTTGGTGAATGAAAACTACGGGTAAATGGCAAATAGATGCATGCAAGTAGTCTACTTTCTTATTTAATAGGACAACAGCATAGAAGACAGCATTCAATCCTGGTCCTGGAGGGCCACAGGGTACGCTAGTTGTCACCTTGTAATCAGCAACCAATTTAGACACAAGGAACCATGTGAGGTGGCTATGTGACAATGAAAAGAAGCATAACCTGTGTTTGAGTTAAGAGATGGCCTGGGTGGACAAAAACGCAAACAAATTATAACACACAAAATAGTCACGCACATCACCTAATGTCTTTATTGGCACCCCCCATTGTGCTGCCCAACCCCAAACCACCAGGTGTCAAATAATTTAAGTCAATATTTAAAGAGATGGTAAGCATTAATTAACTAAATTAATTAACATTGATGTTCAGATATATGGAGTTTACAGTTCCCACTGGAACAATAGGTTTCAGGTTGAGAGTTTGTGTCATTCTGCTTCCATTAGATGTCTTATGTCTAGCCAAATGGACTTTTGATATGAAGACAAAATCAGTCATTATCCAGGTAACCAAATCATCAAAGCTCAATCACAAACACAGCCAGCCTGTGTAACATACAGCAAGTTAAGGGGCTTATAAGGCCATACTCTTGATTGCAGAGGTGCTCTTGTTTTGAGGACACTGACAGGGACCACCTACCCATTGTCAGAGGTGAAGAACACAAAGGTGTTGTTGTGGACACCGCTGTCCTTCAGGGCCTGAATGACGTTTCCCACCGTACTGTCAAACTCCATCAGGGCGTCCCCAAACGGCCCCCTGGGGGACTTCCCCGCGGTCCCCTTCCCTGCAAACTGGGGGTAGTGGGTGTGCTGCAGAGACGGACATCACACCTGGGGTCAGTTTTAACAATGTTCTTTAAGGGCCATTGCAGAGAGGCCATATCTGTTCATTTTGGTCTCTGTTCAGTGTGTGGAAGTATCAATCAATCAATCAATCAATCTTTATTTTTGTATAGCGCCATTTACAGAGAAAAACAAAACAAATAGTCCTTGAGGCTCATGAGGCTTAACAGACCACCGGAAGGGCATTCTAAGTGTAGGGGTGGGGTGGACCTCATCCCTCCAGATACCAGGGCAGGGTGGGGGATGGAACCAGCAGCTAGGCTCTGGGCCAGCGGCATCCGGCTAACACATGGCAGGGGTGGGGGGTTGACTCTGGTGCAACCCCCCAGAAGTATCCCTCTGCATTGTGAATCCAGCTATTCTAATCAGTGTTGACTGAGTGGGAATCAAATACACCTGACCTTTCCAAAACAAGTGGCACAATTTCCTAACAAGAGGCACGACTTCCCAACCACGTAGACAGATACTGTATATAAGGATTATGGGGGGCGGTGGGTGTGCTCTAGAGACAGACATTACTCCTGAAGACACATAAATGTGGGCGTGGGTCTATGGCCTTTATAAGGGCATTATCATTATTGTTTAATATGATAACACTCATAAAGTTCTATTGTTGGTTTATGAGCACACTTGTTCTGTTTGAACAAGTATAATTTGTCACAAAATTTACATTTTGTGAACATGTGAAAAAAAAAAATGAAAAAACTCAAATTCAAAAGCAGCTTGCTCTACGACAAGTGTGCACTTATCAGTACATAATACAGTACATTTGTAAAGGCTTTGTATGTTGTCCTAACCAACTTATCTACACTGTCAATATTAGGCTATTATGATAACAAACCCAGTAATCATTCTGCCGTTGTTTCAATGTTGAAACACAACTGACTCAGTCGTTAAAAAGACGTCACTCACATGTGAGGGGTAGTAGAGGAAGAAGGGCTGTTTTCTCCTAGCGGACATTGATATGAACTGGGTGGCAAAGTCGCTGTAAGCCTTCTCCAGATCCAGGAAGTTGACAGGCTGCTGCTTGATGGTGGTGTTTGCCATGAGGGGAACTGCCACACTGCCTTGGTCACACATGCCAAAGCACTTAATGTCTGGGGGGAAGCAGGTCAAGTGTTGACAGGGACCCTTCAGACGGGGAATAAGAGAGAAACAACATTTGATTGCTATATTAGATTATTCATACCACTTATTGCTGACTCAGCAAATAACTAAACGATCCTCAAAATGTGAAGCATCACTCAGTTCTCCTGTACCTGGTTGTGGGCGTAGGGCACCCCAAGGTAGTGGTCAAAGCCCTGGTTGGTGGGGAGGTACATTCTTTTGGGCCCCACTCCCAGGTGCCACTTGCCGACGATGGCAGTGGCATAACCCGAGGGCTTCAGGACCTCTGCAATGGTCGTCTCATTCAGAGGGAGCCCTCCTCTGGAGGCCGGGACGAACACAAACGGATATACTCCAGAGCGGGTCTGGTAGCGACCCGTCAACAAGGCTGCTCTGTCAAGGAAAAAAGGAAAACCTGTAGTAGACTATTCATAGCACATGGATGTATTGCCTCCAAGTGGACAAGATAAGTATTGCATACAGAAGAAGACATTCCGACTTGTTAGCGACCGGTTTCATTGTGAGTTTGACTTTAACTAACAAATCACACAAGAGTAAAATGCACTTGAATAATGATGGATATTCTGCACCGTACTGGACGAGAAACGTGAGGAAAAGATGGGTTAAACGTTTCGTTTTAAAACTGTTTAAACTTAAACTGATTCGTCAGCTGAATAGTATGTAAAATGCCAGCTATAGCTAGTGTAACAATACCGCAAGATATTAAAAATAAGAGCAAGTTCAGGCGTAGAGTAAACGAGCTATACCTGGATGGACTACAGATGGGACTGGAGGAATAGAAGTCCAAAAAACGTAGCCCATTGGAAGCTATCTTATCCAGGTTGGGAGTTAGTGAACTCGGATGTCCATAGCTACTCAAATCGCCAAATCCCAAATCATCGGCGAACAGAATAATGAAATTTGGGAGTGGTAAGGAGCAGCCCACGCATTTGTAAGAGAGGACATTCGCCACGACAAACACAAGTGTGTAAAAATGATCCATAAGTGAACGGTTGCGCAGAACTAGGTGCAGAATTCACAAACAAGGAACCAATTTCAGAAAAAGTGTAAAACCGTCATCCGGACTTGAAATTCAGCTTTTCCTGTACGGTAGACGGAATTATCCACTTAAGATCACAGAAGCTTAAGCTTAAAAAGGTTGAATTCACGTAGCTAGCTATAGAAGACAACAGCACCAGGGAAGTGTGGGATGGACTTGAGAGAATCACAGCACAGAAACAGGAAGGTCTGTACGAGGGAGGGGGCAGGATCGTGCAAACGAGCTGAACCTGTTCTTCAACAGATTTGATGTGCCTGAAGAGGGTTCCCCATTTGGACAGCCTGGAGGCAGTGGTGGAGAGGAGGATGAGAGACAAACTTGACCATCCTGAATAACCCCCCCTATGATGAGCTGAGACAGATGGAGAGCACCTTCAGCCACAGGCTCATCCAATTCACGTGCAGAACGGAGCGGTTCAAGCGCTCCTTTGTACTGTCAGCAGCCATCAAACTGTACAACATTGAACACTGTATTTTAACACTGTATTTTACTCTCACCCTCTCTTTGCACATACTCACTGTTACATTCTTTGCACATCTCACTATTCCTTATTGTTCTTGTATCTCAGTATTTTTTTCCTAGTACTTCAGTACACTGGTATGCGCTGTGTATCTGGTGGACTTGCACTATACCTCCAGTATGATCGCTGCTAGGCTTTAAAAACAAAATCTTGTATTTTAGCATCTGGTATTTCAATATACTATGATGTTCTGTATGTCTGTATAGCTGCTAGGTTTTTACTCTGGTTTAAAAAATATTTATCATGTATTTATTATTCAATATACTGTGATGTCCTTTATGTCTTGTGTGTTCTTTCACTGCCTCCTGTATCATTGCTGCTGTGACAAACCAAATCCCCCCCGGGATTAATAAAGGCTATCTTATCTTATCTTAAGTGTAACCAGGTAGGAACTATATTCAGTGGGTGGTCCTGACCGAACCTTATACATGTGTATGTTCCGGGTTGTTACCAACACGTGTATTATATAGACACGCCCCAAACATTTCAAAGCACGAATGGCGGCACTTTGTAGGAGTGAGGCTTTCTACCTGGGTCACACTTACTGCATTCTCCGGTCGGGGTTGTTAACGAAATCGATCGTACTTGTAAGTACAGTGTTTTAATGATCATGTCAATGAATACATTTTTAGCTCAGAAAATGGTGAAGTAGCTGGATTGAAATAGCCTGTTTATTGTAACCGTAGGTGGTGGTTGGTAGCCTAGCCGGTTAATTTAGGCTGACTGTAGTGTGGGTGAAGGATAGACGTCACCCGATAGCAAGGTATGGGGCAGTTTTGTTTCGACGTTAATTGTTTTGAAACGTACCGATAATCCATGCGAGCCCAGTGTATTGCCTCAGTCACAGATTACCGTGAGGGTTAGCGGTCCGGGGATCTGGACGGGAGTGTGGTCGCTGGTCACACAAGTGTTTGTGATTTACGGTATGTTATTTGAGTGATTTTGATATTATCTGTATTATTTTAATTAGCCTATGTAATAAACTGTGACGGATGTGTTGCTTAAGAGTATATAGTGCTTTAGGACAACGTTCTATTCACTGTCATTAACTTCGTGTGGAGATTAACTGGTTCCATCTTCGATGACCTGTCATTTACTTGACTTTGCCACTCCGTATGTGTGCAAGTGATTATTCTCCAATGCAACCATCAGAGGTGGTGTTGACATTTATTAATTTTATTCTTGGTGTTATACTGTCTTTGTGTCATCTCCTGTCAGAATGTGTTCGTTCAATAATGGATATGAAGACATTGCATTACATTTCAGGCATTTAGCAGACGCTCTTATCCAGAGCGACTTACAGTTTACAATCCATTTATACAGCTGGATATTAACTGAAGCAATTCAGGTTAAGTTCCTTGCTCAAGGGTACAACGGCAGCGTCCCCACCTGGGGATTGAACCTGCAACCTTAACGTTACAAGCCCAGTTCCCTCACCATTATACCACACTGCCTGTCATGTGCTGAATGGAGTGTCATCGATGCTGATTAAAAGGATCCATTCCTTCTCACTTCCATCTCAGTGGTCTCCCCTGTATGTCTGTTCTAGCTGCAGGTGCAGCAGGTCGGTTTGGGGGAGCACTGTGGGGTGCAGCAGGGCTCCAACGCTGGGTCAATCCCTTTTCTCATCTGGGCCTCCCCGAATACCATGCCCTCCTCAAACTCTGCCTTGACGTCCTGGATCTGCTGCAGCACGGCCTTGAACTCGGGGTGCCCGGGCGTGGCCAGGTTGTAGTTCTCAGAGGGGTCCGCTTCCAGGTCAAAGAGCAGCGGAGGGTCATGGTGCTTGAGGAAGGCAGTTTCGTGACAGTCCTGATCTGGGGTGGTACTGCTTTTTATAGAACCTTGAAAGAGTTTTTGGGGGAGTGAGAAGGTAGCCTGTGCTAAGAACACTCACAGCAAGTGAGGTGAGGGTTTAGATGGCATATAAACATTTAACAATACAATAGGGATATCACGATTAATCATATGTGACACTCAATAAATCAGAATGGCATTTGTGACTGGAAAGCTTTGCAGTTATGCTAAAGGTCCCTTTCTGTGGATATTAAGTTAAAATGTAATGTATTCAAATAATAGGCTTTTTAGTACTTAGAAAATATAGATTTTGTTTTAATCTTCATTCACTTGACATTGACTTGACACACAGCAGTCACAATCATCAAAAACAGCTCACCCTTTGTGAAATAGTGAGCCTTGTATCTTCCCAGCCTGACAGCAAACGGTCCATACTTTTCAATGGGACTAGTGGGGTAGTAAAACATGGCCTTTCTCCTACTCTGAAATAAAGGGAAAACAACCCACTAGTTAAACAGGAAGAAGTCAAATAGGCAAATATAACTGGACAGCACATCAAGGGTTAGACACACAGGCAGTGTCTGAACAGCTGTTCCCTCTGGACCCATTTTATAGGAGGTTCAATGTTTTCTTCAACGGACAAAGACTATTCAGACTTTATACAAGAGATATCGCTTCCTACTAGAGACTTTAAGAAATAGGTTTGACATTAAAGAAGCTTTTCATAAAGATCTCCGCCGCTACAGAAAAATATATTTCAGGTTGCATTTACCTTGAAATCTGCACCAAAAGTTACACAATGGCATTCAGCATCAATCAATCAAATCAATCAAATTTTATTTATATAGCACATTTAACATGACGCTCGTCAAGCAAATTCAGCATATTGCATAATATTCATGCTGTTGTGATCCAGAATGACCCTCTGCCTTAAACAATTCAGAGCGAGTTACCGGTTCATGTCTGAACAAGATGCCACTCATGTCGAACCCGTCCAGTGGGACTCTGGGTAGTTCTGCCCCTGCCAGTGCTGCAATGGTGGGGAGGAGGTCCAGGGTGCTGGCGAGCGCACGTGTGACACCTGGAGGAGACGACCATCAGCTGTTTGTGCTAGATTAGCTGGCTGGCACATTTCTTATTAGTGTGATGGAGTTGGTTCTGGAGTTGGTTCTGCCCGCTGAGCTCAAGAGTCTCTTCGAACTCTTATCCACGTCACTTTCTGTAGCGGACGCTCTCCAGAGCACACCCGCTACATTAATATATCGTTAGCCTCATACGATAGTTGCCTAAGTCATTTTTCAAGATTGTTGGGAAATTAGAAAAACACGTTTTCCGTTTCATTCCATTTCACGCTTTGAAGAGCGTGTTTCAAGACTAAAGTCCCTAACTCTGGGAACTAATCACTTGTGACTCTTATCGATCACCACGTCACGTTAAAATTCTGTTAGGCAGATGGTTTTTTTAAATGTAACAAGCGTTCTGATTGGCACGCACTAAGCCAGGGCGATGCAGCAGAGCACACCAAAAAAATGCTACATTAGTATATGGGTAATCATAAATCATCAGCCAAAATAATGGACAACTGGACCATGCATTTTTTTACATGACCCTAAGCATGATCTGATGTCAATTGCTTAATTAACTACTTAAGCAACCACACCTGCATGGAAGCACCTGCTTTCAATATACTTTAGATCCCTCATTTACTCAAGTGTTTCCTTTACTTTGGCAGTTACCCATATGTAGATATGTACATGTAGACAGGTATGTTCAATAACAACAACTGGTTACTGATCATGTTTGAGAGAAATAAGCATGAATGTCCTTGAATGTCCTCAGTGCTGCTTTGCAGCTGTGTTGGCAGCCCATTTCACCTAGTGTTTGTGGGGGGCTATATATAAATGCAGGCCTACCTGGTTTGATTGTTCCAGGCCAGTACGCGATAGCAGGCTCCCTCATGCCCCCGTCATAGGTGGTGTCTTTCCCACACTTCAGCAGGCCTGCATTTCCTCCACGAGACATTCGCATTAACTCTGGCCTGGGCAAAAAACCCAGCACAGAGGATGTCAGCTGAGATGTGAATACATTTCTGGCTCGCACACACATTCATCAACATTATAATTACATTGCTTTGGGAAACCGGACAAACCAGAGCTAGCACTGTAGTTTTAAAAGAAAAATTCAGCCAAAAATGTAGAAAATGTATGGCCCAGTTTCGTCTGTAGACGATAATTCAAACACACAGAGCATGATACGTGGAAACCTTTGCTTGATTAGAGTATGCCTGTAACCATTAGACAGATCACATTCTATGATGAAGAGTGCAGGAACCCCATTCCTATATGGACATATTTGCATTATTATATTTATATTGGCATTCATGCTCTCGGTTACTTGTCATTATCTTTATGATTTTAAAATCAATCGTCTAAATGTGTGGGTACTTTTCTTCTGTCAGTCAAGCAATTTTGTATGTCAATATGATGTTCCTTTATTTAAGAGAGTGTACACAAGCCGTTTCCATGTCTAAATTCCCCGTAGTTCATTGCAAAGTCATTGTCTACGGTTCTCTGTGGCTCAGTTGGTAGAGCCAGGGTTAGGTTGTGGGTTCAGTCCCCACTGGGGCCACATATACTGAAAATGTATGCATTCACTACTGTAAGTCACTTTGGATAAAAGTGTCTGCTAAATGAAATGGCGTATATCATGCATCAAAGGTTTGATTTATAACTTACGACAATGAATGAAGCTATACTTGGTAAGAGTACTACCACAATAAATGTAAGTAACAACATATTGATTTAAACCTGCTGTCTGATGTTTTTGAAACATGGGGAGGGGGAGCAGAGCTGCATTCATCAGTCTACAAGTGGTGGAATTTCTGTTCCTTTCAGGGACTCAAATCTTTTGATTCAGTTCACTATAACGATTTGTTCTCTGATTCGTTCAGTACTACTTCCGGTTATTCTTTTGTTCATGAATGACTCGTGTAGCCTGCCATTGGTGGTGGTTGAGGTGAGTTGCCCCTATGTTTTTAGCGCTTTGAGTTCCCTGGAAAAAAAGCGCTATATAAATCCAATATTCATTCATTCATTCATTCATTATTTAAGGCTGCTGGTGGGGGACATGTACCCATTGTCAGCAGTGAAGAACAGGAAGGTGTTGTTGTGGACACCGCTGTCCTCCAGGGCCTGAATGAGGTTTCCCACCGTACTGTCAAACTCCATCAGGGCGTCCCCAAACGGCCCCCTGGGGGACTTCCCCGCGGTCCCCTCCCCTGCAAACTGGGGGTAGTGGGTGTGCTGCAGAGACGGACATCACACCCGGGGTCAGTTTTAACAATGTTCTTTAAGGGCCATTGCAGAGAGGCCATATCTGTTCATTTTGGTCTCTGTTCAGTGTCTGGAAGTATCCCTCTGCATTGTGAATCCAGCTATTCTAATCAGTGTTGACTGAGTGGGAATCAAATAAACCTGACCTTTCCAAAACAAGTGGCACAACTTCCCAACGAGAGGCACAATTGACTCTCTGTACTAGAAGACTCTTTCGCACTCAATACTGATCAACCACATAGACAGATATATAAGGATTATGGGCATAAAGACGAATATAAATGAAAATAGATACATATTGTAGCAAACACTAATCAGTAGCAGCTTAATGCTATGCTATGCAATGACATCTAGAGTCACTATAATTGTAATCATTCTTATATATTATTTATGACATCAATAATAATTATTATAATAAAATTATAATAATATAAATAACACCAGTGCTATAATTATAATGGTTAAACATAAATATGCAAAATTGTAATATTTGATCATCTCCATCCCAGGTTTTAATTATAGAAGGGCAGGATTTATCAATACATTCAGCAGAGCTTTCAGACAAAATGTTTTTGGAATAAGTAAGAACTTTTGTACTTTTTTATATACAGTTGCTCTCATTGTCATTTTCAGTTGTTTGTGTTATGTTTTGTTTTATCATTTGTAACTGCTGTATTGAGTGGATGTAGTTTTTATAATGTGTTTGTATTTTGTTTTGTTTGTTTTTCTTTTTTGATACATAAAAAAAAAAAAGTCGTTTATTAGCCTTTAGCCTTTAAGAAATTAGCGTTTGGCTGTAAGCACTTTATGCAATGCATTTGATGGTTGTTTTTTAGACATTGTAACAGTAATTTTGCTATCTCCCTGACAAACAAACAAATGAACGAATGAATGAATGTCATAACCTGCAGTGGACTATGGTAGACTGGGATCCTGCCATTGACATGCATATTGTACTGTTGTTGAACAGAGGGACAGTTTTCTGCTTGTGAATCCTGAAATGGCCAGAGTCTACATCACTCACATGTGAGGGGTAGTAGAGGAAAAAGGGCTGTTTTCTCCTAGCGGACATTGATATGAACTGGGTGGCAAAGTCGCTGTAAGCCTTCTCCAGATCCAGGAAGCTGACAGGCTGCTGCTTGATGGTGTCGTTGGCCATAAGGGGCACAGTCACCACACCTTGGTCGCACATCCCAAAACACTGAATGTCTGGGGGGAAGCAGGTCAGGTTCTGACAGGGACCCTAAACACGGAATAAGAGAAAAACATTATTTGATCATTGTATTACAATTGTGTTCAAAGATCTTAATCCAGGCTTTTGACAGGGAACATACGATTGGGGAATGGGATACAAAAACGTTTTTTGATTTGTTATGTTGCGTTGATAGCAATATATAGCTTTATGTACAGCATGCACTTCTTGAGGCATACTATCACTTGGTTTAGATTATTATTATATTTTGTACTTGTGATCTATAAAACCGTACGATACATGTGGTGAATGAACATTACCACACACCTCTAAACCATTATCCATTAGTCTAAACTAATCTACAGTACATTACTGTGTAGGACAGAGGTGTCAGACTTTGGCTTTTGAGCAGTCCTGAACCCAACATGAGACACATATAGTGGCCGGCAGTGTAGTATAATGGTTAGGGAGCTGGGCTTGTAACTCAGAGGTTGCTGGTTCGATTCCCAGGTGGCGGCACTGCCGTTGTACCCTTAAGCAAGGTACTTAACCTGAATTGCTTCAGTAAAAATATCCTGCTGTATAAATAGATTGTATGTAAAGAAATGTCAATTGTGTAAGTCGCTCTGGATAAGAGCGTGTGCTAAAATGTTATTTGAATATACATTTAGAAAGGGATTTATGCAGTGCTTTGAACCGGGAGAGATGATCTGTGGAATCCACCCTCATTGGGGAACATGAATAGATTAGGTTCTGACCTACCTGGTCATGGGAGTAGGGCACCCCGAGATAGTGGTCAAAGCCCTGGTTGGTGGGGAGGTACATTCTGTTGGGCCCCACTCCCAGGTGCCACTTGCCGACGATGGCAGTGGCATAACCCGAGGGCTTTAGGACCTCTGCAATGGTCGTCTCATTCAGAGGGAGCCCTCCTCTGGAGCCCGGGTAGAACACACCCGGATATATTCCAGAGCGGGTCTGGTAGCGACCCGTCAACAGGGCTGCTCTTTGAAATACACAGCAATGTACACATTATTAAAGTTTCTTTTCTTCAGTTTCCGTTTCTAGTTTACTTTTTTTTAAGTGCCTATAAGTGGACATACTTGGAA
The DNA here is from genome assembly GCA_029706075.1 of Aldrovandia affinis. Lineage (NCBI taxonomy): Eukaryota > Metazoa > Chordata > Actinopteri > Notacanthiformes > Halosauridae > Aldrovandia > Aldrovandia affinis. Next base: position 1,040,537 of record JAINUG010000147.1, read on the forward strand.
TTTCAAGATATGTATTCCACTGAAATCATAGTACAGTACTAACATACTAGTATGTTGAATAACGGTGTTAGAAGTACAACTTTAATACAATATATTCTACAACACACCCCTGTCGCCAACTGGCGCATACTAACTGTATACATATACTGTATAAATATTGTAAATACGAGAAAATGCAGTAACTGAAAAACAAATGTTGACCTCAGAACATGGTAGCATGGAATATAAATGAATACGTGCCTGGAAGGACTACATGCGGGGCTGCTACTGTAGAAATCGGTAAAACGCAGACCGTAGGATGCTAGTTTATCCAGATTAGGAGTTATTGAAGTCGGATGCCCATAGCTTCCCAAATCGGCGAAACCCAAATCATCCGCATACAGGAGAATTACGTTTGGTAGCTGAAAGCCCAAACAACTGTGATGCAAGAAATTCCCCAGGCCGAAAATAAAAATACAGCGATAGTCCATAATTGAGTGTTGCATAAGAAAGCAAAGAATATAATGCGTGAAGCTAGCCCCAATAAAACTTTCGGTTTTTGACTTCCGGCCTGCATTTAGTAACTATTTCTACCACAATAAGAGTTCGTGTCGCTTCGTAGTTCTACACGCAATAATAATAATATTAATAATTTAACGGTAAGGAATTACAAGAACATACGAATACATGACGAAAACAGGCCGTTCAGACCAGGCTAAAGTATAACCAGAATCCAGTAAGCCTGGACTTTAGTACCCCAAGTGTTTCTGCCTCCACTACCTGATTTGGCAAGCTAGTTGTTCCACTCCTCCTAAATGGTTCTGTAAATATATATATATATATATATATAAAAATTAAAAAAAGATTGCTGCAAAAGTATAGATTGCTAAACAAGCTAGTTGTTCCACTCCTCCTGAATGGTTCTGTAAATATATATATTCAAATTTAAAAAAAGATTGCTGCAAAAGTTTAGATAGCTAAACAATGGTAATATAGCAAAAGTATGCTCAACTTTCCTATAATTTAAAATGAATAAAACCAATATGTTCTATGTAGCTAGACTGATTTTAATCACGTTGATTTTAATCACGTTGATCTTCACATACGCTACGCCTCATTTAAAGTGATGAGGCTTCTCATTTTACTTCAAAGATTTTTACCGTTTATATCATCCGGATAATGTAAAAATAGATCTCGCTCTTATCAATCAGCTTGACAACTTAAATAGGCTAATAAAACGGCTAATAGTAGAGCTTTGCCCAAAGATAGTAACCCGCAATTTGAAATGCTTGGCCCTATGGCCTAGTTTCTTCCTTTAAATGTTTTGGTATTGAAAATGTCACCTGGAGATATTGTTAATAAATTGCTCAGAGAAGCTTACTGGATACATGATATAGTTTTGAACCATATAGTTTAAATGAATCGTTAATCCTTTCATGTGTTTTATCAGACAGCCGATATAATATTATTTTAATTTATTCTCATTTGTTTGCCTTTGTGCTGTTCTTGCTTACGGGATATTGAGTGTAGCCTATATGTGGACTCATCATATGTCGTGGAACCATTGATATGACGTGGAATCATTGATATGTCATGGATTATTCATTATTGCAATATATTGTCTGCTGTATTTTCTATGTTACACATGCGCACCAGAGTTGGCCAGCTCAGGGAAGATGCTGCTTTAGTTGGGGGAGAGCTGGTTGGAGACCTCATCTCTTGGCTGCGCTGGAATGCAGTGGCACCATGGAGCGACCGGGACATGAAGGTCGGAGACTCTGCTCTATACAGAGGCGTAGCGTGGGGGGTGCGAGTGGTGCGGGCGCACCGGGCGCAAAATTCCGAGGGGCGCAAAATTCCAGAAGAAGACAAAAAAACACAGTTAGGGCAGCGGTCCCCAAACTTTTTTTGCACCACGGACCGGTTTCATGCACCGGGCGTAAAATTCCGAGGAGCGCAGATTTTTTTCCCCTTGCACCCCCCCCCGTCGACAGAAAATGGGGCGCCGTTACGTCGACCGGGTGCTGGCAAAATGGGGCGCTCGTTACTGGGCACCCCCAGGCGCCGATTTATGTTTCTGCCCGTGGGTGCTCAAACCCAGCGGCATTATACAGATGTCCATAATTTTCCCCGTGGCTCGTGGGTATACCCTGCACACGGGATGGGCACCCATGCACCCATGAGGTCTGGAGTGCATCACTCTCCTGAACGCTGACACTACACCTCCAAGAGAGTCACAGTTTTTTATTTAGAGTGGAAGTCTTCAGAGTGATCCCATTGTCTGTATTTTTTGCATGCTGCTTGAGCGCCACATTCAATTTCAGGAAAATCCATGTTCATAAACACAACAAGAAATGATCCTTGGAATGACTTGCTCCCTTGCTCAACATTCCTTCTGCCTTCATGCAGACTTCATGTTTTTGAATTCAGGTGGTGTTCCTGTGGGAATTGAATATTTATGTGATCACAAAAAGCCATAACCCAGAAGGCAAATGATATGTATGAACAACTGGACTTGATATGTTGAATGGAAAGCCTAATTTAAGGCTATACTGTATAATACATAATTGTGATGATCAGCGCACTATTTCTGTACCATGTGTCAAAAGTAGTGTCAAGATATTTTTTAGACTGAGGAAATATGAAAAATGTATATGTTTAATAGGGAATTTGGATTTACTGTAAGCTTAACATTATTTAATTTCAGCAAGGCACTGTACGTGCATTTTTTTTTAGGTATGGAGGTAGCTTCAGGGCCTAAATCATTCTAATGCAAGTTATTTTTTGTGTTTCCGAATTATGTTTGGAATGTGTGTGTGTGTGCGTGTGTGCGTGTGTGCGTGCGTGCATGCACACTTATGTGAACGAATTAATCGAAATGCAGAGCTACGCATGATTGCTTCAAGGCTCTGATCACTCCAGCTGATAGATTGTTTTAATCTATCAACAATTATGTTCAACCATTATGATTGGGAATTTGAAATTGGGTAGAAAAATGGGGAGGGGGAATTGCTTACAGAAACAAAAAATAGGCTAGTTGTTATGCTGTTATTGAGAGCTACATCTCACTGCTGGCAGGTATAGATATGTACTACCCATCATGAGAGTAGTTTGAAAAGAGGGGACTCGTCCTGTACTGTGCACCAGTACTGTAAGTGGTTGTGTTATCCAGCTGCAGGCATTTCAGCCTATAAGCAGTAGGCATGATCCAGTGTGTCCTCACATGGGGGGGGCACATTAGGCCCTCTAGGCTTCATTGGCAGGGGGTCGGGGGTATCTGTGGCCTGCAGGTGAGTTCTCAATTTCCCCCTGCTGCTCAAAAGCGCCCCTTAAAACCACAGTTTATCAGGGTCTCCATTGCGCAGAGGAAGCCCTGGGCTTGGAGATTGATTGACACCGAAGGTTAAGTCCTCAGCATGCTCTCGTAAAATTCCACAGATTAGAGAAGATCTCTTTGGGTTGGGCTGTTTTGAAACATGCAGCATGTATTCAACTGCGTTGGAAAACATGACATATAATATAATTGAGCAGTGCCTTATTGTACCTTGTAATTAGTGCAATAAAATATTTCTGTAATGGTTCCATAGCTGTATCTTGAAGCAAGATGCAGGGTCCTTTGTTGTTTGTTTTTTTATGCTGGTAAAATTAGTGAATTCCCAGTTATATAATGTATCTCTCTTCTTGCATGAAATTTGCATTCAACCCAGAAAACAACACTGGATAAATACATTAATTTGATCCTGAGAAATGTATTCCACACTGAATTCAATTGAGGACAGCCAGACAGATTTAGCATAATTTGGTTTCTTTCCCTCCTGGCCTACTTAAGTGAGAATGCTCCTCTCTGTCTGAACAATAGAGGGTGCTCCTTGATCAAAGCAAATATGGCACACTCCTCTCGCGCCTAGCTCCATTTATGCAGAGCGAGACCTGTCCAGGCAGCATTACATGTGGGCGTTCGTTCTTCACAGATGATATTAGGATGTTATGCGAGGCTATTATATAGCACTTTGTACCCCTTTTCTCTATCTGATAGAGCAGACGTATCTGACTTCAAAGCAGACGTATCAGAAGTTCAGCACTCTGAATACTGAACGCAAGTGGTTTTATGTGTTAAAACTAGGGTGACCAGATTTTCAAAATCTAAAACCGGGACAGAAAAAATATTAATATGGTATATTGTCTTTTTTTTAAACTTTTTTTTTTTTTTTTACTCAACGTTATTAAAGATTAACTGGGCTGTTTATCGCTACTTCAAGTTCTTACTCACTGCTACAGTCTGGCCTCTTACCAGACCCGTCGATACGATGTGAAAATGCGGGTCTCAACCCACAGACGAATCGTTTTGTTTAATTTAATCTAAAAACGTGTTGGCGGTAAAATAACGCATAATAATCAAAACCAAGGGCGTGAATATATGAAACTTTGGGGTGATACAATAACCCCAGTCGCCCCAGCATTCCATTATGACAGTTTCAAGTCTTTCCCTCTGATTTTCCACTCACACCTGTCTCTAATTTACCTTATCACAGAAAAGGTGTGACGGTGTTGGTTCTGCCCGCAGCGAGTTTCGAACCGACGGATCTCGACGCGACAAGTGAGCGATTAAGCTCGCCGAGCTAAAGACTCAAGTCCCTAACTCCGGGAACTAATCGTACTCTTATCCACGTCACTCTGCAGCGGGCGCTCACATGAGCCCATCTGCTACAAAGGCACCAGAAGATCAAGAGGCAGCGCCCAGGTCCTGGGAATGGCCACGGAACAACCAGCCCTGGGAGGACCTGAAAGCCTGCCCAAGGGACTGCCTCGCTGAACTGCTGTGCCTGACTGCAACAACCTACCCAGAGCTCAGGGAACCCGGTGATCTAGACTAGAGCAAGCACGGATCTTGAACCGGGCCGATTGGGCCGTTGCCCATGGGCCCTTGAGCCCAAAGGGCCCTGTCCCATCACTCGCTCTCACAAATAGACAGTTGAATACACGCAGCGTAACTCCCGCTGAGAAACCGCCTCCCGCCTCCAAGGAATCAACTGGCCTGTGCAACTAGCTAGCGCATCCCACTTTCTCGTTTTTTCCTCCCTCTGATCCACTGAGTTTAACGGTTAAGTTTCAAAAACATACGTATGTGTTATATTATTGGCTTTCGTCTTTATAGGGTGATTTAATTGGATCAATCATGATGAGGGTACGCCATCGCAGGCTTTTACTGAAGTTAGCGTTAGTTAGCTTTGTGTAGAATAGCGTCTGGGTTTGGTAAAAAACTAATTGGAAAAATCAAAATGGATAGACGGGGGAGCAGTGGGGCAAAAAAAGAAAGAAAGGGAAATAAGAGTCTGCAATGCTGGCGGCTATTCCCGCAATTTCGAATTATTTTAAACCTGCTGCAGTGGATGTACACACTGCCAGCCAGCTCGATAGTGAACTTAGCAGCCAAGCTGTGGCTAGTTCTAGTGCAATGCCGGTGGCTGTGAACGAGGAGGACGTTATAGATGGTTTATGGTGAGGATTTATTTCCTCAAGATCAGGGTCGGTATTCACAAAGCATTTTAAGGGTCAAAGTTGGTCCTACCTCGGCAATTTAGGAGCAACTCCGAAAAAGAATGGGCGTGTCACTCATAAATTTAGGACTCCTACATTTTTGGGATAAGAGTATTTCAAAAAGGGTTTCAAAGCTAAAAACAGCTCCTAAGTCCAGGAGAAATTAGAAGCAGTCAATAGGACTTCTAAGTCGCTAAAATGGCTGCTGCCTGCAATCGTCGTCGCAATCGGGTCAACACTTTGGAGATATTGAATGATACAGAGCTCATAAAAAGGTACTGCCTCAATCGCGAGGGTATTATGATAGTACTAGAGCTAGTCAGAGGTGCAATCACGTCACCAACAAACAGAAACAACCTGATAACAACTCTACGCTACTTGGCCACAGGGAAAATGCAGCTATGCAGCCCGGTTATGCTGGTGTCAGAGTACCCAAGGATACTGTACACCACTGAGGCAGTTGGCAACAGTTCCTTGGGTGCTGTGCCTCCTCCTAATGAATACATTAGATATTATGTATTACAGATTACATGATCTTCGGTGACATGTTTAGCGAGATTAATTTATGGATGACAACATATGTTCATAGGCTGAATGCATTAAATGATAGAATTAAACATTGTGGTGTAGTCTATAGTGTAGGCCCTAGCTGTGGATGATTGGCCTAATGTCGTATTACCTGTGGCAGCTGTTTGTCGCTTGTATTCTGCAATCTCTTGCCTCGCATGAGACTGCAGAGAGAACCACCGCTTCTCGCATTCATCAGTGGTTCTCGGGAGGAGTGGTAAAGCCGCGTTTATTTCCACGCGAATGCTTTCCCATGCTTCTTTTTTGGTTTTGGTGGTTATGCCACTTCCAAATTTCCCTTTGATTATTTATTTTCTTTCATTCACTTGTTCGGCCAGCAGTAGTTGTTGGTCTTTCGTCCAGTTTGGTTTGCGTTTGCGTTTATTGTCAGCCATGGTGATTCTAGTCTGGATAATTGGAAGGCTGCTTAGATACCCGCTGATTGTTTACGAGATGCAGACATGTAACGAATTGACTAGTCAGTATTCTTTGTTTCATGTTAAATCAGTGACACGTAGCCTACATTTGTATTTTAGAATCTTTATTAGAATATAACAGGAACAGGTAGGCCTACATACCCCTTTACAGTAGCATATAATTTATTTTCTAGGTTGAAATTGCGGGCAGAGACCCATCCCCTATATCAGCCAATCACGGTGGGCATTCTGAGTAAACTCGTTCATGAGACACAACGTCATCCATAGCAACGACGTCAACCCCGCCCTCACTCTTAGCTTGAAAATTCGCCGACTTCTTTAGTATGAGTTTGTCTTTGCAGCTTTGTGAATAGGTTTTAAGAGGGGACTCTCAGCTAGAATGTTTTAGTGCGATTCAGGAGTACTCCTAGTGGTAAGATAAAATGCTTTGTGAATACCGGCCCAGATCCCCATTCAGTTTTCTGGTAACGTGGCATTTTTCACTTACACAGAATTATTCACTTGCAATTGTGTTGTTTCAGGATAAGCGCTTGAAGGGGTAATGTTCAATAGCGTATAAGTGTGTGGAGCGAGCATGGTTTGTTAGTTGGGGAGGAGGGGCTGATGACAGGTAGTGAGTTTGAGGCTGAAGCTTGGTTAACGTTCCTGACTGATTTTACATTTGTCAGATCACCAAACATTGTCAGCTAACTCTTGAGCCTCTGCCTGTTGATGTTTTGTGGTATTCGGGGGAAGCCTTTATTAGCTTCCCAGCTAATTAAAAATAGAGAACTATAATAGCCCATATATTGGGCTAATCAACGAATTAACTATTATCGCCATTATTCAATATAAGAGAGATAATTGTTATTTAATCAAATAACAGGCTTTTATTATAATATACTCATGCAATCTTAATTAAGCTAATTGGCAACTGCTCCTATAACCCTTGTTAATTATGTGACAGCCAGTGCACAGTGCATGATAGCCCCCCTCCTCTCTCTGGGTAACTGGTTCTTCTCTCATGTTATTCGCCAGTATGAATTATATGCAAATGAGCTGTGTAGGCAGTGGACTCATGCACAAGATACTCAAAGTTACCTGCATGCTCCTAACTGCTCTTTTCTACTGTGTTTGATCAAAACATTCAATACACTGCATCTCTGCCAGTGTTATTCCTGTTGGGATCCTTGCCTGCTATCTTTTTGTGTGGACAGTCCATTTCCAGTTGGGTCTGTACTTTCAAGAGAGGCAATTTGACTTAATCTGGACTTCTTTCAATATCCAAGAAGAGATGAAAAAACCTCCGGAGATCGACTGAACTGGGCACAATTTCATTCTATGCGAGTATCGGTACTGCAGTTACATGCATCCATTGTGTCTGCATGCATCCATTGTGTGAGACTTTAGTGAACCATTATCATATATCTCTAGTGTTGTGTTGAGCTTGAGGGACACACAGCCTATCTTATTATAGAACCCATCATGTATTTCAGCTATAATTATTGAAGGATTACACTCCCGTAGGCTAGCATTCATGTTTTAGTAATAAACATAAAATATTTGACATGACAGCAACAATATGATCTTTTCATCTGAGAAAAATTGAAAATGAATTCAATTGAAAGTTTCATTGAACCCTTTGATTCCTATGTTTATTCTTGGTTGCAAAGTTGTAGCAGTACCAAACTAAATACCATTTATTGTTGTGTTATGTCTGAATATATAGCGCTGCTGACGTAGTTACTGTTACATTATTGGCCTATGCAATTGTGAAATTCAAACCCCAGCTCTCCTCTAGATTGCTGCCTAATATCTGAATGTAGATGGAGTACATCGGTTGCAATGCACTCACTGGTAGGATATATGCTTAAGTACACCAAAATAAATACTTTCAAATATATAATTCTAAAATACATGCAGTAAATATAATTTATTAGGGTCAATGTTTATACACTTTAACAATTAAAATAGGACTTAAGGACTTAAGTTAATTTGCTCTTGAGAGGGCGAAAAACCACCAAAAACCTCACGTCAGCTCGATGTAATGCCAAATTTCGTAATCGGTTCGCTTTTTAACAAGCTTGTCAAAGCTAGACGGGGAAAAAATGGGAAATTCCCTCTCTGTCCCCTAGCGGCAACAAAGGTTTTAACCTTAAGAGCAAATCCGCTTTTTTATAATAAACACAAAATACAATCAACAATACAAAATACAATCTGTGTGATGAGATTAATGTTGTCCTGAATAAGTGTTGGAGTGTGTGTTGTGTGTGTGTTTATTTATTTATGTGTTATTGCTGGGGCTGTGGTCCTCCCAGGAAAGCCCTCTTCTAGCCTGGTGCCACGTCAGCTGCCTGCCTCCCGAAAACGTGGATGTGGAGGTGACATGACCGCACTCCATGCTTTTCATCGCTAATCACTGTAACACACAACAACAGCAAAATATACTGGTCATACCATATCGTATAAAAACTACTTATGACTGCCAGGAACGCACTTATTTTTTTTTTTAGGTTCCCCAGAAATGAAAGTTAGTATCAACAAAGTATATTTTTCTCTTTCCGATATGCTGCATTCTCTGCAGTTGCTGTGCATAATTACAAAGTTCCTCCAAGTGATTTGACAAGTGTAGAGACTGACAAATGCTGGGAAACACAAAAAAACTGCGATGGCAACAGAGCACATCTCCCTCACACACACACACACACACACACACCGGTATGGATTTGTCGATGACTTTTCCGTATTTCTTCCTGGCCAAGTCTGTCAGTCATGTTTTTTTGCCTTCTCATCATTGGTTGCTGTGCAGAAATCACTCTGTAATCACAAACATGGGGAAAGGTGGTGGAACCTGTGCAGGTCATGGTGAAAACTGTCTGGCTGCCTATGAATCATCCTACTGCATGTACCAATAAAGATACGATATCTGCTATGTTTTACATTCCAGTGCTTACCTTTGATACATGACGAAGGGCTTCATCTCAATGCTTCTGATATTGTTGCATCCGAGCACAGCGATGAGAAGATCTCCCTAAGAATAGACATGGCCACATTATTTCATCTTTAACTTATTTTTTTAACTTTATCACTGAAAAGCATGAGGGTAGCTTGGAGGGGCAATTAGTTATTAGTTGATTTTGAATGTTGAATTGTTGTGTTTTAAAGATGTGTATGATGTTTTGTATATGTGAATGTCTGTGTTTCTGAGTGATGTGTTGATGAGGATGCTGGATGTGAAGCCTCTTAATCCGTCTCCACGGAGAGGCAGCAGCAGCAGCAGCAGCAGAGGGCGCTTTTCTTCAGGGTCTTCCACACGCGGCTGAAGAAACGCCGGATTCCTGTCTTTGACTTTTTGACCTCTGAAAAAGACAATGGAGAGACTCCATTTAACACAGGCTTTCAAGATATCTCTGTGTTGGGAGATACTAATTGAGTATGAATTTTTACCCACTGAATGTAATAGGAAAAGAGCATTTTCAACACTGTCCATTCAGAGCGCATTATCTGTGACTCACTCTGTGGCAGGTCCTCCAGCTGACGGTTGTCGCCTTTAGCATTGTCCAGTGGAATCTCAATGTTCTCCACAATATACTGCAATCACACATTGTACAAGACATCTGAATAATCATTGCCTTCATATTGGGAAAAAAACGTCTCAAAATTTCCACAAATACAAACAATTCTTATTTTTCAAAACAACTTTTTATCAATATTTTTTTATGTTCTCTTCACCGTGCAGTGAAAAGTGCTGAATTGTTGGGAACAACATTGGACTGGCTTTTAGCGCATTGTGCACAGTGCAGCACTTACTCCATCCTGTATCCTTGGCTCCACCACGTCCAGCTGGGGATTCACAGACCCTGCAGATGTTGCGATATCCATCGCTGTCTCTGCAGTTGTCGTGACATCCGTCGCGACCTCTGCGAATTTTGCTATATATATCCATCGCTGTCTCTGCTGTTGGTTTTGCGATATCCATCGCGGTCTCTGTGGATGTTGGGATATCCATCGCGGTGTCTGCTGTTGGGATATCCATCGCTGTCTCTGCTGGAGTATCCATCGCTGTCTCTGCTGCAGTATCCATCGCTGTCTCAGTATCCATCGCTGTCTCTGCTGTCTCTGCTGCAGTATCCATCGCTGTCTCTGCTGGGATATCCATCGCTGTCTCTGCTGCAGTATCCATCGCTGTCTCTGCTGCAGTATCCATCGCTGTCTCTGCTGCAGTATCCATCGCTGTCTTTGCTGCAGTATCCATCGCTGTCTCTGCTGCAGTATCCATCGCTGTCTCTGCTGCAGTATCCATCGCTGTCTCTGCTGTTGGGATCCATCCGCGGTGTCTGCTGTTGGGATATCCATCGCGGTCTCTGCTGTTGGGATATCCATCGCTGTCTCTTCTGCAATATCCATTGCTGTCTCTGCAGTTGCGATATCCATCGCGGTCTCTGCCATTGTTTTGCAAGGTCCATCATGGTTTCGGCGCTTGTTCCGACATCCATCGAGGTGTCTGCGTCGGTTGCGATACACATCCATGGCTGTCCCTGCAGTTTCTAAAGTTGTTGCGATATCCATCGCGGTCTGTGTGGTTGTTCCCACATCCATCGCCTCTGCGATTGTGTTGCGATATCCATCGCTGCCTCTGGGGTTATTACTATATCCACCACGTTCTCTGGAGTTGTTGATATAGCCACCGCATTCTCTGCGGTTGTTGCTATAGCCACTGCATTCTCTGCGGCTGTTAACGTATCCATTGCGGTTGTTGCGATGTCTTCGGTTGTTTTGCGATAAACCTTGCGGTCTCTGCGTTTGTCTTGCCATATACATCGCGATCTCTGCGGTTGGCCCTCAATAGGCCTCGATAAGTCTATTAATCCAGTAAACTCTGAAGAAATGTTCAGAATGTGGTGTTTACTGAATTGTCTTTATTTATGTAATTCTGAGAAACACTGGAATGGCATCCTCTGTGATGTCACATTCGCCTATGCCGGCATAAGGTTCTGAATTATAATGGTGTTTTGGTGCTCCTGTCCGTCTTGTTGTATTTTGCTCGTGGATTAGCCTAATTATAGATACACATGTTTAATAATGTACAAAATAAACGTGAATCATCACATACTAGCAGTCTTTATTTTATTACTTTTAATTTGATTTTCAATTTAGGAGATTTCATAATATTACTATGTTGCTTAAGAATATATGTGTTACTGTGTTGCTTAAATGAAGGAAGAAATTGTAGGTCCGTCCAATCGCGGCAAATTCACATATAGCCTACTAGCACACGTGTCCTCCAAAATACGTGTGGATACAGAAATACGGGAAGACTTATCGCTAATGCGTTAATGGTTCTGTGACAAGGCCGGGATCGTTATCTAGGCTACCACTTGCCCTCATTAAAGTCCGATTGACTAACTGGTTGGAGAGGAGCACACGTTTTAAACATAGTAGCTATATGGCTATATAATAACTAGGCTATATAATATGCTATACAATAGCTATAATGCTATTATCTGGCTTGCAAGCTAACTTAGCTAGCTAGCTAGTTATTAAAAACGGAATGATATAAAGCTAATGTTAACGACTCAACTGGTTAGCCATGACAGTGAAGTTAACCAATTTATCTAATCATAAACACGAATCATAAGAAAATATGCTAACCGTAGCTATGTTGCTTCTAATGTCAAACAGTGCTAGTTGACTCGCTCTATGATCTATTTTTATTCGATTCAGTTCCCAATAAAAAGTTTAGGTTCACACGTTTATTGCATAAACTTAGGTAATTAGATAGATAGCTAGACATAATATTCGTTAGTAGGTTTGGTGCTGAACTGTAGGTGACACATGCCGTTTAGATAATTTTCTCTCTCTATCAAAAAGTTAGTTTTTGTCTCCTTGCTTGCAACCAAAACTTGCTGCTTCACTAGCATTGCGTTCAAAAATAAAGACCTTCCAAGTCAATATTCATGTTTATTTAATTGTCTTAATGTCGAAGCCTGGCCAGAAAAGACGTTCGAAGTTAGTCTGGGTTATTTTGTTGTGTAGTTTGTCTTTGTACGTTATTTGACAATGACTCTCATCATATTTGCGATTTGGAGTAATTTGAATGTGTGGGGTATGGAGATGTATAATGAGAATGATTGTGTAACTTACGGACCCATTTGTCTTTATTTTTTATATTTATATGTGACTTGTGATTTCCCATTCACTCATGGGACAATGAGGAATATCTGTTTGTTCTGCTAGAGGTCCCTAAATCTCCTATATGGGCCATTCTACCGAATTGGTTCAAAGTCAGGTTGGAAATATTTTGAAATTTTGTATGTTTTATTCCCCAAACTGTCCCTATATATATTGTACCATATCTAAAGTACATATATCTAGTAAAAGTACCGTCAATTTTTATATTGTATTTTCAGACTCTTTTGGAATGTTTTTCCTCTCCCCAAAATTGTCACTACCGAAACATAGTAATACACCGTAGTAAGAAGTATTATATTAACCTGTTAAGATTGTTTCCTTCCCTTCTAAAGAGTATTTTACACAGAATTATTCACTTGCAATTGTGTTGTTTCAGGATAAGCGCTTGAAGGGGTAATGTTCAATAGCGTATAAGTGTGTGGAGCGAGCATGGTTTGTTAGTTGGGGAGGAGGGGCTGATGACAGGTAGTGAGTTTGAGGCTGAAGCTTGGTTAACGTTCCTGACTGATTTTACATTTGTCAGATCACCAAACATTGTCAGCTAACTCTTGAGCCTCTGCCTGTTGATGTTTTGTGGTATTCGGGAAGCCTTCATTAGCTTCCCAGCTAATTAAAAATAGAGAACTATAATAGCCCATATATTGGGCTAATCAACGAATTAACTATTATCACCATTATTCAATATAAGAGAGATAATTGTTATTTAATCAAATAACAGGCTTTTATGATAATATACTCATGCAATCTTAATTAAGCTAATTGGCAACTGCTCCTATAACCCTTGTTAATTATGTGACAGCCAGTGCACAGTGCATGATAGCCCCCCTCCTCTCTCTGGGTAACTGGTTCTTCTCTCATGTTATTCGCCAGTATGAATTATATGCAAATGAGCTGTGTAGGCAGTGGACTCATGCACAAGATACTCAAAGTTACCTGCATGCTCCTAACTGCTCTTTTCTACTGTGTTTGATCAAAACATTCAATACACTGCATCTCTGCCAGTGTTATTCCTGTTAGGATCCTTGCCTGCTATCTTTTTGTGTGGACAGTCCATTTCCAGTTGGGTCTGTACTTTCAAGAGAGGCAATTTGACTTAATCTGGACTTCTTTCAATATCCAAGAAGAGATGAAAAAACCTCCGGAGATAGACTGAACTGGGCACAATTTCATTCTATGCAAGTATCGGTACTGCAGTTACATGCATCCATTGTGTCTGCATGCATCCAGTGTGAGACTTTAGTGAACCATTATCATATATCTCTAGTGTTGTGTTGAGCTTGAGGGACACACAGCCTATCTTATTATAGAACCCATCATGTATTTCAGCTATAATTATTGAAGGATTACACTCCCGTAGCATTCATGTTTTAGTAATAAACATAAAATATTTGACATGACAGCAACAATATGATCTTTTCATCTGAGAACAATTTTAAATGAATTCAATTGAAAGTTTCATTGAACCCTTTGATTGAAGACATGTACACATTTCCTGTTTATTCTTGGTTGCAAAGTTGTAGCAGTACCAAACTAAATACCATTTATTGTTGTGTTGTGTCTGAATATATGCTGCTGATGTAGTTACTGTTACATTATTGGCCTATGCAATTGTGAACTTCAAGCCCCAGCTCTCCTCTAGATTGCTGCCTAATATCTGAATGTAGATGGAGTACATTGGTTGCAATGCACTCACTGGTAGGATGTATGCTTAAGTACACCAAAATAAATACTTTCAAAGATATCATTCAAAAATACATGCAGTAAATATAATTTATTAGGGGCAATGTTTATATACTTGAACAATTAAAATAGGACTTAAGGACTTAAGTTAATTTGCTCCTGAGAGGGCGAAAAACCACCAAAAACCTCACGTCAGCTCGATGTAATGCCAAATTTCGTAATCGGTTCGCTTTTTAACAAGCTTGTCAAAGCTAGACGGGGAAAAAATGGGAAATTCCCTCTCTGTCCCCTAGCGGCAACAAAGGTTTTAACCTTAAGAGCAAATCCGCTTTTTTATAATAAACACAAAATACAATCAACAATACAAAATACAATCTGTGTGATGAGATTAATGTTGTCCTGAATAAGTGTTGTTGGAGTGTGTGTGTGTTTGTGTGTGTATTTATTTATATGTGTTGTTGCTGGGGCTGTGGTCCTCCCAGGAAAGCCCTCTTCTAGCCTGGTGCCACGTCAGCTGCCTGCCTCCCGAAAACGTGGATGTGGAGGTGACATGACCGCACTCCATGCTTTTCATCGCTAATCACTGTAACACACAACAACAGCAAAATATACTGGTCATACCATATCGTATAAAAAACTACTTATGACTGCCAGGAATGCACTTATTTTTTTTAGGTTCCCCAGAAATGAAAGTTAGTATCAACAAAGTATATTTTTCTCTTTCCGATATGCTGCATTCTCTGCAGTTGCTGTGCATAATTACAAAGTTCCTCCAAGTGATTTGACAAGTGTAGAGACTGACAAATGCTGGGAAACACAAAAAAACTGCGATGGCAACAGAGCACATCTCCCTCACACACACACACACACACACACACACACCGGTATGGATTTGTCGATGACTTTTCCGTATTTCTTCCTGGCCAAGTCTGTCAGTCATGTTTTTTGCCTTCTCATCATTGGTTGCTGTGCAGAAATCACTCTGTAATCACAAACATGGGGAAAGGTGGTGGAACCTGTGCAGGTCATGGTGAAAACTGTCTGGCTGCCTATGAATCATCCTACTGCATGTACCAATAAAGATACGATATCTGCTATTTTACATTCCAGTGCTTACCTTTGATACATGACGAAGGGCTTCATCTCAATGCTTCTGATATTGTTGCATCCGAGCACAGCGATGAGAAGATCTCCCTAAGAATAGACATGGCCACATTATTATTTTTAAACTTTATCACTGAAAAGCGTGATGCTGCAGAGTGTAGCTTGGAGGGGCAATTAGTTATTAGTTGATTTTGAATGTTGAATTGTTGTGTTTTAAAGATGTGTATGATGTTTTGTATATGTGAATGTCTGTGTTTCTGAGTGATGTGTTGATGAGGATGCTGGATGTGAAGCCTCTTAATCCGTCTCCACGGAGAGGCAGCAGCAGCAGCAGCAGCAGAGGCGCTTTTCTTCAGGGTCTTCCACACGCGGCTGAAGAAACGCCGGTTCCTGTCTTTGACTTTTTGACCTCTGAAAAAGACAATGGAGAGACTCCATTTAACACAGGCTTTCTAGATATCTCTGTGTTGGGAGATACTAATTGAGTATGAATTTTTACCCACTGAATGTAATAGGAAAAGAGCATTTTCAACACTGTCCATTCAGAGCGCATTATCTGTGACTCACTCTGTGGCAGGTCCTCCAGCTGACGGTTGTCGCCTTTAGCATTGTCCAGTGGAATCTCAATGTTCTCCACAATATACTGCAATCACACATTGTACAAGACATCTGAATAAGCACTGCCTTCATATTGGGGAAAAAACGTCTCAAAATTTCCACAAATACAAACAATTCTTATTTTTCAAAACAACTTTTTATCAATATTTTTTTTATGTTCTCTTCACCGTGCAGTGAAAAGTGCTGAATTGTTGGGAACAACATTGGACTGGCTTTTAGCGCATTGTGCACAGTGCAGCACTTACTCCATCCTGTATCCTTGGCTCCACCACGTCCAGCTGGGGATTCACAGACCCTGCAGATGTTGCGATATCCATCGCTGTCTCTGCAGTTGTCGTGACATCCGTCGCAACCTCTGCGAATTTTGCGATATATATCCATCGCTGTCTCTGCTGTTGGTTTGCGATATCCATCGCGGTCTCTGTGGATGTTGGGATATCCATCGCGGTGTCTGCTGTTGGGATATCCATCGCTGTCTCTGCTGCAGTATCCATCGCTGTCTCTGCTGCAGTATCCATCGCTGTCTCTGCTGCAGTATCCATCGCGGTGTCTGCTGCAGTATCCATCGCGGTGTCTGCTGTTGGGATATCCATCGCGGTGTCTGCTGTTGGGATATCCATCGCGGTGTCTGCTGCTGGGATATCCATCGCTGTCTCTTCTGCAATATCCATTGCTGTCTCTGCAGTTGCGATATCCATCGCGGTCTCTGCCATTGTTTTGCAAGGTCCATCATGGTTTCGGCGCTTGTTCCGACATCCATCGAGGTGTCTGCGTCGGTTGCGATACACATCCATGGCTGTCCCTGCAGTTTCTAAAGTTGTTGCGATATCCATCGCGGTCTGTGTGGTTGTTGCCACATCCATCGCCTCTGCGATTGTGTTGCGATATCCATCGCTGCCTCTGGTGTTATTACTATATCCAACACGTTCTCTGCGGTTGTTGATATGTCCACCGCATTCTCTGCGGTTGTTGCTATAGCCACTGCGTTCTCTGCGGCTGTTAACGTATTCATTGCGGTTGTTGCGATGTCTTCGGTTGTTTTGCGATAAACCTTGCGGTCTCTGCGTTTGTCTTGCCATATACATCGCGATCTCTGCGGTTGGCCCTCAATAGGCCTCGATAAGTCTATTAATCCAGTAAACTCTGAAGAAATGTTCAGAATGTGGTGTTTGTCTGAATTGTCTTTATTTATGTAATTCTGAGAAACACTGGAATGGCATCCTCTGTGATGTCACATTCGCCTATGCTGGCATAAGGTTCTGAATTATAATGGTGTTTTGGTGCTCCTGTCCGTCTTGTTGTATTTTGCTCGTGGATTAGCCTAATTATAGATACACATGTTTAATAATGTACAAAATAAACGTGAATCATCACATACTAGCAGTCTTTATTTTATTACTTTTAATTTGATTTTCAATTTAGGAGATTTCATAATATTACTATGTTGCTTAAGAATATATGTGTTACTGTGTTGCTTAAATGAAGGAAGAAATTGTAGGTCCGTCCAATCGTGGCAAATTCACATATAGCCTACTAGCACACGTGTCCTCCAAAATACGTGTGGATACAGAAATACGGGAAGACTTATCGCTAATGCGTTAATGGTTCTGTGACAAGGGCCGGGATCGTTATCTAGGCTACCACTTGCCCTCATTAAAGTCCGATTGACTAACTGGTTGGAGAGGAGCACACGTTTTAAACATAGTAGCTATATGGCTATATAATAACTAGGCTATATAATATGCTATACAATAGCTATAATGTTATTATCTGGCTTGCAAGCTAACTTAGCTAGCTAGCTAGTTATTAAAAACGGAATGATATAAAGCTAATGTTAACGACTCAACTGGTTAGCCATGACAGTGAAGTTAACCAATTTATCTAATCATAAATCATCTCCTTGCTTGCAACCAAAACTTGCTGCTTCACTAGCATTGCGTTCAAAAATAAAGACCTTCCAAGTCAATATTCATGTTTATTTAATTGTCTTAATGTCGAAGCCTGGCCAGAAAAGACGTTCGAAGTTAGTCTGGGTTATTTTGTTGTGTAGTTTGTCTTTGTACGTTATTTGACAATGACTCTCATCATATTTGCGATTTGGAGTAATTTGAATGTGTGGGGTATGGAGATGTATAATGAGAATGATTGTGTAACTTACGGACCCATTTGTCTTTATTTTTATATTTATATGTGACTTGTGATTTCCCATTCACTCATGGGACAATGAGGAATATCTGTTTGTTCTGCTAGAGGTCCCTAAATCTCCTATATGGGCCATTCTACCGAATTGGTTCAAAGTCAGGTTGGAAATATTTTGAAATGTTGTATGTTTTATTCCCCAAACTGTCCCTATATATATTGTACCATATCTAAAGTACATATATCTAGTAAAAGTACCGTCAATTTTTATATTGTATTTTCAGACTCTTTTGGAATGTTTTTCCTCTCCCCAAAATTGTCACTACCGAAACATAGTAATACACCGTAGTAAGAAGTATTATATTAACCTGTTAAGATTGTTTCCTTCCCTTCTCTAAAGAGTATTTTTACAAGTTTTTCTTGAAGGTTTTCACAATTAAATCAATAAAAATGACATTTCTACCAAATTTCTAAGTTCAATTTATACAATTCATCAAATCTAAATGCAATCTTTCTCTGTAAAATGCATAACACTGATCATATTGATTTCAGAGTTAATGATTGATTAAATTGAACATACATTTAACCAATTAGTATCATAACATTTTAGTTTATAACTCAATATACTTTATTTTTTACAAAACACCCAGTGTTTCGGTAGTGACTGCACTGTTCCGGTAGTGACCACAGTATTTTGTTTGCAAGGTTGTATCATATTCCCTCAACCTTATTGCTTAATCTTAACTCATAACATGCCTTATGTTGGGAATATTACAAACACAAATGTTTTGTGGTCAATAAAATAATTTATTTTTGAAGACATAACAATTGTTCATCCATAACCATTTAAAGTACAAACATTACTTATCAATGGAAAATAATTACCCAAGTGGGTTCAGTAAAAGAGAAGAAGAAGAAAACATTGACAAATAACATTGACAATAACATTATGCTGTTGCTGTCAGGCTTCTGAACGCTAACTAATGTATCCTCAAAAGGTCTGTAACAAATAGATTCAACATCTTAAAGAAAAATACACCAGAAAGTGATATGCAGTTCAATCTGAATGAATGAACTGATAATGAACACAAATTTAATCTCTTGCGCGCGCGCGGGCGCGCACGCACGCACGCACGCACGCACGCACACACACACACACACACACACACACACACACATACACACAGAGCATGTACTGGACTTTAGGGCCTGTAGCATACAGACGTCCTTGCTGAGGTGCAGAGGGTGATACCAGTTCTCACATTGTTCAAGTTCAAGTTCAAGTAAACTTTATTATCCCACAAGTGGGAAATTCATTTGGCACATGAAACACATAAGCTAAAAGCAATAAAACAGGACCCACGACATACAGTACATTGCATCAAAAGTACATAAAACACATAAACTAGACTTTTACTGGACTACAAACTAGACTTTTACCAACTAAAAACAACAAAAGACAGAATGAAGCTAGCTGAGTTGCTACAACAGCAGCGCCAATCTTACTTGCGCAGTTTCACACACACCCCAACCTGTAAACCTGTAAGCCTCACAGTCAATCCCAGCGTCTCCCCTCTACCAGTCTGTTGTGGTGAACTTGAGCAGGTTATTAAGAGGGCATGGAACCTCTTGAAATGCAATTTGATCTTTCATTGCCTGGACACCAGGGACTGGACGGTGTCCAGCACTCCAGATGGACGGGGAGACACACGATCCGTCCCCCACTACTACCAAACGTTGTGCACAGGGCGCTTGGCACGGTGTCAAACAGTCCACCTTGATCTCAATTAAACCCACCCCTGCATTTACCTGACCTTATATTATTTTCCCTAAAACAAAAGTTAATGATTCAGTTGGAGTCGACAGGTGCAACCTAGAAAAAATGTCCCTGTTGTGCAGGCTGTTTCCTTCCTGCTGTTTGTGGTGTGACCAGGTCTGCACATAGTTCAATAGGAATGAGACCCTTTCACACCTGTCAAAGTCCAGGGTTGATCTGAACAAATTTGATGTAATCAACCCATACATTTGTGATGGATAAATAAATAAGTACTTTCAAATATATCATTCTGAAATACATGCAGTAAATATCATTTATTAGGGTCAATATTTCTACACATGAACTTAAATTAATTGCTTCCAATCAGTGTCAACTCTGGACCATACACTCACCCACCCCATGAATATTTGAGTGAGCTATTGGCTCAACTGGGAATCAAAGCAGTGTCAGCCACGCGCTGACTGCTAAATATCTGTGATGCACATCGAGCGGAGCATGAATTAAATAAATCTTCTATGGGAGAGGCGAGGTGAGTATCGTGGTGTGAGGCAATAATTAAATTGGTCCAGCAATTTGGAACTATATCGCTTGAATTAATGGTTGCTGCAGTCATGTACAGGGTAAATAAATACTTGATATAATAGTTCAAGTTCAAGTTCAAGTTTATTTCGCAACATAACCATTTCATTGACAGATATAAAGACAAGATGAAAAGAGATGTGGTTTCAATGATGGGATGTGTGAAATGGGTCCCCCATAGCAAGCTACTGAAAGCTTTTAGGAGGGGGCCCAAGGTAAAAACTAACAATAGTGGAAATTGGTACACAGTGTGCTGCATAGTGTGGTACGCTATATATTTCCTGGAAAACACAATATGTAACAAAGACAACAACATACAGACATCATGTATTCCATACATTCAAAACATTCATTCATCTTGGTATATCCCTGTGTATTAGGTGGTGGGTTCGACATAGGTTAGTAAAAGTTTTTCTTTTAAGTTTCTTTTGAAGGAGGGAAGGGAACACAGCATTTTCAGACCGTCATCTAATTTGTTCCAAGTCTGGGGCCCCCTGCAGGCAACACTCATACTAGTACATGCCAACCGTCGGCGTTTTCCTAATATATCGAGTTTGTTCCTAGTGAGATGTTGGTGCTGGGGGCGACAGATAGGGACCAGGTAGCAAAGTCTAGCATTGAGATGGTTAACAACTGAAAACATTAAACAAGCATTATGAAAAACATTAAATTCTTGAAGTCTGAGAAGACCGTAATGATGGAATAATGAACGGGTAGGGGCATGTGCTTCGGACCATGATAGAGCCCGTATGACTTTATTTTGTAAAGCCTGTAGTTTTTGGAGGTGGCTGGGGTATGTATTGCCCCATATGACATTGCAGTAGTGCAAGTGAGGTTCAAAGAGGGTTTTGTACATGGTGAGTAAGGCAGATAGGGGAGAAAATGTCGGAGCTTGTAAAATAAACCAACATATTTTGAGAGTTTTTTGGTCAATTGATCGATGTGGGGTTTGAAGTTGACAAATTCGTCAATGACGATCCCCAGGAATTTAGCGGAGTGTACCCTCTTTATTTCCTGGCCATTGATGTTAATCGGTATGCATGCAGTATTGATTTTCTTCCTGCATGATCGAAATATAATGAAATTTGTTTTATTAATATTTAGTGAGAGCTTGTTACATTTAAACCAGGTGTCAACTTTAATTAGCTCTAGGTTAACAGTATGCTGTAGTGAGTCAAGACTCCTGTGGGAAATGAATAGGTTAGTATCGTCAGCAAAAATTACTTTATGGAATATACTAGTAGAATTACCAAAATCATTAATATACAGGATAAATAAGAGTGGCCCCAAAATCGAACCCTGGGGACGCCAAAGAGTATGGGTTTATGGGATGAGTTACAGTCATTAATATTCACGTACTGGTTTCTGTCATACAGGTAGCTCCTGAACCAGTCCAGGGCAAGTCCTCTGATCCCGTAATGATGTAATTTGACCAGTAGGATGTCGAAAACAATGGTGTCAAAAGCCTTAGACAGATCCAGGAAAATACCTATACCATAATGACCTTCATCCCTACAATCATTTATTCTTTCTAACAGGTCGAGGATTGCCATACAGGTTGTGCTCTTTTTTTTTCTAAAGTCAAATTGCGATGGGACTAGAATGTTAAGTTTGTCGAGGTAGCCATACAGTCTATTGTATACAACTTTCTCCAGTACTTTAGAGAGTGTAGGTAATAGAGATATGGGGCGATAATTGTTCATGTCGTTTTTATCTCCAGATTTAAATATTGGTATAACTTTAGCGATTTTTGCCATGTGTGGCACAATCCCTGTTGATAATGAAAGATTAATGCAGTGAGTGAGTGGTTTTATGATTGTGTTTGCAATTACTTTGAGGATTTTACTGCTTATTCCATCTATACCAGCTGTGTTGGAGCTTTTCAAGGCCATGATGATTGTGAGGAGTTCGTTTTTGTCAGTTGGTCTCATAAAAAAGGAGTTTGGATAGTTACCTGATAGAAAGTGATGAAAAAGAAGTGCCCTGGGGTCTTTGAATGTTGTCAGAGAGGTTTTTGCCAATGGAAGCAAAGTAATTATTAAAGTTGTGGGAGAGATCTCCTGTGAGTGAGGCTGGATCAGGGAGAATGGTGGGTTTGTGGCCCTTATTTAAAACTCCATTTAAAACAGTTGGTTGGAACACTTCCTGTATTTGGTATTTATATTAAACAGAGCCTGCAGTCTGGGTGACTGAAGTCTCATTTTAGGCTGAAAGTTTTTTTTCCTCAGTGGAATTGAGCAATTCACAAAAACCCAGTCCAGCATAATATTAGCCTCTTCCTACAGCACATATAGTGTGTATTGCATGGCCCAAGAGAAAACACATTATTCTTTACATGTAAATTGTATTTTCTATGACTGAATTGAAATAAATGGTCCAGTAAAATAGGAAACTGGTTATAGTCATACTTTCCTTTCCCACCTGAGCTGAATTACCATCATGCATTGCAATTATGGACAAGCCTCTGTGGCCACGGTTAAAGCCAGTGTCGGGCAGTTGACGATCTTATTTCAAATATACATGCGTTTGCATAGGGCAGGTCCTTGTGGTCTGAGTACTGCTGTTTTTCCGCACTTCCTTTACCTGGGAGTCAGGTGTGAGGACACTGACCAATCAATCGCACTGATGGTTCAAATAACTACCTGAGAGAAGGGACAATCAGGACCAAATTTGGATTCGTGGGCTAGATTTGAATAACTCTGGTATAGGGTACTATTGTTCACTTGTCTGATTGTACTTGTTTTATTTAACCTGCTCTCCCGCTGTTTCTCTCACCCGGGTCTGGGAGAGAGACGAGAAAAAAAGATCCGATCTGAAGACCGGTAAACCCCACTCCTCTGCCACGCCTTACCATCTGCTGCTCGGCTCACTTCCGGGGATTTGTCATGTGGCGTGTGACCAAGACCTAGTGAAGAACCAGAGGCGGGCGGCCATTGTTGAGGACCAATGGAGAGGACATGCAACAATCAAGAAAGAGACGAGAAAATTGTACCACAGCAAGCTTGTCTCAAAATATATATATGCAGACAAGACATATTTTCAAGGTAATTATTGAAAAGTGTCAAGGGTCCGGCGGTACCTCCCCGTTCTGGCCGCACGAGGGCGACATAGCTCCCTTTTAGTTTTACCCGTCTTTTTTTGTGGTTTCACTTTTTTTCTTCTTCCCCCAGTCGCCCCAGCATTCCATTATGACAGTTTCAAGTCTTTTCCTCTGATTTTCCACTCACACCTGTCTCTAATTTACCTTATCACAGAAAAGGTGTGATGGTGTTGGTTCCGCCCGCAGCGAGTTTCGAACCGACGGATCTCGACGCGACAAGAGAGCGATTAAGCTCGCCGAGCTAAAGACTCAAGTCCCTAACTCCGAGAACTAATCGTACTCTTATCCACGTCACTCTGCAGCGGGCGCTCACATGAGCCCATCCGCTACAAAGGCACCAGAATATCAAGAGGCAGCGCCCAGGTCCTGGGAATGGCCACGGAACAACCAGCCCTGGGAGGACCTGAAAGCCTGCCCAAGGGACTGCCTCGCTGAACTGCTGTGCCTGACTGCAACAACCTACCCAGAGCTCAGGGAACCTGATGATCTAGACTAGAGCAAGCACGGATCTTGAACCGGGCCGATTGGGCCGTTGCCCATGGGCCCTTGAGCCCAAAGGGCCCCGTCCCATCACTCGCTCTCACAAATAGACAGTTGAATACACGCAGCGTAACTCCCGCTGAGAAACCGCCTCCCGCCTCCAAGGAATCAACTGGCCTGTGCAACTAGCTAGCGCATCCCACTTTCTCGTTTTTTCCTCCCTCTGATCCACTGAGTTTAACGGTTAAGTTTCAAAAACATACGTATGTGTTATATTATTGGCTTTCGTCTTTATAGGGTGATTTAATTGGATCAATCATGATGAGGGTACGCCATCGCCGGCTTTTACTGAAGTTAGCGTTAGTTAGCTTTGTGTAGAATAGCGTCTGGGTTTGGTAAAAAACGAATTGGAAAAATCAAAATGGATAGACGGGGGAGCAGTGGGGCAAAAAAAGAAAGAAAGGGAAATAAGAGTCTGCAATGCTGGCGGCTATTCCCCCATTGTTGAGGACCAATGGAGAGTGACACTCCAGGAGGTTCAAGAGCTACGGGATGAATTGCAGCATGCGCAAGCCAGAGAAAAGAAGTCCCCGATTGAGAGGTGAAATGCACCACCAGATCATGACAGAGTCACCACCGTGCTTCACAGAAGGCTGCAGACAGGCATCAATGTACTTCTCACCAGCTCTTCTTCTGACATACTGGTGTCTTTGTGAACCAAACATTTCAAATTTAGACTCATCGTTCCATAAGACTTTCTGCCACTGGTTGGCGCTTTATGGTCTTTTGCGCATTGCAATCTCTTCTGCTTGTTGCCTTTCTGCAAGAATGGTTTCTTAGCTGCAACATGTCCTACAAGACCATTTCTTGTAAGAATTCTTCTCATAGTCGAAATGTGTACTGTGATGCCAGATGCTGTATATACATGTATACGTATATATATGCATATATTGTGTATGCATATGTAGGGGAGAGCAGGGTAAGTTGTCACACGGGTAAGTTGTCACACTGTTCATACCTCCAACCACAGGGGCGCCATCTAAAAAATGGAATAGCTGCTTTGTTGCAATTAGGGCCAGCTTGAAATGACTTTGCACAGGTGGTCACAGGCCTCTTTAATTGCAATCAAGCAGAAGGCGTTCGCCTTTTTTCCTGCAAAAGTAAGTAAATGGCGTCGTGTATTTCATGTAATAAAACCGTGGTAGGTATAAAAATGTCCTAAATTATGTTTCTGTACCGAATGAGGGAAACAATAAGGTGTTTATTTATATGTTAGCTGCAGTACTTTGTCGAACTAACCGTGTTTTTTAACAAACGTTTGCCCACATGCCCGTTTGGGGCTAGTTGTCTAAATGGCTTTGAGGCAAGTTGTCACATGAGGCTAATTTAAATTTGTTTTTGAAGGAAATATGCATTGAGGGGAGGAAGGAAAGGAACAAACAAACGAAGGAACCAAAAATAAAGTGAGATGATGGTGCGAAATTATAAAAGAAAGACAGAGAATGGTAGCACAGCTCCGGATATAATGCTGAAGGCAGTCAGACAGGTGAAGCTGGAGAACAAATCAATCAGAAGCACAGCAAACGATTTTAATATAAACTACCGTACTCTGGCTCGGTATTGTGAAAAGGTTACCAGCGAAGAGATTGTCAGTCAGGCAGCCATGCCAACAACAGTGGTTGGCTATAGAAAGCCACGGCAGATATTTCCACCTGAGATGGAGATGCAGCTGGTTCATTATATTGCCAGGTCAGCGGACATTTATTTCGGTCTGTCGCCTAGTGAGATCAAAAGACTTGCCTACCAGTTTGCTGTGGCACACAAGCTGAAGTTCTCACCAACGTGGGCTGAAACAGAAAAGGCCAGCTCCGAGTGGTTTACAGCCTTTTAAAAAGGCACCCAATGCTGTCGATAAGAAAGCCTGAGGCAACGAGCCTTGGCAGAGCTAGTAGCTTCAACCGAGAAAATGTCAATGCCTTCTTCGACAATTTAGCAAATGTGCTGGACAGGCATCGATTTGGACCAGGGGACATATGGAATGTGGACGAAACTGGGGTGACCACGGTCCATAAACCTGACAAAGTAGTGGCCAGACGCGGATTCAAACAAGTAGGGTCGCTGACCTCCGCTGAAAGGGGACACTTGTCACACTGGCCTGTGCTGTGTCAGCCACAGGAAATAGTATACCTCCATATTTCATATTCCCCGTGTCAACTTCCGAGACCATTTTTTAAACAGCGGACCACCTGGCAGCAGGGGGCGGCAAATCCATCGGGGTGGATGAAAGATGTGCACTTTGTTGACTTTCTTAAACATTTCACTGAGCATACAAAATGCTCAAAGGAGAAACCATCTTTGCTGCTTCTGGACAACCACATATCTCATATGTCCATTGATGGACTCAATTACGCCAAAGAAAACGGCATAATTATGGTCTCGTTCCCACCCCACTGCTCTCATCGGCTTCAACCCTTAGACAGGTCTGTCTACGGGCCGCTAAAAGGCACATCAACACGGCGTGTGATGCATGGATGAGGAACAATCCTGGGAAAACAATGACTATTTATGACATTCCTGGGATTGTGGCAATCGCGTATCCTGTGGCGGCACCCCCTGAACATTCAGGCTGGCTTTAGGTAGCTGGGGTACAGCCTTACAACAGGGACATCTTTTTGGAAACTGAGTTTGCGCCATCCTATGTCACGGATCGCCCTGCCCCATCAGGCCCCAGCACCAACCCTGCCCTGCCAGGCACAAGCACCAACCCTGCCCTGCCAGGTACAAGCACCAACCCTGCCCTGCCAGGCACAAGCACAGGCACAGAAACACACCCAGACCCGGCCAGTTCCCATGCCAGCAGACTACCAACTCCAGAGGACCTCCGGCCATTTCCAAAAGCTGGTCCCCGAAAACAAGCTAATAATGGAAGAAAGCGGCGCAGGACCGCAATTTTAACAGACACACCCGTGAAGCAAGCACTACAAATGGAAACATCGCAATCTAAAAAAGGCTGTTTCTGGGGAATAAAAAGGCAAGGGTAAAAGAAACCTGGACGAGTCAGCAGCAGATGAAGAGGAATGCTTATGCCTAGTCTGCATGGAGCCATTTTCGAACAGCCGCCCAAACGAGACTTGGGTGCAGTGTGGGAGATGCAAGAAGTGGGCCCATGATGCTTGCACCCCAGGCCACACAATTTATGTGTGCCAGAACTGTGACTCGGAAGATGAGTCTGATTAGATGAGTTCTGTAATGAAATGTACTTGGTTTGTTTTTGAATTTTAAAGTAAAAAAGAAATGTTTTCTTCACAATTACTGTGTTGTGTTCTTATTTGTTGATAATCCAATGTGACAACTTACCCACTGGTGGGTAAGTAAGTCGTCCCAAGTGCACACCCTCTATGTAACTGTCTACAACTCCATACTGAAATAATACATGAAAATGCAATTAATACAAAATATGTGCCCAAGACTTCCACCTTTCATTTGGTATGACATTTATACCACTCTGATGTATTGTGCCCAGTACAGGTAAGACACAGTGGAAAGTGTGCCAACATACCCCGCTCTCCCCTATATATGTGTATGCAGGGCTGGACTGGCTATATAGTCTACCGGGCAGATTCCCGGTGGGCGGTCTAGTTTTGGGCGGGTAGGGCCGGTAGAATTATTTTATATATATTTTTTTAATTAAAAAAATATAAATATATATTATACCACGGACCGGGTGTTCCGAGGGGCGCAATTACTTTTTTCTCGTAGCACCCCGGTCCGCGAAAAAAACGAACTGGTCTCAGCTTTTTTTCGCGTAGCACCCCCCGTCGACACAAAATGGGGCGCCGTTTACGTGGCTCGCACCGGGTGCTGGCAACCCACGCTACGCCACTGGATGGGCCGGTCTGAGCCAAATGGCAGGGCCTATTTTTTGCCCCTGTCCAGCCCTGTATGTATGCAGGTATGTATAGATGTGTTTGCCTGGATGTTTGTATATGTATTAGGTGTATATATTTAGAGATGCGTTATTTTCCCCTCCTAACTTTTTTTGTTCCTGTGGCAGGTCGCCGTGGCGACGGCAGAGCGGTCTCACTGCTGTCATCAGGCTGCCTGTGTGGCGGGTGAGCTCTGGTATGTGAGCGTCCGCTACAGAAAGTGACGTGGATAAGAGTATGATTAGTTCCCAGAGTTAGGGACTTGAGTCTTTAGCTCAGCGGGCTAAATCGCTCTCTTGTCGCGACAAGATCCTCGTTTTGAAACTCGCTGCAAATACAGGCAGCGAATGGGACAATTTGAACTGCGTGAGCTAATTCTGCTGACAGGATCTCTCTCTCTCTCTCTCTCTCACTCTCAGATTCCTCAGTTAGCGACCCGTAGAGCCAGCTGGAGAGCTGTGGACCTGCCCAGTCTGGGGCCAGCCCCAGACCAAGCCTGACGCTGCGAAGTTGCTTACAGCTCTCCAACTTTTAATTAACGAGAGCAAAGTACAGATTCTTTGTGTTGTTTGCCCCACCTGTGAGTGGAATCTGAGTAAACCTAGGGAGAACTTACAACAGAGATAATATAAACTCCTTTAACTGCCACTAATTCTCTCTCTTGTTAGTTAAAATGGAAACATACTGTGGTACTGTTTGAGATGAGTTTAATCTCATTGTGTTAATCTCATAAAATGTAATTTTGTTTTGTATAATAACCTTGAACGTACAGTGCATTTGGAAATTTTCCACATTTTGTTATGTTACAACCATATTCTAAAATGGATTTTTTTTTTTAAATGTTCCTCATCAATCTACACAAAATACCCCACAATGACAAAGCAAAAACAGGTTTTTTGAAAGTTTTCCACATTTATTAAAAATAAAAAACTGAAATATCACATTTACTTAAGTATTCCGACTCTTTGTTATGACGAAATTGAGCTCAGATGTTCCCTTTGATCATCCTTGAGATGTCTCTAGAACTTGATTGTAGTTCACCTGTGGCAAATTCAATTGATTGATGTTTTCGAAAGGCACACACCTGTCTATATAAGGTCCCACAGTTCACAATGCATTTCAGAGCAAAAATCAAGCTATGAAGTCCAAGGAACTCTCCACTGACCACCGAGATGCCTCGACAGATCTGGGGAAGGGTATAAAAATATTGCTGAAGTCCCCAGGATCACAGTGGGCTCCATCATTGTGAAATGTAAGAAGTTTTGAACCATCTCGATCTCGAGCTGGCAAATTAGAGCTGGACAGAGCTGGACAAATTCAGTAACTGGGCAAGAAGGGCCTTGGTCAGGGAGGTGACCAAGAACCAAATGTACTATAAGAGAACTTCAGAGTTCCTCTGCAGTGATGGGAGAACCTGGCAGAAGGGCAACCATCTCTGCAGCACTCCAACAATCAGGCCTTTATGGTAGCGCTTGGCATTCATTCAATTTTTGTCTCATCAGACCAGAGAATCCTTTTCCTGATGCTCTCAGAGTCCTTTAAGTGTCGTTGGCCAAGCTCCAGGTGGGCTGTCATATGCCTTTTACTCAGGAGTGGCTTCCATCTAGCCACTCACCCTTTTCTATTGCACTGGTAGAGATGGGTAGTTTTCTTGCTTTTTGGAGGATAGGTTAATGCAGCGGTCTGTTTTGTTTTATTTTATTTTACAATCCTTTTTGTGAATTAAATCTTTGTTAATAATACATCTTTGTTTAATTGTGGATGGTTTGGCTGGTGTTTTGTATATGTTGTGTCCAATGTGTGTTCCCCGGTTATTGCAATGCGACGCAAGAAAACCCTGTCCCAGCAGGACAGCACCCACTGTCAGCATCCAGCTATCCTGCCTGTATGTTTGAACAATACTGCAGGCAGTCTGAGTACTTTCTCTCTCTCTCTTTCTCTCTCTCTCTTCTTTCTCACCCTCTCTCTCTCTCCTCTCTCACCCCTCTCTCTTCTTTCTCTCCCTCTCTCTCTCTCTGGAAACTAATATTCTGTGTAAAAACTGTATCAATATTTACCCCAGCACGCTACCAGTGATATTGTAAAATGTAGCAGTGTTGAGACTCAAGGCTGGCACACGTTTTGCTGTTTAATATCTGTGACACATTTCATTTGAATCAGGTTGCTTATGAGCTGAAGCTATTGCTGCGTGAGAGATTATTTCCCTAATGATTCTTCTGTCACATTGTTTTCTCGTTCCTGTTTTGTCATTGGGAATATCTTGTTAATGGCTCTGTAGCAGAAGATTCCAGAACCCGTGGCTAGATCATTATAAAGACGGCTCCCCAGCTTTCCTCCCAAAAGCTCCATGCTGTGCATCACAATTCAGACCTGTGAGCCCCCCGCTATCAGGGGAAATCGAGAGTGGCGTTCCTCTTCAGGGGCACATAAATAATTGCTATTAAAAATGCTTAATTGTCCTTGAGACCGTCACCTTTGCTGTACTGTTAGCTAATAAGCCTTGGGTCTGCCTTCAGTAACATCCACCCACAGCAGAGGCCTCGTGGAAGCTAGCCGTCCGCAGTGCATCAGTGCCGGTAATAAGGTAAACAGCGGGAGGCATGGCTTTCCGGGGAGCAGGTCATCTTCCATGTATGTAATGTAGCACTGAAATGAATGTGACAAGAAGCAGAGCTTATACTCATTCACTGTGAAATTGAAAGTAAAATGCAGGGCAGCAGTGTCATCTCTAGTAATTGAGTGGCAGGCCAATGAAAGAAGCAGTATGCTTGCATGTGCACAGGTCCTGGTCCTGTGTATTACTCTTATTTGTAGGAGAATGAAAGGTGTCTTTGTTGGGGATAAGATATCTCACAAGGATGATTGCACGGGTTGTGTGTATATTTTGACATGAATATTTGAATGAATATAAAACTGCAAAAGAAATCCATCCAAGTCATTCATCATCCACATCCAAATTGTGATTTGCAGCCCCCCTACACATGGGGACTGGATTTGGAATCGGTGAAAACCGGAACCACACAGCATATTCTTCTCAGTCATGAATAAAAGTAAGTATGTCTGATAAAAGTTTAAAAAAAGCATTTCCAGATTGTCTCAAGGACATAAGAGTCACATTAGCAGCTGATAAAGTGAAAAATTGTCATTTAAAATTTTGCTGCTTTGTAAGTCCTGTTTTTCACACTGCAGATTTATTTTTTAATTTAAGCATGACTATATCCTCAATACATTAACAACAATCTTGTGCTTGGTATAGATGCTTTTCCCTATACCGTTTCCTTCATAACAGAATGCCTCTCACTCTATGGAAATGGACATGGTGGAATGTTTACTTAAAAAAATCTATCTTTTCCGAAAGGTGGGCAACAGGAAACATTGGTTTTGGTTTTGTTATTATTCTGAATGATCTCATTTCGTATGCTCAAGACATCCCATACTTACTCACAGCATGTTCCACTTTTCATATAAATCTGTCCTGGAAAATGGGTTAAACAGCATGAGAATGCAAAGCTCATTTATGTAAAACATCCCCACTGAATTAAGGCTTCCCAGTTCTGAATATGAAATGGCCCACAATTGATAACCTGAAGGAGCTGACTGTTATACCAATGAAACGGCAAATAGCCTCAGGATTCTCTCGGCTAGTCACCCACTGGGATTCCAAGGCTAGTCACTGACATGCCGATGCAGAGAAGCGACTGGCAAAGCCAGCAGAGGAGACGATCCCCACGCAGTACAAGAGAGGTTACTGGTATGGTGAAGCTAGCATAAAGGCTAGCTGGCATCTGATTTATTTTGTACTGCAGCTACCAATTAAAGAAACCCTTAGCTAATTAGTCAACTCTGTTGTTAAATTTTGTCAAAATCAACAGCATCGTCTACATTGCTGCTGTAGTCAATGCCAACATTTAATACATTTTATAGCCATCGTTGTTTTTGACAATGCTTAACAGCAGAGTAGCTAACTAGCTCTTTCTTTCTAGACTTCCTAGTCTTTCTTTTCTGCAAGCTTGGCAGCTGCAGCTTATTTAATACTGCAGCTAACTGTATAGATTGTAGCCAGCTGTTGTGTTACATGAATGGTATTCAATTGATCATGTTTGGTTAGGTTACAAACAGATATCTACCATAATAACTTGCTTTTAATATATTTTAACCTCTAATAATTGCTGGTTAGCAATACAGATGGTTTGTTGAACTCAGGTGTTATTTCAATGTGAGTGTCAATGTGATACATTTAGCAGTTAACCCCTTCATGTCAAAGCCTAAAAATGACTTTCTGCCTGTTTTTCACAATTTTTCTTTTTTACTAGTACTACTACTACACTACTGCGTGTAATATCTCATTGCTCATCTCAAGTACACATTTCACAGACAGGGTTGAGGGCTTGATGTGAAGTAGACAGTTGTATAATGAGGAAGTGTCAGCATGTACAAAGGTGTCTCCTATGAGACTCATGAAGCCATAGCAGATTCCAGATAAATAATTGTTGTGTGTGCTACCCCAAGGGGTTGGACAAAAACTGGATGCAAAAATCTAAACGCAATGTAATTCCACAGCGTTGTTTCTAGAAACAGGAACAACAGTGCCCCCGAGTGGTCACATGCTTACACAGCGCTTCTGTGATTTTCAGCAGAACTGGACTGGTCAGATATGTGGTGACCTATCTCAGCCCAACAGTGACCACGAGAAGCCAATGAGAGGTCATTTGAAAGCTTAGAAATGAAAGCTTATAATTATGCTAATTCTCATGGCATAAGTACTATACCGCTAGGGGGCTGACAGGAAGATTTTTTTTAATAGGCTCTGTGATTAATGTTAAATGATTGATTACTATAATACTGCCCTTAAATAAGTTTCTACATTTCTACTCTATTCATATTAGCTCCTATATAATGATCATCTGAGGACACATCATTCGCCTGGTTTTTGGTACAATCCACCCCCCACAATATATAGCCTCCGTGCCTGTCTCTCACAAGACTCCTCCTCAGCTGGGGTTACCATGACGCTGTCACACAGCGAGCGGCGGAACAATGCGTGGCTCTGGGAGAGATGTTCTGTGAGTCATCAGAGCCGCTTACAGCCGGTGCCCTCCGTCAACAGGCATGACGTCTCACCCGCCCTTATCCTCTCTCCTCACAACCTGAGGAAACGGCTGCGTTTGCCCTCTGATTCACCCACAGACATGACTATGTCTTCAGCTGGATCCCGTTGGTGGTGATGGGCCATCGAAATGTCCTTTGTTGACTCATCTCCCTGGTGAAGTATTTAGGGTCAACTGCAATGCTGGTTACCTCTCCTTGTTAAAAATGGGGGCGGTGGATAGCGTACCGGTCTAACGCACCCATATCTTGGCTAGTCTGATACGAGTGTGGCTGCTTATCGGGGATGGGGTTCAAAACCCGTCTTTGCCAGACCGGCCCTGCCCGTTAGCCCCAATCGGGGGCAGCATTTGTCCGCCCCAGGGGGAGGGGGGGGGGAGGGGGAGGGTGAGCCGGCACGAGTTCATCGAGGAGCAGGAAGGGCGTCCATGGTCAGGTTCCATCTCAGAGGAGGCGGATCTGCCGGCCCGGGAAATTGGCTCGTTACCCGGAGGATGTGGGGGCGCTCGTGGGGGAGGGTGAATTGAGACGCACAGGCACTTCTTTATTCTCTCTACGTTGTTCATCCACCGCAGATCGTGAGATCCCGCTGTGGCCCCAGAGAACCCTGTGTTTACGCACAGCCCGCTCCAGATACTGGTGTACAGTAGGCTGTGCAGTGTGACCTCCCTTGGGAGCAGAACGGAAATAACCAGGAAGATCAAAGCACCGTATGTGAGAGCTGAGGAGACATGTCACATCGTTCGCCTCGGAGGTGCATGTAAGCCTCCCCAGAGGCTCAGGCAGTGCTACAGACACATTATTTACTAAATCTATAGGCAATGAAAGACTTCTTTATAGCCTTTTTCTGGTTTAAAAAGTTGAATAGTACTGTATGAATCGGTGAACAAATTTGTGAATGAACGTTAGAGTAACTTACTATGTCTATCGCTGTATTACTGCACTGATCTCTTACGCGATCTATGATTGTTCCTACCATGTATTAATGCACATCTTGTAAGTCGCTCTGGATAGTACTGAAAGGACTACTTGACTCAACAATTGGTTTAGTGTAAATCAGCAACAGAAGTGCAATTTTGTCTTGGCTAAACAAATTTGTTATATTATTTATATATTATATTGTAGCAATCCAGTGGTTCGCTGTATATGCAAATATGTGTGCAGGTCATTGTGGGGGAACATTGTTGTTGTGTTTGTTGTTCCCCCCCAGTGCTAGTTAGCGCTATGTGTTGTAAACCATGTTGTGTGTAAAACTGATGGACGCGGTGAGCTGAGAGGTAATGCCACCGTGACCGACGTTTGTGTCTTGTTCAGTGCAGTTGCCTGAAATCTCATTGTAGAAGTGTTCATCATTGAACGGTATCTGGGGTCGTGCGGTGTATGGGGAACAGATATCGGCACCCTTTTATTCTCAGGACGATATCCGGGGTCGTGCGGTGTATGGGGAACAGATATCGTCACCCTTTTATTCTTAGGACGATATCCGGGGTCGTGCGGTGTATGGGGCACGGATATTGTCACCTTTCATTATTAAAGTGGCTATGGTTCGTAGCCACATTCAAACTGCTGCTGGACTCCGTTTGTCTTCTTGCTGCCTTCAGTCTAACACTTCCCTCTTATTGGAAATAAGAGAAACAAATTATGTATCATTGGAAAGAGCATGGAATGATCTTTATTTTGATGTATAAACTGATGTGTTATACCCAATCAGAAAAAAGTTGCAATTGAAAAACATCATGTACAAATTATGAAAATATCAATTAAACGTTTTAACAAATTAGTGTTATTATATACAAAATATGTGTGTAAATTATGTACAGATACAATCTTACATTTATTTGTCACATCCACATTTACATGTAACCTTTTAGAAATTTGATGAATCAATGAATTGAGTTCGTACCATTCTCTGTAATGTCACAAGTTCATCTCATTCTCATTTTGTTATTAGTTTCAATTTTTTTGCGTGCCATACATTTTACATTTACATTTTAAGCATTTAGCAGACGCTCTTATCCAGAGCGACTTACAAGATGTGCATTAATACAAGGTGAGAACAATCAAAGTTAGCGTACAAGATCAGTGCAGTAAAACGGCAAAGGACATCATTGCAGGCGTCTGCGTATCATACCTGTAACATTGGGAAAGAAAAGGTTAGTGGGTGTTTTTTTTTGTTTTTGTTTTTTTGAACAAGTAAACAGTGGTGACGACAGATTGACTAGATGGACAGTGTTCAGTGGTAGTGGAGTCTGAAGAGGTGGGTTTTGAGTCTCTTGCGGAAGATTGAAGTGATTCCGCAGTCCTGACCGGGATTGCGGGAGGTCGTTCCACCAACGAGGGACCAGGACAGAGAAGAGGCGAGACCGCGAGGAGCGCGCTGCCAGGCGCCCGGAGGGATGGGGCAGTCAGTCTGCCAGCGGAGGCGGAGCGGAGGGGTCTGGACGGGGTGTAGGGCGTGATGAGTGACTGGAGGTACGGGGAGCAGTACCTCTGGCCGCTTGAAAGCCAGCACCAGTGACTTGAATCTGATGCGTGCTGCGATGGGGAGCCAATGCAGAGAGGAGAGTAGAGGGGGTGACGTGGGTGAACTTTGGCTGGTTGAACACCAGGCGAGCAGCAGCGTTCTGGACTAGTTGCAGTGGCTTGATGGCACAGGCCGGAAGGCCTGCCAGCAAGGAATTGCAGTAGTCCAGACGTGAGATCACCAGGGCCTGGACCAGGAGTTGAGTGGCCTCTTGGGTGAGGAACGGTCTGATCCTCCGGATGTTGTGGAGGGAGAAACGGCAGGTCCGAGAGATCGCTGCAATATGGCTCGAGAAGCACAGCTGGTTGTCCAGGGTTACCCCAAGACTCCTGTCAGACTGGGACGGAGACACTAACGGAGACACTAACGAACGTGCCTTTTGTTGTGTCTGTTGGGATCCTGTTGAGTTCCTACTGCCTTCCTGTAGCTTATACCTATCAAGTTTGTTGATAGAGACTCTCTGAATTCACACAATTTCATCTTTGTATTATGAGCTTTATTGTAAACAATACAACCATTTAGGATAGCGATGTTATGCATGTACCAAATTATACTTTAGTTACTTCGTTTGTCTCTTGTAACAGGCAATTTTTTGTCAGCGAAGTCTACACCCCCATGTGTTTGTTATATAATGATATAATATTTGGACGTTGCAACCTCAACACGCATTTCAATTTCATTACATGCTACGGGATTTCCCGTAGGACGGCCACTAGCGTTTGCACGGTCTGTGGAATATCCTGTATATCGGTGAATGAAGGGTTCGCGTGGTCTATGGAAAATCCCACAGTTTGGCGGATACGGGTTCAGTCTATCCTCATAACTTTTACCTTTCATACCAGGTACCAATTGAATTGTCCTTCTTTGAACTTTCTCAAGAGATTCTATATCTTTCTTGTAGTGTGGTGCCCAGAACTGCACAAAGTGAGGTCTGACAAAGGCATTATATAACATTAATATAACCTCTTTTGATTTATGTGATCATAACCAGCTGTGGGGCCACTGTTCATTGAATTACTTCTTGATAACCTTCTTAAATCTGGTTCTTTTGAGGCAAAATGTGTAAATAGTTTCTGTGAATAAAGGGTTTAGTTTTTCCTCAATTTTTAATTTATTGAATAAATTAATTTCGATTGAATGTTGATTGGGGTCTCTGTACAACTCTTTTAGTAGAGTCTGATTGAGTAGCGCAGATGTCATACTGCATGTCGCCATTATCTGCACTCATACCCCAATTCAACTTTGCTTGCACTATCATGTAAAACACGGAAGTGACAAATAGAACACCCATAGTTGCCCAGATATAAAACTAGAAATCCATCCATCCATCCATTATCTAAGCCGCTTATTCCTGGTCAGGGTCACGGGGGGGGGCTGGAGCCTATCCCAGCATGCGTTCCGGGCGAGAGGCAGGAATACACCCTGGACAGGTCGCCAATCCATCGCAGGGCACATACACCATTCACTCACACACTCATACCTACGGGCAATTTAGACTCTCCAATTAGCCTAACGTGCATGTCTTTGGACTGTGGGAGGAAACCGGAGTACCCGGAGGAAACCCACGCGGACACGGGGAGAACATGCAAACTCCGCACAGAAAGGCCCCCGGCCTGGATTCGAACCCGAGACCTTCTTGCTGTGAGGCGACAGCGCTATCCACTGCACCACCATGCCGCCTAAAACTAGAAATAACAATGACAATTATTTGAATATTATTATCATAAATGTTGATATATGCAGAAAACCAGAAAAACAGTCTGCCCTATAACAACAATACATGAAGAACTACATCTCAAGTTATTCTGCAAGCCGTCTTGTTTTACACCTCTTAAATTATATAAGGCTTTTCGTCTAGACTTTAATATTGCATTACTAACAGGAAAAGCTAATGAGGAAATATGGCCTAGTTGTGTCCATGACTTGCAATGTGTTTTTTCTAAACATGGTGTGTGTTTCGACAGAGACAATGACCCATGAATAAAGTTTAAAGAAAAGTTTTCAAACATTCAAGAAATATCTTGAATATTTAAGAATTGACTACACCATGCAGGCAGTTTCCAATTGGATACCTGCTGTGCATTTCCTGTTTTTTTGTTATTTTTTATATTTTATTATCTCCCCAGCAGCAGTACTATTATTACATGTATTCATTAATAAATAAAAAATATATATAAAATGTCATGCGACGGTATCAACACAGCTGTTAGATACCGTCACAAAAACACATTTTGTTTCATAAGAACGTGCAGCAGTACTCTTGGCTAATCATGGACGAGGAGGTGGAACCACTAGGGCCATACCTATCGGCATACATGAAACTAATACAAGAAAATGAGAAAGTATACACTTTTCAGTGCATTCTGTGCCAACCAAAGCAGAAGTTGTTCAACGCATGGAAGACATCAAGCTCGAACTTGAGAACACATATTCAGGTGAGTAGCTAGACAGCTGATATTAGGTTGCTAATTTAGCTGGTGTTTTACCATGCAACTCTGGCTAACTACATTAGCAAAATGGATGGCTAAGTTGAATATTGAATTTGGGTTTCAGGATTTCTGTCCTAAGATGTAGAAAACAAATAATACTGAGATATATTGTCATTTTCCAACATTTATGAATGAATTGACCAAAATGACACATTTTTCAAAAATATATATTTTAAAGGTTTCACAATTATTGGCACCCCTATTTTTAATATTTGGTGCCTCGGCTAGAATAATGGCACTGAGCCTATTCCTATGATGTTTAATAAGGTTGGAGAGAACACATTTTTATGGATCTTGGAAACTTCCTTCATGCAGAACCTTTCAAGATCCTTGATATCCTTAGGTTTGCACTGATCATAAATTCAAACCGTGTGTTTTCAATATGGAATTAGTCTGGAGACTGAGATAGTCATTGCAAAACATTGATTTTGTTTTCACAGAACCATTTCTGTGTTAATTTTGAGGTATATCTGGGGTCATTGTTAGAAGGTCAAGAGGTCTCAAAGGAAGTCTCAGCTTCCTGACAAAGGTAACCAGGTTTCTGGGTAAAATGTCCTGGTACTTGATAGAATTCATTATTACATTCGATCTTAACAAGTAACAAGTGAACAGTTGAGTCCCTGGACCACTGGCAGCAAAACAGCCTAAAAAGGATCAAATGATCCACCGTCATATTTGAGGTGCTTTTACCTATTGTTTGCATCTCTGTTTTGACCCCAAACATTCATAAAGTAATCTTCAGAGATGCCGATAAATTTGACACCTGCATTTTTCAGAATTGTTTTTATTACTCAATATAAAGAAAAAAAGGGAATAATTATATTATAATAAAAGTATATAGTTTTCCCATATGTTTGAGCATCAAATCACATTATCTGTGTTTTTTACCTTTTTTGCTCATTTGCATCAAGGGTGCCAATAATTCTGGACCTGACTATATATATATACTGTATATACATATATAATAAACCATATTATACATAAACATAAGATTTAAAAGTGTTATGCATCTAATATTCCATCCCATATAATATTCCATTGAATTTGAGTATCCTAGCATCTTGAGGCATAAAAAATAAAGAGATGAACCAATCTTAATTTAGATGAGAGAGCTATATATTCCCCTGGGTAATGACAGAGGCTGAGGCAACATTCAATCAGAAATAATAAACCTTGTTGACGCTGTGACTGAGTGAGAAATCTAAATGTCAGATTGGCACTCAGTGGTGCTCGTGTTCCTGTCCTGATTGCACTTAAGTTCTTTGGTTCTTGAATCTGCGCTGTTATAAATTTCAGGTCATCACCTCTCGTCATCTGTGACAGTTCTAAAACCTTTGCCAGTGGCGTCATTTCAGCAAAAGCTAAGGTATGGCAAAGTGACGTCATGTAAAATATATTGTGTTGATGATGGGTGAAACAGTAAATGGTAAAACGGTAAAGAAGTTTGAACTCACTGCTTTGCCAATAATAGTATTGTTTTGCCTTGTAATTGCAAACGTTGTTGTTTTGCCTTGTAATTGACCCTTCGCTAAGACACGCCCCGAAACGCAGACTGGCCAATCACAGCGCAGCATAGGACAGGCTCCGACAGAGGTCCGACAGTTCATGGCGGTACTCCGTTGACTCAGACGGAAAAGTTTCGGTATGATTAAACGTTGTGCCTGGGGCACTTGTAACAGTGACACTCGTTACCCGGAGAGGTTGGAAGGAGATATATGTTTTTTTTCCCTTTCCAAAACCAAAATCAAACCCTGAAAAGTGTAGGCTGTGGATAAAGCTATGGGAACGTCCTCATACCCAGTTGAACACCTCAAAGATCAACAAGCACAGCTTTGTCTGCTCCAAGGTAAGTAATTACTCTTATCAACCGTAAAATAATGTTATGCTGTTGTTATCAGATGTTAGCTGGTTAACCTAAATTATCGTAAGGTACACTACTAACGTCGGTTCGTCTTGGCCTTTGCCACCGTTACATTCAGTAGTAAGTTTTACATTAGCTTATGCCACTGTTGTGGCATTAGTCGCCTATAGTGTGCTGTAACGACATTGCTCTATTTTAGCTCCACAGGAGCTCCATACCCTGGATAAAAGCAAAAAGATCAGGTGTGTCAGTGGAGTCTTCCCAAGATTTGGGTACTCGGGACTGGGCTTCCCATTTGACAAAGTGCTGAAATAGTAATGAAAAATAGTATTACATTTTGACATCAAGGTAACGTTACCCACTTGGTTTTCTAATGATTGTACTGTAACATCTTAACGTTAGCAAGCTGTCTGGATCACGAATAACAAAGTAACATTTGCTAACTTAACCAACGTTGCAACCCGGAGTTGTATATCAGACTGTAGCCAGGTGATGCTTAGCTGGCTAACACTTTTCAGGATTTGATTTTGGTTTTAGCTTCTATATCTATTTTCCAACCTGATTTTGTTGAGTGTCACTGTTACAAGTGCCCTGAATACGTTTAACCATCAAATGCTAAAAATCCACAAAACCCGAAAATGAAGAAAATCTCAAATTTTTCCATCAAAGTGAATGGAGTGCAGCAAAAACTGTCGGAGCACCTCTGTCTGAGTCTGTCAAATACTGCGTTGTGATTGGCCAGTAACGTTGGGGGCGTGGTTTAGCGAAGGGTCAATTGCAAATGTTATCTTTTAATGCTTACTGCCACCTACTGGCCGCTTAAGTAAAACGCCATGAATCTACATACAGGAAACAGGAAGTTCATGTGGTGATAAGAAATCAATGTGTTAACATTACTACAAAGCGCTCAAAGTTAATTCTCTGCAATCTCACCTTATTTCACCTTCGAAAGCATTGCCTGTAGGTTTGATTGTTCCATTACATATTCCTGTATAAATGTTGGCTATATTTTATGTGTACATAATTTGTATTAGCCAGTTTTACATTCGCTAGCGCAATGCTAACTCGTTCCCCATAGAAAGCCTATGTAATTTAGCCTAGCGCGTTCGCTAGCTCACAGCTGTTAGCAATAAGCTACTTACGAGCAGCTCTTCGGTTGATCTGTGTTTTATAAAAGTGTTTAAAGGTTACTTTAATACTTACCTAGAGTGGGTACAGTAGCGTGTATTTGTGAATTAGCCATGCAGTGTGCATTTCTAAGCTAAAAGGAACACGAGTATGTGTGTTTTAAATTAATCTTTATTTGTGAATTAGCAATACAGTGTGTATTTCGAAGCTAAAAGAAACACAAGCCTATGTGAATGCAGTGTGTATTTCTTTCTTTCTTTTACCCTCCTCAGTTTTACTCCAACCTAATACATCCAATTGTATTGTTTCTTTGACATCATGCAAGTGTGGCATTATTAAACACCGGAGCTTGGACGCTACATCCTGACTCCCATCTTGTTATTGAAAGGAGTTTGGCTGGCTGTCTAACTGCGTACAGACACACACACACGTAGGGAGGACAGCACAAGTATCAATACATAAAAATGATTTTCTTACCATGTTGCTTGACTAATATTTTAACTTGGAATCCAAACTTGTTAGACTAAATTAGAGTTGTTTTATCAATGTAGGCTAAAATAAATATGTTTCTGGTTTATTTAGGCAAGTTTTAAAGATATACTGTGAGGCCAAGGTGTGGTAATGGCCATACCCAATTGATGCTTGTGGTTCTGGCCCTCATTATTTTTACCCTATCATGGGTGAAGCCTTCCTCAGACAGAAACACATCTGCAAGTGTAGCGGATGGGCTCACGTGAGGCCGCTGCAGAGTGACATGGATAAGAGTACGATTCGTTCCCGGAGTTAGGGACTTGAGTCTTTAGCTCGGCGAGCTTAATCGCTCTCTTGTCGCGTCGGAGATCCCCTCGGTTCGAAACTCGCTGCGGGCAGAACCAACACCGTCACACAAGCTTGGGACACGGCTGTGGCTATGGTGCTGCTTGGGGTTCTGTTTTTAAGAGGCTTGGGAAAGAGCAGCAGTGTGGTTCTCTATGGCTCAATAGGTAGAGCATGGCCAATGCTTAGGTTGTGGGTTAATTTCCCATTGGGACCACATATACTGAAAAATGTATGCATTCACTACTGTAAGTCGCTTTGGATAAAAGCGTCTGCTAAATAGCATATATTATTATATTAGAATATGTGGTTCTGTGTAGCTCAGTAGATAGAGCATGGCCTTGGCAACAATTAGGTTGTGGGTTCATTTCCCATTGGGACCACATATACTGAAAAATGTATGCATTCATTACTGTAAGTTGCTTTGGATAAAAGTGTCTGATAAATGGCATATATTATGTTATTATACTAGAAATGGTACCCTCTAACCACGGCCATATTGAATTTGATTAATGTGCCGAAACTTTGTTCTTCCATTAACTGTTGTAATAGGAGAGAACTGGCCATCTCATTTTTTCTTATTTCCTTCACATGACACAAAGCACAACATTTTCTTTAAAACATTATTTACATTACGGTAAATGAGGTATAGTTATCCAGCCTGCTCTTTTCCCTCTTTTCTCCAGATTTATTTTTTTATAAACCCAGCACCACATATACAGTTAACGTTAGCCAGCATGGTTATATTTTATTTTGATTAATTCCTGCATCAAATCACATGGCATGTGGGCTGGCGGATATCGCAGGGTCTAAGGCACCCGTATTTGGCTGGTCCTGTATGAGTGTGAGCTGCCTATCAGGGACGTGGTTCAAAACCCATCTCTGCCAAACCGGTCCTGGCCGTTAGCCCCGAACGGGGGCGGCATTTGACTGTCCACTCCGGAGGGAGGAGGGAGGAGGGAGGAGGGTGGTCGGCATGAACTCACTGTGAAGCACGTAAGGGAGTCTTCACAAAGGGGGTTGGTGAGTTCCGTCTTGAAGAAGGCAGATCATCGCCGGCCTTGGAGAGTAGCTTGCCCTGTAGAGACAGGCGGCGAGTTCGTGGGGGAGGGTTAATCGAAATAAAAAGAGTGTATAATTGCCTTCCAAATTGAGGAGTAAAATGGGGAAAATCTAAAAAAATAATAATAATCACTTGGCAGGTGTAATCATTTCATGAACATGTCCATTTGTAGCACATGCGCTGTAATCCAATTCTAACAAGGAATGCAGGGACTGACATAGGCCATGGCAGAAGTGGCTGTTAAAAGTAAACCGAGCTTTCAATAAGATTGCTGTCTCATTAAACCTCTGTCTTCAGCTTAACCCTCTCTTGAACTCCAGAGAATGAGCGCTGCATGCTGCAGGAGAGAATCCCATGTCTTCAATTGACTTGAAATTCTTTTAACGATGGCACCCCAGAGTCTGCCTTTGAAAATGTCCAATTTTCCCTGACTTGTGAATCTTGTGACCATCCTCTACGCCAATGCTAACTTCCATCAGCTGTAGAAGTCACAGGGGCCGTACCTGACAGAATCGCATTTGCAATTCATGTTTAACCGTGAGCTTCAGTGATTTCCCTCAGGAAACCCTCCGGCTACACTAAATCACGATGGCGATAATCCATAAATATGTTTTGAAATCGGAGAGTGTAAACTCCCAGAGGAGATGTCTCACACTAAAACAATGGTGGTCGATGGCAATGTCTGTATCCTAAACACTTAGTGGGAGAGTGTCACTCTCACCAGACACAATAGTGAACTGTAAATTCCAGACACGGGCTGTACAGTGAACCCAGACCGTACAATAATCACCTATAACCTTGAACTTTCCACTGCCATATCACTGTCCTGTGAAAGTGACACTGTCGTATGAGGAATTTTCTTAAGGGCAACACTGTCTTCTGTGAATCCAAATTAGGTATAAAGGAAATCAATCATGCACTCAGGCGGATATTGACAAATGAGTTTCTGCCATAACTCATTTTTGTTCATTTGTGCCCTTTGATCAATCATTTTATCAGATGTTCTATATACGTATAACAATGTTAATTGCGTAGCGATATCATAATAACAATACAATAACTCCGGAATGCTTAGAGATCTGACAGAGAAGAGGACTGCTCTCAATAAACCTGAAGTGTGCCGCACGTGACTGGGCTGGATCAGTTGTCCAGAGGCCGTCTGTCGGCGCTGAAACGGTGAGGCAGAAATCAGCAGGTGTTTCATTTCCCGGCGCTGAAATTCCCCCGGCGCGGAGGGGCAAGGTTGAGTACAGATCACCTCTGATTTCCTGCCAGCGCT
Source organism: Aldrovandia affinis (assembly GCA_029706075.1). NCBI lineage: Eukaryota > Metazoa > Chordata > Actinopteri > Notacanthiformes > Halosauridae > Aldrovandia > Aldrovandia affinis. The sequence continues at coordinate 1,084,898 of JAINUG010000147.1, forward strand.
TGATTCGTCAGCCCGAGAAAAGGAGCTTATGGATTAAGGGGAGTGTTCTCCTGGGAGCACATGGGGTGGGGAGAGAGATAAGGAACGCTGTCCCTTTAAGGAGTATTTTTAGTCCGGCAGTTATCACTGGTCACTGGTTAGGAAAATACGTGTTGAGGGCAGCATTAGCCTTGCGGTCTTCTAATAGGGATGTCCAGGATAAAGAGTGACTAATACAGCGCAAATTAAACAGCAGTCTGCAGGACGAGGCGGCGAAGGGGCGGAACCGATCCGCTGTGGGTTCGGGATGTGTGAAATTGCAGGAGGCTTTCGCTGGGCACCAAGTGAAGGTATGTAGGTCTTATTCAGATTAAGGAGAATTTCTGTCACTCTTCCATGTGCCTGCTGTCGATTTTTCCCAGGGAGGTTGGTGTTACGTTCAGTGGTGTGCCAGGTGTCATTCAGGAATAACATCATTCTTTTCTCTTTTTTTAAACATTTTGTCAGTACATTTATGCACTTGTGGTAAATAAGTGTCCCTCCTGTCTTTTGGTATTGGTTCACCTTAAATTCTCCCAAAAGCTAATTTGACGTTGGACTTCATTTTCCCTCACCGGAGCGTTCACTGTATTATAATTTTTTGTCTGTCCTATTCAGGTGGATATTTAAATTTAATGAACCTAGCACTGTCTGTGGGATCAGGTTACTGTATTCATTACACCCTGACCTGGCTCTTCAGACACCACAGGAACCACACCACTCTACAGAGAGCCATTCAAGGCCACTGCTCGATTTTTTCTTTTTTCCACCAGTAAATATCAGATTTGACGAGCTCTATAGAACACAATTGCCATGCGTACTCAGAACCGGGCGCTCTGATCGACTGACAACGTCTAAATGGCCTTTGTGTTTACAAGGCACTCAGGACAGGGTTGTGGAGTACATGTCCGATTTTATTATGAAATGAGCGCCATCCACTGCCGTGCCGTTGTCGTACCCCCCTGCGTGTGTGTGTGTGTGTGTGTGTGTGTGTGTGTGTGTGAGACTCTGTGCGAGCTGTTTCCGCTTCGTGGAGTACAAAAGCCAATCCATTTGTGCATGCTCCACAGAACAGGACACTGTGCAAGGAGACCAGCGCAGCATGGTCATTTATCAGCAAAGACATGACTCCACAACCAAAGGGCTCAATGCTTTTTAAAAACATAAAATGGCAGCCAGAGAAGAGCAATAGGGGAAACTGCCAAGAAGAGGCTATGACCTCTGACATTAAAGAGAACCATTTTGAACTTGCATTTAATATTATGTGGTGGGTAATTTAACGCCTTTCTACCATACCATGGTATAAAGAATGTAGCAATTTTTTCCATTTTCTGTTCTTGGCTTTGTTTCTGTTTTACCCTTGAATGCAGTTCTCGTGCACAAGGCTAGATTAACTACACACACCACACCTCTGTATAGAACAGCAGAAAACCATTTTGCTTTTCAGCTCTTACAGTGCAAAGTAAGTGGACACTGTCGGTTGTTGTGTGCAAAGGGGAGCTCTAACTGTGATTGAAAGCTATGTGAATGGTGTTTAGAGCCATTGAATGGCCGGGCGAATCAGAGCCGGCGTGTGTAAAGAGGCAGTGCTTATCCGCGCGTTGAGTACGCCGTAATGCAGGACCATGGCGCTCTGAGCCCAGTCTGGCTGGCTCACGAGAACTCCCAGCCTCACGTTGCTTTCACAACAGGTATGACGCATCGAGAGTCCACGCCTCCTTTCTTCCCTCCCTCCCACCCACACAGAGAGGAGGAGGAGGAGGAGAGGACAAATCGTGCAATCTCTCTTTAAAAGGCTCCTACTGATTGTGTTGCTGGTAAAAAAAACATTATCTCTCTCAGCCCAGATGAGGGGCGGGGGCGGGGGCGGGGGCAGGGGGGTTTACAGGGTTGAAGCGGAGAACATGTTTCCTCCTGCGGGGGGCACTGTTACAATAAAAAATGTGACTGTTGATTCTTGTTCTCCAAATTAGCTTTGTTTACATATGTTGCATTTAGAATTACCTTTAAGTAAAAGATAGCAAAACAGAGATCGTTTGTTATTCTTGGTCCTCATGCGTCCAGTCCAGTGCATTCAGGCATGTACCTTTCCTGATCTTTGAGGGTGACAGGAGTTTATTGCAATGCATTTTTATATATGTGCAGTCACATTCTACCTCAAATGTATAAGAGCAATTTTACGTTCACTCATTACACACTCCGTCTACTGTTGGTTGAAACTTGCTCCAATGTCTTTATGCTATCAATTAACTTCTTCCTTTGATAGTGTGCTCAGTTGTCCAAATGCCCATCCAAATATCTGCAAACCTCCATACTCCAGCCCTGCCCGCCTTGAAAGGGATCAGGGAGAATGGAGCATGGAGGACAGGCTAGGAAAAAGACAGGATGAGGAATTTGGAGAAGGGATGTCCGAAATGAAATCAGACTTCCTCAAAGTTAAGAGTTCTTCCTTCTCTGTCCTTGAATAGAGAAATGCAGTCTGTGGTAAAGTGCTCTGCTTGCATTGGCCTCTGTTTTAGCTCTCATTCCCGTTGATCCATTCTCAACGAGGGCCTCTACACCTTGCCAGGGCGAGACCACTCCGTGATAGCTCCACTCTATCCATTTCATGCATGTGAAAGGATGCAAGGACGTGGGATTACCTCAGTTGCGTGTTTTTTAGGGATAAAGATCCTAGACTGTGCACTGCAGGGGGACTTAAAAGGTGCACTTAAAAGCCACTGTCAATATTGTTTATCAGAAAGGGATGTGAAATTGACCCCAGCGCCAACGTATGGTGGTGAAGCCATCACATCACTATTATTTAAAATTATGATTCTTTGATTGACTGTGATGACATTTCATGTTTGAAACACTTTTTGTACACATCTGCAGCGTTTGAAAAATCATACAAATGGTCGTTGTTGTGGTTGAAAGGAAGAAATACATCTCCCACAATGCACCTATAATACCTTTTTTATAAGCTGAAGCCATTTTGCAGCCTTTTCCTGTAGCTGTCAGGTCGGAAATTGACCTGGAATCTGGATAGCTGGTGAACTGGTGTGTGATATATTTAGGCCTTTTTGACCACTACTTCATAAGACAATGATACCGAACTTCAGCTTAGAGGTCTGTACATGCCTGAAATTGAAGCCTGAGCCTGTCCTATGCCCACGATGTTCAGGACAGAACCGTACCCGAGCCCTACAGCTGCTGCTAATTTAGTGCTCGAGCCCAAACTGAGCCCGAGATCAAAATATTTCCTATTAAAAGCCTTGAGAGGCTGTGAGAGGCCTGTGTTTATTAGAATTGCATGTCTGCCTCTCATTCTCTCTGCAGAATGATTGTAGAGTTACATATAAATACACACACATGGCCTCCCGGGTGGTCTAGTGGTTACAACGTTCAACGCTGGCCACTACGCCTGGGGTTCGATTCCATCAGCCGTGCCAGTATCAGCTCTGGCTGGAAGTGCCACTAGGGGGCGGCAATTGGCTGTCTGCCCCAGGGAGGGGGGAGGGAAGCCGATGCTAGTCGCTGTGTTTAGGAGTGTCCCTGTGTGCTTCCTGGAGTTATGGTGACGGCTTGGCGGGTTCCGGCTCGGAGGAGGCGGTGCCCAGCCGCATGTCACTGCCAGTATCAGGACTATGGCAGCAAACTTGTAAAATATATGAGGGAGTGGGATAATTGACATGAAATGGAGGGTATGATTGGATACTAAAAATGGGGGAAAACGGGGAGAAAACAGAAGAAAAATAAAATAGAAAGAAAAAAAAACACACACACACACAGACAGCATTGTAAAGAGACAGTACTGAATGCTTTTCCAGGCTGTACGCACGACTGGATACGGAAATCCTAAGCTATAACATAAAATATAGAAAACAACCATTATATCTCTTGTCAGAATTCACACCTCCTATCCAGAGCACACAGTAAAACTAGTTAATGAATGGTGCTTTACAGAGAAAATAATAAATATTAATAAGAGAGTGTATAGACAGACAATCAAAGTAGGCCTATCACTCCAACCACACAATATAATCTCCAAGGACGAGCCATCTAAAACTATCATATACAGACCGCAAAAAAATATTTCTAGTTTCACCCACAGCACACTCTTAAATCTTAAATCAGACATACTAACAACGGATTAGCACATAAATCCGTCTCTCAGGAAACAAAGCAATCGCAGGCAAGCAAATAGTGAACTTTCACACACACTGAATGGGAAAGCCAAGCAGCTAGACACGTCAGCCCAAAACCATCAACAGAGCAGAAAAGAATCAGCAACAGTTCAAAAAACAACCATTGCCAAATAAACATGGCAAGGAACCACAAAATGCTCACAAGCCCAGAACTATTCACAGTCAAAGATAAATCTCCATTAATAGGAGTTGTGGAGGAAAAATATATCATCCACTGTCGATGGTTTCAGCGCTGCCCTCCTCTCCTCCAACATTCTCCCTGCTGCGCTGAGGTTTCGCTCGTTACTGCTGCGCGAGTCTGGCCAGCGATGGCAAGGAGTTCTCATGTTGTCTCCACCAACCTGCCACAACCTCTGCCATCACCTTCAATAGCATTTCTAAGACTGGGGAGGGAAAGCCTCTGGGGAATTTGTAGAAGTTCTCTTTTGTTTGATTTCCTCCAAGGCGAAGTTGGTGATGCCCAAAGCTGAGGTAACGCTACACATGCCATTGTGCACGCCCGCACGCCCTCACAGACGTACAAATGACGTGCACAGAAAGGGAGAATAGGAAAAGTGGTCTATGACAGCCTATCGCTCAATGATGAGAACCTGGATGTGGATGCAGCTGCCAATGTGTATGCCAACATATGTATTCAACTAACGAGACCCTAGTACTTATTCAAAAATTAGCCCTAACTACTCAGGTCGGGTAGCAGATCTCTAGAGAATGACATTATTAAGAGTGTTGAGGAAGGATTTGTATGGAGATTGAGCGCAATGCTAGAGCGTGCATTTAAAAAAATAATTGGAGACACAGGCATTTCAGATACAGTGACTGATAGGGATAGAAAATCTGACATGCATCCGGTGCCAATCACTGCAAGGGACTGCAAGTAGGAGGGCACAACTGCAAATGTCTGGGCCAGTTCACCTAAAAACGCAACCAAACATAAAGCGACTCACACTGACGTGCAGACAACCAGTCCATCATTGACTTTGCATAGCAATGCTAACCACCCTATTGATTTATGGGAACATGTTAATCCCTGTGGCAAATCCCCATTAAACACGAGTCAGTTTAGGAGTGGACAGACCAATAGCGCCATGCATGTTGAAGTTAGTCTGAACTAGTCAGTACACTCACTACAGTTATCACTGCTGCACTGGCTAACTTACCCACTTCATCGCAAGAAATGGCAACCACCCGGGAGAGGCGCCCCAGGGTGGGCCGATATGATGGTCTAACCTCATTGGTGACTTATTGGGCCCAGTTTTAAATAGTGGCTACAGCAAACAAATGGCCACCCCCAGAGAGGGCCGTGCAGCTGGCATGTGCAATGGTAGGGGATGCTAGGGATACCTCGGGGTGGTACTGTCCCAGGACACACCGGACGGTGAATGGGTAGTAGCTTACTATAGCCGGAGCTTCAGCAAGCCCGAGATAAACTATTGTGTTACTCACCGGGAGCTCTTGAGTCTGTAGTTGAGTCTACAAAAGATTTTAGACACTATCTGTATGGCCTTCCCTTCCCCATCCATACAAACCATGCTTCGCTGAAGTAGCTTCTTTTCCTTCAGAGAAAAAGTGAAAAAGGAAGTAAGAGATTAGAGAGAGCTAGTTGTTTTAATTGTTTTTGGCATCCCTTCCAACCTGTTATAGTCTGCATTTGAGGGAAATACATCTGAACCTGTTCATTGCATTCCGCCTCCTCATCCTTTTATCTAGATAGCTAAGTAACAGCATAGGGGACTCTGCAGCAAATGTACATTGGTGTTAGAAGATGGAATATTAACTTATCGTTAGCCCTCGCCTTGTCAGAAAATGCTACAGACTGTTTATATTCATGACTAAATGTACAAACTGTTGTATAATGTATCATGGTTCATGACACTCCATGTTTACCATTCACTTTGTAGCTGGCATAGCTGCTCATTCACTGCCTGCGTTAGTAATAAAATACACTACACACAGACCCAGCTTTTGTATTTGTTTTGAATATATTCTTATCTACTAACCCAGTCATAACCCGACAGTCTGATTTCAACACACGCAATAACTACACCGTTATTCTGATGTGCGCAGTAAGCGCCATCTTTCCCTTTTCCTTAGTTACAAACTAGGTTTAAACTTCCCTCCATCTTTCCTCTTTGTTCTCGATGACCATGTGCTTAAAGTGTGCACGCACATGCACGTGACCTTCACACATGCGAGAGACACACACACACATGCATGCATGGCCACACGCTGTGCCTGCAAGCGAATGCACCCCACACACACAGATTCACACACAGATACACGCATGCGTTCACTCACAGATAGTTGTTGTTCATTAATGTACCGAATTGTGCTTTGCCAGTTTGATGCTTTATGTTCAATAAATGTCATTATATTATTTTTCTGACAAGGTTGTCTGTCTTAATGTTACACTTGTATCCAATTGAGCCAACCTCTGTTGATACCTTTAAACCCCTTAGTTAGATCATCAATATTATTAATTTGGTGTGAACTAAAGGTATAATGTTGTGATTTGATTAAGATGAACTAACTATTAATGTTGTAATTTTTAATTGTAATTATTTATTTCATTATTCATTGAAATTACGATTTTATAGTCAAATATATTTTATGAGACTGATATATTAAGCGTAGGCTACTTATATCTTTGGCTGCTACTGTATGAGGAATTAACAAGGTTTACATTGTGGTGTCAACCATACTAGAATTCTGATTTCTAGAGAGATAGCACCCTACAGCTGTTTCATTTATCACTGGCGAGTGCCTCTATTCCTTGCAAATGGGTGATTTAGGGCAACTCACTGGTTTCGACCTCCCTGTAGGCCCATTACCTTAGGATTTCACTGTTTGTGATGTTCTGGGAAGATCAGCTGACAGAAGCCATGTAGGCACGTCATAAAACCAACGGGAAGACGTGAGTTGTCACGGTTCCCTTTCAGAATGATATGTATTTCTCATATAAAGGGGCCGTTGAGAGGCAATTTGTCATGCACCATCGATGTTTACTGTCAACCTAAAGGTGAATTGTTCGTGGCAGCTTCAAAGGTGTCTGACAAGATACCCCTGACCTTGAGAAATAATGTATATTTCAAAATGTAAAACATCCAAACCAGAATGCTGGATTTCCCCCGCATCCTACATAATATAACCTTAGGTTATGTCCTAAAATCGTAAATGGAAAAAAAGAATAAAATAAATGGTTTATGTTTTAATAAAAATATATTCCATTATAAAAAGAAAAACGAACATAGCTAGATAGCCACAAATATATGTATTTTGTGTTTGAATATGTAAATGATAAAACAAAACTTAAGATAAATTAATTCATATGAAGCAGGTCTGTTTAAATGAATGGTGGTATTTGTTGTAAAGGTTTGCTTGCTATCACGCATTGTCCCTTTAAATTCAATTTTCGTGCGGTGATGTGCGCTGATCACCTGTCACAGGCGGAACATGCGCGTTGGTGGGAGAGAGAGGGGGAAGAGGTTTGGACTAGGAGCTCCGTAACCTCCATCCGCGGTGGAAAGGATGCGAGAGACTCGCAGAGACTACGAGTAAAGATGGAGGAGCAATCTCGAAATGACAAACAAGCAGAGTAGTAGAATTGCGCCGGGCTTTTTGGAGACAAAAAACACTAACGTTCTGAATTAATCTCGCTCGAGAATCAAAGGGGGGATCGGTCATGGGGAACGAAGCGAGCCTCGAGGGTGGGGAAGGGGTACTCGCTGGATTACCAGAAGGGATTGCATCTGACGGAAAGGGGGGCTTCATTCAGATCCCCGCAGGAACGGAGGCGGATCTGAGCCAGCTGAGCGAGGAGGAGAGGAGGCAGATCGCTGCTGTAATGTCGAAGGGGCACACGAAGCCGCCTGGAAACGCAAAGGATGCTCCGACACAAAGGCATGGTTCCATTATTTTTGTGCAGTCAATTTTCCGTCTGATCCATTTCTCCTCCTATGTAGGAGCTGGAAATAGACGATGTGTTGTGGTTAGTGCATTGCAGGTCGGTAGAAGCACATTACGACAAAAGCACCATGGAGAAATACATGCTCACACCCTTTCATATTTACATTCTGTTTCCTCGGTAATGAGAATCAAATGACACTCAGGTTACAATATATGTATCAAAATATACTCTTGTTTGTCTTGTGTATGGGTGACGCTGGGTATTGTTACATTTATTACCGAAATATCCGTGCTAAGATTGGAGGTGTTTTTAAATCGCTGCTGTTGTCTGTACTCACGTATTATATCAAAATATAAAATACAATGCATATTGTGTTCACTATATATGTATTTTTGCTTTTATTGGTCGGATATGGTGATGGCACGTCCTAAAAAATGGTCTAGATTAACTGTTTGTTATAATCATTACATTAAACGATACTCCCATTGCCGTCACAAAATAAATATCCATAAAACACCAGCGTCTGTTGGAGAAATCGAATTGGCTGCTGGGTAAAAATACTACTGTCAAGTAGGCTACTGTCTGTGTATAATATGCTTTATTAATCTTAGCATTGACATCTACTCATTTATCCTCTTAAGATCTTTGTGGTCCCTTACTAAAGCTTAGCGCCATCCATTTTACTTTTTTAATGTTTCTCATTGGTGACGGTATGCATGGTATACAACCCAGTAACACGTCAACTATACCGAGAACAGCATACTAACAGTTCTATGTGAAGAATTTCGTTCGAAAATTACTTAAACGTGTTGTACATTTTCCCACAGCCCAATGTTTCTGAATAACCGATTAATATGAAGTATTATTAAAAGTAATGTGTTATTTTTACTTCAGTCTATACGTGGGGGCAGGACTGGGGGGGGAGCACACATATCGATACAGTTATATTTAGAATCGTGAAAGCAAAGCACGGGGCATTCAGTGAATCCTCCCTCTTTATTTGGACTGCACGTATTGTATTCCCCCTAAAAGGAAAATTTGACTGGATCGAGGAAGTGTACGGCACTGATCGATAGCACTTTTCAGACTTGACGTCCCTGTCCAAGGTTCTGAAACAGACAGTAGAGAGAGAGAGAGAGAGAGAGAGGCAGCGAGTGAATCATCGGTTATGGCGGAGTTAAAATAAGGGTGGGAGAATTCATTGAGGTGTGACTTTAAATGGTGTGATATCCTTACAGCGTGGCTATTAGCTGTGTGGTGTTGCAGTGGGGCCTGAAATGGGGGTTCAACATACATTATGATTTATGTTTGTAACCCTTTATTTATACATCAAGTTGTAATTCTGCTGCTTTAAGTATTTTGCTCAAGGGCTCGACATTTGTGTCCAGTGTTGTTTCCCAACGATCTCCTGATATAGAACCCAGTGGCCCATAAATATGCTACAATTCTATTTAAAAAAACATTGTAAGTGGGAGGGGTAGACAAATGGCATGGATGGTTTATCAGAAATGTGTTGTTTCCTATATTTTGTTGGATATAACGTTTAAATCAAGATGATAAAGCAGTTTCATCAGGCTTCAATGGACCTTTGACCTTTGGCAGGATCACATTATTGACGTCCACACCTGAATCTCATTCAGCACTGTAAATGGCAGGCATCTCGACTTGCTGTGGCTTTGTATTGGTCTCTCTTTCATGTTATTTTGCATGCAGTTCCTGCACACCAACCCTCAGGCTGTAATGGTGCACTATTTGGGTCGACTCATTCTCTGAAACACAGTGTCTAAGGAGAGTGAACATCACCTTTCATACCCAGGGACAGATTATGAGATCATGGGCCCCCGGGCAGGAAAGCCTCTAGGGCCCCCTTACCCCCCCTGCATGCACGCACTCACACACACACACACACACACACAGCAAGAAGTGACTCACACTCCAACCACACATGACACATATAAATGTATTTTTAAATAAATATGCATGAGACCAAAAATCAGTTTTTTTAGGGCCCCTCTGACCTCTGGGCTCCTGGGCCTGCGCCCGACAGTCCCGTTCGGTAATCCAGCCCTGTGGACACCCCCAGGTAATGTGATACTAAAAGAGATGCAAATATTCTTTTTGTCTTTCCATCTCACAGGACGTCCGAGGTAGATGCAAACCACCAGCCTCGACAGCCGGGAAAACACCCCACCACCCAGGGGCCCACTGGGCTCAGCAAGAGCCGGACGGTCGATGCCTTCAGAACAGGCCCAGCTGCCAGACAGACCCCTCCGGGGAGGAGCCCCTCCTCCGTCAGCCTCTTAGAGTCCCTCTCCCAGCAGGAGACCCGAGAGGAGGCCAGATCCGGCATGTTCTCCTCCTCTTTCCTGAGCGGGGCCAATCCCCTCAGCGCAGTGTCCTCCGCTGTGAACAGGTTCAGCCTCTTTGGAGACGACGAGCAGGAGGAGGAGAAGAAGCAGAAAGCTGCTGCACAGGGGGCCAAAGCTCCCCCGCAGCAGCAGCAGGGGCCTGCGAAACAGGGCCAAGGACCCCCTCAGCAAGGCGCCGGCAAGCCTGGAGCCTTGCAGCAACAAGGGGCCCAGGGACCACAAAAGCAGGTGGCTCCTAAAGGTGGACCGCAGCAGCAAGCGCCAGGCAAACCAGGACCCCAAGAGCAACAAGGAGCAACCAAACATGGACCCCAAAAACAAGGACCAGGCGAACCAGGTTCCCAACAACAACAGGGGCCTGGTAAGCCTGGGGCTCGCCTGCAAGGCCCCCCCGACACCGCAGCTCAATCGGCAGGATCTGCCAAGACTGGAGCAGCCCCCGCAGAGCCAGGTAAAGCAGGGCCTACGCAGTCACAGGGACCTGGCCCTGGGCCCGCTGGACACAAATCACCCTGCCCGCTGTGCAAGACCACTGAACTCAACCTGCACACCAAGGACCAGCCAAACTACAACACCTGCACACAGTGTAAAACCATAGTGTGCAGCCTGTGTGGATTCAGCCCTCCAGATTCTGCGGTAAGCTTCTAAAGTATGCATTTGCATTTACATTTTGGCATTTGGCAGACGCTCTTATCCAGAGCGACTTACAAGAGCTCCTTACGACTCACAAGACTCCAGAGCAACTTACAAGATGTATGCCATCATAAGTATACAGTATCTACCGAGTTATGTGTGTTCCACTCATAACAAGTAGTGTTGGTTATTAATCATACAAATGTGAATAATTGATACATGCATTAAGGATGATAACGATTAAGCATTCTTAGGGCTATATTGTGATTATAATAAAGACCATTGTAAATATTGAGAAAAAGGTAGCATGTTCATGCTGTTGAGATTTTAGTTTAAGCTAATTCCCTCTCTTTGCATTCATGTTGGATCCACATAAGCACACGGTTAATTGAATAGAATCGACATTTTCAGCAAAAGTGTTGAATGCTGAGAAAAGCATTGTGCGATTAAGAGTGCTGTGCTATTATACTCATGTTGATAGCTAAAAATGCTATTGATTGAAAAAGCTAAAATGTACTTTATTTTTGAATGATTAAACCGTAGCAGAATATAATTGGCATTGGGCTTTCTTTATACATAATTAGAAAGGAATAACTGCCAAAGTATCAGCATGTTAAAGTAAATAAAATACTGTACATCACCATTACATCATATATAACTTATTTAAAATGTTGTAATGGGCAGCACTTATTTGTGGAATTCTGGCATCAACCATGTAAAGCATTTATGAAGCTTTGTCATGCCCAGCTGAACTGTTGCCGTGACAGCCATGAGCTTACATTCGAACACTGCATCTCAAATAGCTTCAAACATTGGGTGGTTCATTGGGGTCAATCTGATTATTTGTTTTCGATGATGCTCCCCTCTCTTTTAATATATGCAAAATGTTTTTCTTCATTTTTTTAAAAAGCTTTGGCTGTGGCTTTCCATTTGGTCTTAAGTGAAGTGTAGAAAAATATTGTCAGTATAATGAACAAGCTAATTGCTGCAGATTAAGTAAGCTCTATTCACCAAAGCAATGCAGCTATACTGAAGACGGTGAGAATAGTTTTATTGCTAAAATATAGTGCTAACTTTACAGAGTAACTGGTTAATATTTAACGTTTGATATTTAACCAATTACATTTTAATCACAATTTACACCATTGACATGTATGGCTCTAGATACAATTAGGTATATACTTATACTTGAAAAAATGTTTAAATCTGAAGTCTCAAACAATAGATTTTGGAATGCTTGGTATGTAAAATGTAATTGCTGGATTCATTTTTGGGGTTTCCTGTATTTGAAATCAGTTTACATTTGTGCTGTAAGCTACAGATTTTAACAACATAATTTTCCCTTTAAACTAACTAGAAATAAGAAGAGGTCTTTTTATCATATTCTACACTGTGAAAAAACTGCTCTGTATCTCTGTGGATAATATATTTTGAAAGTGCACTATTACTGATATCAGCATCAAGCAGGCAAATAACACATTCTTTATAGAGCTCCAGACCAGTGAATTAGTCGATGCTAAGCATAGATTGATAGATATCTAGATCACCAGGTGAAGATCTGTCTCTTGGGATCAAATCTAATATTACACGTACATTTAACTGTCGGCTGGCACTGTGCCATCTACGTTATTTGGGTCACAGTTCTTTTCCACATCAAATTGGCCTGTCAACGCTAACCCATCAGTGTATTTTATGCAGAAGAACATTGGCTCTGCCCTATGTTAGCTATATGGATTATATTTAAGGTTTACCTAAAGGCTCAATCTCTGTTTCTAATGCAATTGCCACCAGTAAGAGCATCCATCTCTTTGCTCACATATCCCTTTTCCTCAAGCATAAGGCAGGGCATAAGGCAGGGCACCACACATATGCTTTACATAATCGACTTATCTTATGTCATACAGCTGGGTGTTTCGGAAGCTTTCAAAAATGTTCCCTTTTTACGATAATGCACGACAATACTGTAAATGTACAGTTTGGAACAGGCTTTGTTTTGCGAGCTGCAGTTGTGAGCAGGTTATGCAATTTGCCTTGGTAGTTTATATAATTAGATCAAATACACTCTGAGTAGATTTAAAAACATAAATACAGCAAGCTGGAATGTGCTGATAAGGATGTATGTTGATGTCCATTTTGAGCTAGGCTCCTCCTTACTAGTGCCCTGTAGCCTTGGCAACCACAATCATCTCATGGACAGTATATCTATAGGGTCTTTTAGTGGCAGCTAAGTATGAAACAGCAGTGGTCCCTTTGTTAAGAACCATATAATCTAGATGGTGAAAGAAAACGTAAAACAAATGAATGGTTCACATGAATCACAAAGCTGCAAATGAAGACAAATGATTGGTTTTAGGAGGGTAATTCAGTCTCAGACCAGAATGTCACACATGGAGCGCACTCCATTTACTGTTAAAAATGAAATGTGATTTAATTATACTATACTTATATTTTGCATAGATTTCCCATGGCTGCAAATATATTGCGATCATACATTCCTAATACAAGCAGTTATGTCTTTCAACAGATGAAAATAATGCAAATATCAGAATCTATGACTAAATATTGCATTCTATTCAAATATATTCTTACATGCATGTAAGGGAAAAGTGTGATTAATCCCCCCTCAAATGTGTTTGTTTGGTTATGTATTAAGTTACATATTAGCAAATGGCATGGAAGAAAGCATGTCTTTATCTCTTTTGCCTTTTTGACAGTTTTCTGAAAATGTCTTTATCTCTTTGATCTGCCTATTTAAAACAACATTCTGTCTCAGTCACATGGTTTGGGTTCCCTGTTTTGTTATTAGGCCTGGGGGGGGGCCTGGGTTCCCGTTTTGTGACAATGTATTTGTGTATAAAAGCGCTATACAAATTAATTTGATTTGATTCGATTTAATTTGCCGTTGCAGGAGAAGGAGTGGCTGTGTCTGAACTGCCAGATGCAGCGGGTGCTCGGGGGCATGGATGGCCCCCCTGGGTCCCCCATGATGAAGCCCCAGCCGCAGCCTGCGAAGCAGCCCTCTGCGCCCACCTCCCCCCAGAAGAAGCAGGCCCCTCTGGAAGCGCAGCCCCCTAATAAGTCTGAGCTCGCCAAACCTTCGGAGGCCAAGAAGCCCTCCCCGCTAAAGAGGCAGCCGACTTTGCCAGACACGGGGAGGCCGGAAGCCCCGCCCTCGACCCCGCCGACCGCTCAGAAAGGACCCGGCCAGACCCCAGGGAAGGGAGAAGAACCTCAGGAGGCACATAAACAGTCAGGGTCCAAAAGCCCTCCTGGCCAGCCTGGCCCAGCTGGAGTCAAGCAGGGTGCTGCAGGCCCCCAGCCCGCCCCCAGTGCACAGCAGAACGCTGCGGGGCCAGACCACACGAAACCAACACAGCAACCCCCGCAGCAAAAGCCCTCCCAGCAACAGAGCTCCGTAAAACCCTCCCCACAGCCGCCCCCGGACCAGAAGCCCTCGGACGGGGCAGTAAAAACAGCGGAACCGGGGAAACCTCAACAACAGATGCCAAAAGGTGGCCCGGGTCCCTCTCCTGCCAAATCTGTGAGTCCGCCACAGGCCCAGCCCCCGCCTCCGCCTTCCAAGCAGGAGACAGGCTTCTTCGGCCTGAGCTTCGGCGGGTTCTACGAGGCCCCCAAATCTCAGCCCACCACCCCCCAGCCCGTGGAGTCGACGTCCGGGAAGCTGTTGTGTTTCGGCGGCTCCGCCTGACGTGCCGAAGCAGTCCGCGGCACCCCCGCCCGCGGCACCCCCGCCCACGGCACTCCCGCCCGCGCCACCTCCGCCCGCCGAATCCGTCTCCGGCAAAATGTTTGGATTCGGCTCGTCCATCTTCAGCTCGGCGTCGAACCTGATCACGGCGGCGGTTCAGGACGATCCCCCTGCCCAGCCGCCGGCTGCCCCCAAGGAGCCCGCACCGGACCAGCCCTCTCCCGGGAAACCTCCGGCAGCCGAGGTCAAACCGCCGCCGGCCGCACAGAAGACGGAACAGCCCCAGCAGGCCAAGGCCCCGCCTCCAGTCCAGGAGAAGAAGACGGTCTCTGCGAAAGCGGAGAAACCTTCGGCGGAACCTCCTAAAGCGGCGGAGCCGTCCCGCCCCCCTCCCGGAGCAGCCGAGTCAAAGTGCCCCCTCTGCAAGGTGGACCTGAACGTGGGCTCTAAGGACCCCCCCAACTACAACACCTGCACCGAATGCAAGAAGACAGTCTGCAACCTCTGTGGATTTAATCCCATGCCTCATCTCAACGAGGTAAGAGAGGCAGACAAGTTAATTATTGCCAGCAGAATGTTTGTTTTTCTGTTTGTTTTTCCCGTTTCCCGTTTCCCAAAATGGCTCTAGTCTACACAGTCTTGACAGGGTTGGAACAGAACGCATTCTAAATTAAATCATATTCGTATATATTCATATCACAATCAGAGTTTGTTTCTGTCCAAATTACAAAGCATGTGTTATCTTGTATTTCATTTAGAATTTTAATGATCAGGCAGTTTTTATCTTTCAGCATGAAAGTTTACAGGGCTTGTTTCGTGGTATTATTACATAGGTCATTCAGTAATGTCATGGTTCCCTTGGTCTTGAGAAATGAGTCACGTATCACAGTGTTAGTGTTAGTCACGCATTACATTTTCTAATTAAAATCCTTGAGACAATATTGACAACAGTATCGATGTGTAGGTGCTGAAAAAGGAACTAGCCAGGACTTGTAAAACTGAGGCCATTTTAATGAACTTCATAGTACTATATTGGCACTTAAAAAAAAAACTCTTGTGAAGTTTCTAAATACAACTTTTAATTGGTCAGTGATTAGTTATTACCAGTGACTTTACATGCACTGTATATGTGATTCTACAAAACGGTAATTTACAAAGACTGCTGGAGATCACCGAATGTGTATTATTTTACAACGCACATGGTAATTGTCTGCAATAAAGGCTTATTTTTTATAAGTTGTGAATTTCACTGGGCATTTACTATAAGTAATTATGTTACTGACTATGGTTGCAAATTGTGCTACTGCTATTAAAAGCTTATCTTGTGAATGTAGTGAGAATAATATATACCATAGGAAGCAACAGCCTTGCCAGGAGAACAGGAAAACAGTGTGCTTGAAATGTCACGCTGAAATTTCATAATCAAAGTGGAGATGCTTCTGGCATGCTTCTGGTATGTTGTGTGTGCTTGTGTGGTTCCGGGTATTATATTATATCTCATCCACTATGATCCACCGTACTGTTGGATATAGGTTTTGATGTTTTTTCCCTTTGGATCTTGAGGAGAGATTTTGGAGTCTGTGATGCAGATGGTGTCTCCTTCTTGCAACACTTACAGCAGTCATGCCAATGCCTTCATACCTACTCCAAAGTTAAGAACCGCTTTTTTCAGGTGCCATTATCTTTCCTGGAATTGTGGCTAGCCTTGGTCATTCGCATGAGGTAGTTTGTGTACATTTTTTTCTGAATACCCTTCTCCATATTTTTGCAGTCTCACATCAGTACAGGTGCATAAAAGTTGACCCACAAAAGTCAGTGGCCCCTGGTTTTATATGATTTAATATACACTAGATGCAGGTGTGCCAGTCTAGCAGATATGGACAGATGATTTACTGAGTATCATGATGGATTTGCATGTATTGCTTGTATGTATATATATATGTATACATATATAGAGTCTGCGATGGATTGGCGACTTGTCCAGAATGTATTCCTGCCTCTCGCCCAATGCATGCTGGGATAGGCTGCAGCTTCCCCGCAACCCTGACCAGGAGTAAGTGGGTTAGATAATGCATGAATGAATGAATATATATAGAGTAGAGGTCATGCATAATTTAAAAGGCATGTCAGAGACGCTGTGGGATTGTGATGCCTTTGACTTTAGTTTTTATCCTTTTAATTTTGAATTTAGAAACCTAATTTGGCTCTTGAATATATGAAGTTAAACCTAAGAAAAACGGTTTATAACATTGTGCAAGTTTGATTAAAACATCACTGCACTAATCTAGCAGTCAGACTGGAAAATAGATTTTATTTGTTTTATACATGAATTTCTCCTCTCTGGAGTCTTTTACCATTTTACACCATTTTTACATTCTTTACATTTTATTTTAAGCATTTAGCAGACCTCTTACCAGACTTACAAAAAGTGCATTTATACATGATAAGACTAATCATTGTTTGCGCAAGAGATCAGTGCAGTAATACAGCAATAGACATCATTGTTGGCAGCTGCATATCGTACCTGTAACAGGTAAAGATAAAGCAGTAAGCAGTGGTGATGATGATTAGTTCATGTACAGAGTCAGTGGTAGTGGAGTCTGAAGAGGTGGGTTTTGAGTCTCTTGCGGAAGATAGCCAGTGATTCTGCGGTCCTGACCGAATGCAGAAGATTGTTCCACCACTGAGGGGTCAGGACAGAGGAGAGGCGAGACCGTGAGGAGTGGGTGCCTGTGGCCCAGAGGGATGGGATAGTCAGTTTCCCAGAGGAGGTGGAGCTGAGGGGTCTGGGTCTGGCTGGGGTGTGATGAGTGTCTGGAGGTAGGAGGGAGGGAGCAGTTCCTCTAGCTGCTTGATAAGCCAGCACCAGTGATTTAAATGTGATGCGTGCTGCGATAGGGAGCAAGTGCAGAGAGGTGAGTAGTGGGGTGACATGGGTTAACTTGGGTTGGTTGAACACCAGACGTGCGGCAACATTCTGCACTAGTTGCAGTGGCTTGATGGCGCAGGCCGGTAAGCCTGCCAGCAGGGTATTGCAGTAGTCCAGTGGTGAGAGATTTTGATTCTTTTGCCTTTCTCCACCAGGGCTAATGAGCCTGCAGGTCCGTGTGTCTGGTGAAGCTCCTGGGGGCAGGGAAGGTTAATGGCATCGTTAGCTGTGCTGGGAGTCCCTGGTGGACTTGTTTTAGTCTGAGGCCTTAGTCCATCGTAATAATGTGGCAAGCAACCCATAGTACAAAGTCTCTCTCAGGATTTACTTTTACATTTTACACTTTAGGCATTTAGCAGACACTCTTATCCAGAGCAACTTACAAGATTATTACATGGTAGGATCAATCATTGTTTGCGCAAGAGATCAGTGCAGTAATACAGCGATAGACATAAATGTGGGCAGCTGCGTATCGTACCTGTAACACAGGGAAGGGAAAGTTAGTCGATGGAAGCATATCTTAAGCATAGATACATATTACAAAATGCAGTATTTAAACATGTAAGCAGTGGCGATGATAAGAGGAAACTGTTTACCTTAAGGGGGCTTTAGTTAAGATCTGCATGACAGATATTCTCGAAAAATGATAAATAATCGTTAAATGACATTTCATTTACTTATTTGTAATTCATCATTTTTCCTGCAGCCTTTCAAAAAATGTAATAAGTCTTTTTTTAATATCCGCAGTAAGCATACTTACACGTACAGTAGAATGTAGTAATCGTTATGAAACGCTGTGATGGCAGTAATATAGATGCACAGGTAGCATGTACAGTGCTATGGCTTTATATAATGGCATATCAATTACAGGGTTTCCACAATTTTTGTGGTGTATTTACTTTACATCGCCTTTCTTTAAAAACTAATTTCAGTAAACATTTGTGTTTTTGCAGTTGTGTTGTACCAGTCACTTGTGTGCACCGTGTGTGGGTGAACCTCTTTCCTCCAAACCTAGTCACATCGCTTCAGTGGCTTAACTGGCACATATTGTTCAACACGAGAACTCTGAAGTTGATGTATTTAGCTGGAATGTACACTCTCCTGCGCCCGCCAGGCAATCTTCCAGTGAGGTAAATGGTGCTGGGATCACTATAAGAGGGTATTTCACCTTTGAGTTCCTCTCCACTACAAAAGTTTGACACTCGATGCTGTAATTCAGCACGCACAGTTAGCGTCCCACTTGGCAAGGGCCCTGGGAATCCTAGACGTGGTGCGTGTTGACCCCTGCATAGTCCTATTGTAGTACGATAATGGTTCTCAAACCAACACTACACCCCCCCACCTCCCCCCCCCCCACCCCCGCCCCCATCCATTGCTACAGCCAATCATAGACATTCCAAATCTAAAAGTGCCTAATAGGAGGGACTGCTTTGAAGTTATGTCTTAGCATTCATTCAGAACATCCCCATAGTAGCTGAGCTGAGCATTGATTTACTTTAGTAAGATGCGCTGGAGATGATGGGAATATCACATCTGTGTAATCCGAGGTGAGTGTTTACATGCTTTGCCCCTAAATCATACCAGCGATGGTTCACCTCAGGTTGTCATATCAAGTGAATAGGGATGTAAAATGACCTGCCTCAGATGGAACATAGTGATACACACAAGCGCTGCATTAGTAGATATATCTGTAACAGGGCCATACTGAGAACTACACCTGGGCAAGTACCTCTGGGACAGCAGTTAGAACAGTGGGCTGAATGGATTAAACAGCATATGGCAGGAGCCATTACTTTTCCGTCTGAAGAATTGACTTCCCCACAGCGTACACACCACACATCTTACACATACTTCACTGTCCTGATGCGTAGTGGCATCCCTGATAGCATCAGGGATACTATATCAATAGTACTCAAGATGGTGGACTCTGTATACTCTGCATTGAAAGTTATGCTCTTGCGAAATTGAACCATCACTGGAACTCCTTAGCCAAACCAGGAAGGAAGGCAGAGAGCGTAGTGTCTCTAGCGATGAATGATCTCTCGTTCCTTCTGTCCTAGGTCCTCTAGAGCCCTTTTGTTGTCCTCGGGTCAAAAAATACCCTTTTCTCAGTTTAACAGCAGTGAAAACCCCTGAAATTATTTTCTGTCAGCATGAAATTTGATGACTTCTCCTGGAGTGAACCTACCATTGCAAAAAGTGAAACATTGCCCTGTTTTATATTTGTATAAAAGCTGTACATCATCAGGGTACAAAGATTGTCACATCTATTATAGCAAAACAAAAATCAACTATGATGTGTGCTTTGTAGTAAAAGCTAATGGTGCACCCTGAATAAATACAGTCTCCCTGCGCTGTGAAGTAGGAAAAACGCAGTTATTCACCAAGTTGTTGATGAGTGACAGGTTGTTTCTTCATGCAAAATAGATTTGGGGTTTAAAATATAGTGAAGAGACTTTATCATAGGGGTGCGGCGAAGGGTGGGCCATTTTTGACCCTGTGGACACAATGAGTATACAATACAATACAATACAATACAAAAAGCTCTTATATAGCGCTATTCTTGCGAACAACCCAGGGCGAATATATAATACAGAATATGAAGATTACACAAGGGCTAGTGTTCCACTGTACCATCTCTCAGATGGATTTGGCCACAACGGCCAGCAGTCGCTCAGGTCAGGGGGTGCATTCTGTTCCCGTGCTTTTGCAACCAGCGCTCAAACAAGCAGCTCTGTTATGCTGATCAAACGCAAAGCTTGCATATCCAGTTTAAGTGTCCTCTCGGGCCCTGGCGTGAGAACAGCTCTGTTCGTTTGGGTTATTGTATGAAATTAACTGTGTGTATGGAGAGTGGGGCATGCTGCCGTTTTGAGTATGCGTCGCTATGTCAGACCCTCGCTGCTTTTGCATGTTTAAGTTGCCTTGAGAATACCGTGCATATCAGCACTTCTGAAAAGATTTGTTCTGTCTGTCTGAAAAGGTCGATGCAATTTCACTCCTTTTAGGGCTATTCATTGAATATCTTCGCTTCATTTATCCAAATGTGGTGCTAATTGTTTTTTCCCCCTGTCAATATGCCAAAACTTTTGAATCTTTAGCCTCATCTTAATTGAAGAATGTTGAGTGTGGATATTTTCTGAATATATTTTCTGAATTCTTCTCATGTCTGAAAATAAGGCAGTCTATTTATATTCAAGATGTATAATCGTCTGGTTGGAGAGAAACTTCTAGAAACTAATTGTGCATGGGGGTGATCACCATCCCATGTGTCTTTGCCTTTTCGTACTGTACAATGCTAATTAGATATGGATTAGTTTGAAAATTGTAATTCTGCCAGACTTGCGCTGATTAATACGATTGGCCATTGTAGTGTAAACACGCGCGATTCGATCAAATTAGAGGCACTCAAGCATTGTGCACCCTGGAGTAAGATGAATGATCTTCGTAATGCTGCTCTACACATGGCGGTTTTATGAATTAGCTACATTTCTTGTGCAGGGATCCTTAAAATCCCACGCGCAGGTCATCGTTAAGCACTCCGTATTGATATCAGAAATGCTTTCTGCTCAGCGCTTCCCTTTGTTCACCCGTTCATGCTGTAATGATTCAGCAATCACGCCGTTAACGGACTGAAACAGAATACCAAAATGTGCTTGAAAACATAATAATGGCTGTATCTTCAAAGGGTTTAATTGAGCAACAGGAAGCCTACATTAATCGTCAGGTTTTATATTAATCAGCCACGGGTATTTCTTAAGCGGTGTGATTTGAATGGCCTGTGTGCATTTCAATAATGATGCCAAACGGGGATTCCTTTCTGTCCTTCTGCAGTTATTCTCCACACCCAGGCTACTTTTCCTAAATCCGCTGCTGAGTTGAGATGTTGCAAATTTGAGCGGGCTCACATTGGATCTGCCTATATGGGTGTATATGTCACTAGATTAGAGAAAATGAGAGAAAATGGCACACGTAAGAGTAAAAAATCTTGCAACGCATTGTTGATTTAAAAAAAACAAGCACGTCAATGTTGAGAATATCCATTCCACCCAATTATCATATATACCCTTTTAGTATCGTATTGTCCTAAACTAAAGACAAACCCAAGCGATATGTTCTGGTTAGCTCTTTTTCTGGGCCTTTGCCACAACATTATCATTAAACTCATCATAGAAGCTTACAGTTTTCCAGTTACCATATGATAATGTTTTGAGCTGAAACTGTTATATTGCTGTGGAGGTCCCACCTGAAAACACCAACATAAAGTGTCTTAATAGGCTGTTGGGCCACCACAAGCCACCAGAATAGCTTTAATGCATCTTGGAATAGATTCTACAAGTGTCTGGACCTCTATTGGAGTGATGCAACACCATCCTTCCACAAGAAATTCAATCATTTGATCTTTTGTTGCTAGTGGTGGAAAACGCTGTCTCAGGCACCACTCAAGAAGCTCCCATAAGTGTTCAGTTGGGTTGAGATCTGGTGACTGAGACAGCCATGGCATATAGTTTATATTGTTTTCATACTCATCAAACCATTTAGTGACCACTCGTACCCTGTGGATGGGGGCATGGGGGCATTGTCATCTGGATAGAAATACTTCACCATAGGATGAAGGTGATCACTCAGAATGGCTTTGTATTTATTGACATTTACATTGCGACTCTAAGGGGTTGAGTAGACCTAAACCATGCCAGGAAAATGCACCCCATACCATAACAGAGCCAACGGAACCCTTCACCGTGGGAAACAAGTAGGCTTCGTTTTGCGTGCGCCACACATGCACTCGTCCGCTTGTTGAGAACAGAGTGAAGATGACTCATTTGACCGTATGACTCATTTTCACTTCTCAGTAGACCCCTGCCTGTGCTCATTATCTAGATTGATATTTGCAGTCAACTGATTCAGAGTTGTTTGTCTGTTTTGCCTTGCATCTTGAGTCAATGCACGGACATCACAGTCAAGGAGATTGCGATTTCGACCACAGTTTCCCCTAGATGATGATATCTTTCCCTCAGACTTCCATGCCAACTTCACCTTAGCCGCTGTTCCTCATGAAACACAATCTCCTGGGTCTCATCCTCACAGGCCTCATATTCACAATCGAATAGGGGAAAATGTAATGAGTGGTATCTATTGAGTTGATGCGATTGTCATGGCAGAACAAACATTAGTTATTTCCTTGGGGAAAACGTTATTAATTCTGTACAGACAATATACTGTACAAACCTATTTAAATATTATTACATTTACTGTGCAGTAAGTTACTTTCTTACAAATATCAAAAATAATTTATTACACTAAAAGCCTGTAGCTTCTAGGGGGAAAAAACCTTTGTGATAAACTAATGAACAGTACTACGCTGTGTTAGAACGCAAAAATGACAAATCGCACTGAATGAGTGTGATTCATAAGCAGTGGATGACCTGTGAATTGGTGAAGGCCAAGTGACGTGTTATTGCCCACATAAGGGGTGGAGCTCCCACGCGCTTTCACCAACTCACCCATGTGAAGCGATGCACTGTGTTGTTAGGTTCAAATGAGTCAGCGATTGACTCATTAGTTCAAAAGGTGCATCACGAAGCCTTCATTGACAAGCTACTGAGATTCAGCGTGCGTGCACTACGTACTGTCACTGGAGAGGGACACAGTCATTTGGTGCATTTGTAGTGAATTGCCCTGACCGTGTGCTGATTGCGACCGCAGCATTTTCTGTGAGCAGCAGACAGATGGCTCAAGTCGAGCCTTGCTCACGTAGTCAGAAAGCATTCAGCTGGCATTGTACAAAAAAGGGATGCAGGAGGGGGAAGAACAACCGCTTATAGACCTCACAGTCCGTAAGTTCCATTATCGGGGGTTTAAAATCCTGGTTGCATTCCCGGTAACATTGTAACTTTTTTACCGAGAGCGCTAGTGGGCACCTGGAAGCAAGGGCCAGTAACAGCTTTCATGGTCAGTAGGGACCAATGGCACAGCCTAAAAGGCCTTCGCCCGTTGAAATGTAAATTTTATACAGGTCCCCATAAACAGCATTTCATATTTTGTCTTTGAGGAAGAAAGCTATGAATCTATGGTAACTGGCTGCAGCAGCTGTGCACCCAGGATCAGTAATGTGAGCAAATATTGTTCGGGAGGCCACCCAGAAATCATGAATAAACATTGACCATTGAGTCTGATGGCTGACATTTAAACAGCATGAACAGTGGTTATGAGTTGGTATATTTTCACACGAGGGCTATTATTATTCATGATTTTTGTAACAGTAAGGCGATAAATAAATGTTTGCTGCTTATTTTCACTCAGATGGCCCCCTCTCCCCAGAGCCACAAGCGCATGCACTCAAGGCTTTGCGAGAATGTACCTGCCCAGTGAGGAGTAGGGCCTCTTAATTTGACTAGAGGTTGTGCAACAGCATCGCTGCACCAGAGACCAGCGCCCCACTGAGGGGAACTGCCCCGCTGAGCAGAGGGCGCGGGCGTGGGAGGGTAGCGGAGGCGAGCTGGATTAGGGCAGTGGCGCCTGACAAACCTGCCAGGATTTTTCTCTTGGCCATCTGCTCCCGGCGGGGATCAGCAGGGGGTCCGTTCTTCGATATCGGCTCACTCTCGCCAGGCTCTCAGTGTCGCGCCTGCTGCAGACAGGCCAGTCTCACTCTGACGTGCGTGCCCTTTGAAACCGACACAGCAATGCTACTCTGCTACTCTGCTCTTCAGACATAACGTGTGCGTGTGTGTGTGTGTACACGTGTTGGTATATATGTACTGGGTGTGTATGTGTATATACTGTGTATGTATGTATATGTGTCTATGTTTGTGTATATGTGCTGGCTGTGTGTGTGTGTGTGTGTGTGTGTGTGTGTGTGTGTGTGTGTGTGTGTGTTTTGTGTGTGTGTGTGTGTGTGTGTGTGTATATGTGTTGGTATATATGTAATGGGTATGTATGTGTACATACTGTGTATGTATGTATATGTGTCTATGTTTGTGTATACGTGCTGGATGTGTGCGTGTGTGTTTGTTTGTATGTACAGTACCAGTCAAAAGTTTGAGTACACCTTACATCTGGATTACGGCTAACCGGGCACTCCTTCATTCTTCAGCAAGATAATGACCCGAAACACACTTTGAAGTTGTGCAAGAAGTATCTGGTGAAGGAGGAACGTGAAGGACAACTCAAACTAATGACCTGGCCTGCCCAGTGTCCAGGCCTCAATCCCATAGAACTTGCATGGGACAAACTAGACAGAAGAGGCAAAGCAAAGCAACCCACAAGTGTCTCTGGGAATTGCTGCAGGAGAGCTGGGAAGACATGTCAGGTGATTTCCTCCTGAAACTTATTAACCAAATGGCCCATGTTTATGAGGCTGTTATCATGGCAAAGGGTGGCTAATTTGAGGAATCCAAGATTACATTTTCAATTCAATTTTCTTGAACATTGCTTTTATGTTCCTTTTGTTTATTGTTACATGCTTTTTTGTAATTTTCAAGTATTTACAGAAACATATATGGTGTAAAACATTGTCAATTATGCGATAAACCTAGTTTCCAGCAGGTGTGCTCAAACTTTTGACTGGTACTGTATGTACATTATGCATTTTCTATATATGTCTGTGTGTGTGCTTTTGTTTGTGTGTGTGCACTATGCAATGTTTGTGTACATGTTTGTATATACAGTACCCTCCAAAATGATTCATGCCCTTGTTAAAAATGAGCACAGACGGAATCTGGGGTTCTGTCCCAGGCTGTCTAAAATAAACAATATAGTTGATGAGTAATATTTTACTCTCCAAAAAAGGGGAAATTACATTATTTTATAGTAATGTAATTACTCAGAGACTGCCCTCTTCAATTCAAACCACAAATGTGTGTGGTCAGTTAACCATTGCTTGGTTGAGTTTGAGGTATGCTTGGGATCAGTGTCTTGCTGAAAGATTGCTTGTGGATAAGGTTCAGCGCCCTGACAGACAGAATCAGGTTTTTCAGTCAAAATGTCTTGGTACTTGTGGAGTCCATGATCCCATTGATCTTAGCAAGAGCCCAAGGTCTAGTAGATGCAAAACAAACCCATAACATCACATACCCATCACCATATTTCACTATAGGTATGATATTTTTTCAGCATAAGTGTCTTCTGATGCCAAAGCCACTGCTGGTGTGCATGGCCAAAAACCTCAGTCTCATCTGACAATAGCACCCGGTTCCAATCGGAGTTCCAATGCCATTGAACAAAATCCACATGCTTATTTTTTGTCGATTTCCCTCAATAGAGAATATCTCATGCCGTGGTTTGAATTATATCATTTCTACATTACTTGGTAACTGTATAAATTAATGATTCTACTGTACCTTGTATTTTAGTGAACAAAATTAAAATTGGGTCACCGTTGTCTTAAAGCTGTATGCTACCGTAACTGTCATTAACTTGAAAGGGGAAAGATATGATCACTTGGACACCCTAATGGAAAAATAATGAGAAATGTTTTTAAAAAAACCTGTATATATGTGATCATATGTGAATACCTGTGAAGTAAATGTGACAACAGGTAACAATACGTGGTATACATATGATTTCCATCTGCAGAAATAATGTGATTTTCCCTTAAGGTCAGAACTACATTTCCACAAAACAACTGCAGTCCAATAGGACATATACCTCATCGTAATATTGCTAATGTTATTTGTGTTGATAGTGTACCATTTAAAACGGACCCGCTTGCACTTAGCCCGTGCTCAGTGTACATACAGTACATACATCACCGCGAGCCCTGTGATATACAGGCGTGCTGAGACGCCCCGCGCTGCCACACGCGAGCCTGCGTGTTCTCTTCCCGGGACAGATTTACAGCCGGGCTCGGCTCTACTCGCTCGCTGTTATTGAAAAATAATGGCCACGCGATGGCCTTACGTAACTCACAGCCTCCCGCCCTCGCAGGGGGCTGAACATCGTCGGTTGCCAAGCGATCGCTGTGCTAGCGCGTCGTTCCCCGTACGGCTGATTGCGAGATGGAAAAGACAGACAGACGTTCTTTGGCTGGAACAACAAAGGACAATAGACCTGCTGCTGGGGAGTCAACTTCCACATAAAGTAGCTATTGTGGATTGTGCTAGGAGTGTATTTATTTATTTATTTAGTGTTTCAAAGGTCCTTTGAAGACAGAGTGTGTCTCCCACAGACTGACAGACGTGGTCTTTCACTGGGCTTAAAAGGCATGGTATTTTTAGCGAGGTACAGTATGATGTGCCAGGGGCGCTTCCAGCCAGTAAGTCCCCTTTGATTCGCCAGAGATCCGGTCGAAACCCAACAACCACGTGGGGCCATTTGGCGTCTGGGTCAAAGGAGCACATCACATTTTCAGTGCCGATGTTTGAAATCGAATCACTGTCGTCTCTTTTGAGACGGCTTTTGTCTGTGATGAAAGGAAAGCTTATGGCTGATGTTTGCAGTTTGCCCATACATAATGAATGCCCTTGTTTTGGAGGGGACAGAGGAACCTAAACCTTTTTCATTTAATGTAATTAACATGTGTCGTTAGCTTGCGCTAATGGCCCTGTTGTTTTGGCACAGCTCCAGCGCTTGAAACAAAAAGATCCAACATCACAACCCCTATTACTGTACCCAAATGCATTTACATGCTGATACATTCTAATAGCTAAACAATACAAACTGCTTGTGTGCTTTTACATTTAAGCATTTAGCGGATGCTCTTATCCAAAGCGACTTACAAGATGTGCATTTATACATTGTAAGATCAATCATTGTTTGCGCAAGAGATCAGTGCAGTGATACAGCAACAGACATCATTGTTGGCAGCTGCACACCTTACCTGTAACACAGGGAAAGAAAAGGTTAGTAGATTTATTTTATTTGTATTTTTTTAGGACAGTATTAAACATAGGTACATATTACAAAATGCAGTATTAAACATGTAAGTGCTGATGACACTTGCTGATGAACACAAAGCTTCACAATATACAGGCTTTTGACTTTGTCCAGGTATTTTCTGGTGCTAATGTGCCTCAGTGAAACAGGCTGTCTGTCAGAGTTGAGGCAGACCTTCAGGTTGCCTCCACCGAAAAGCACACAAGGAAAACCTTTGGCTCTTCACTTTAAAATAGACCCACATCTTTGGTCATGGATTGAGTTATGTATGGATAGATGTATCTTTCCTTCCTGGAATGAAAGTTGTCTTTGATTATGGATTGAGTTGTTCTCAGTTGTGAATCAAGATGTAATTGGTAACAGATTGAGTTATCTTTTGTTGAGTTATCTTCAAATGATGTATTGGTGGAGTAAGAAACAAGGTTCCATTCCAGTCCCCCAGTTTGCCCTAGATGAGGAAGATTTCTGCTGGATCATCCTTCTCAAAAAAAAAGATTGTATTATTTGTCCTTATATTAACTACAGACAGTGTGTAGGCAGCATTTCAAACAAACTCTGATCCTGAATTATTGGGGTTGAGTTTCCAAGGATTTCGTCACTATAGCAACGTCCAGTGGGACATTTTTGGCTGAAAGAGCAGTGCTGTTTGAGGGAAGTCTTGTCCTTTTCATCTAATCTATCTATTACCTATAACCTAGTTTCTATTTATATTTTTCTTAAAAATGGGTTTGATGAAAGTGCTGTTTTATTGTAGCCTGGTGGACAGTGAGGATCATGTTACTGTGTTACTGACTACTGAATACTGAAAACTATTTTCTTTCCCCTAATATTTGGAGTGGAACTTTTTCCATTGCTACAATATTTTTTCATTAAGTTTCCACATTTACAGTAAGGAATTGCCTCCATTTTCTTAATCTCTCTCTCTAGATGGTTGGTTGTGATGAGTGCTCTGAAGAAAAGTATGAGACTGTCACACTCGCAGTGGAACTGGAATGTAGGTTGCTCACTGACACGTGATTGTCAACCTGTCAACCAGCCAACATTTATGTCTATCGCTGTATTACTGCACTGATCTCTTGCGCAAACAATGATTGATCTTACCATGTATAAATGCACATCTTGTGAGTCGCTCTGGGTAAGAGCGTCTCCTAAATGCCAAAAATGTACATGATTCCTCTGACCCTTGATTGGACTTTTTTTCCAAAATGTTGTGAATTGAGAGACATTTGCATGTAAATAAGGCATTAAAAGCATGTTGAAGTTGAGCGTTGCGTAGGAATCAAATGACACTGTCCAAATGGCAGCCGAGGGGAAAATATATTTGATTTGGTGAGTTGATTTGACATCCCATTAATTCAAATATGTAATGATTTTAGCCTAGGGGGAAAGCATATATTTTCAAAATTATGATTTCAAGGTTTTTATTCCGAGCTTGTGTTCTTCTGGGAAGCATTGATTAAATCAGATCCACTCCACAGCAACATTATAATATTCAGATGAAATTCAGTGGATGCCACATTGATTGCATTCTCTTGTAAAGGTATTTTAAATTCTATTAACAAATGTGCAGGGATCTGCATCTCCCTCAAGTAAACTCCTGTGTCTGTGCAGAGTACATATCCTCACTGCCAGCTCTCTCTCTCTTATTAATTAAGGCATCCTATGAAAATGATCTAAATTAAGGTCGTCTTTTATTGGAAATGGTCTGTGGCCAAACCTGGACATTCCACAGACTCAGTTCAGTTCGATCCAGTTCTTCGTCTCTAATGTCGAATGTCAAATGTAATTAAGTTTTCCTTTACTTCAGAATTTACACAACATACTGAGTTTGGCAGCTAACAACAATGCTTTGTAAGAATATAAAACTATTAGTTTGAACATGTACTAAACTTAGGAGTTAAGCACAAACTGCGAGTTTGGTTACATGCATATAGCCTTAGCGTGAGAAATTGGCTTAATTTTACAATTCAAAACCTGTCACCAGGTCCATTGTATCAGTAACACGTGCGCACACCCATGTTTACGATGGCGTTTCGTGGTCGAATGGCTTTATGTTAGCCGTAACTCGTCAGCCCCCTGAAAATCCAAAGCCGCAGTGCTGCAGTCATTGAGAGATTCTGTGCAGCGTTTAGGCCAAGCCAGACGCTGAGACTGTCGTGAATAGGAGCAATCCTGGCGCACGTTGGAGGGGCACTAAAAATAGTCCTGCGAGAGGAACGATAGAGAAGTTATCGGGCGCTGTTACAGTTCCGCTGACTCAGCAGTGTTCTCCTTCAGTTGTTCTGAAGCTGCGAGGTGCTGGGAGCCCTTACGTCTGTGGCAATGAGACTTCACTCCTGCCCATTTTGGAAAGCAGCGAGTTTAATTTGTTTAAATTCACGCCAGCCTGTCACCGCTGCCTTTAAAGCAAGACGCTATTTAAGGAACAGTGAGGCAGCTTGCCTGAGCGCAATAGTTTATCCCTCATTTTTAGAATGTGGTGCAGTGTAGTATAACAAGAGGCCACAGGTAGAAATGAGTTAAAGGCAAATTCTGCACGGGTATTAGGACGTTTTTGTTTTAACACAAAGAGTTGTCAATGCCTGGAACAGCTTGCCAGACCAGGGAGTATATATACATATGATATATAATAACAAAAAATAATATTCTTTTATACTGATATTTTTTGTTCAGAGAAAAAGATTTTGTTAAACAAGTTATATTTTCTTCCCCAAAAGAGGTGTCACAATTATTCACACCCCTGATTTCAGTACTTTGTGCACCCACAAAGATATACAACATTCAGAGAACAGTCTGACATGATGGAAGAGTATTTGTTAAGGCTGAATACATCATAAAAGTAAGCCATAAAAGTAAGCCCTTGGACTTGGTAACGAGTTTGACCTCGTCAACGCCTAAACTGTTCCCGTGCCTTCCTCCAAAGGCTCGGTGATTTGCCATTTGTCAGATTGGAGGGGTCAGAGGCCTGCCTTCCGCTATTAAGGAAGACAACTGCTCATTACAGATTAGCGGGTCGGGATTCCCCATTATTGTAGGGGCGTGATTTGTTGAGGGATGCCTGTCGTGGGGCCCATTGGAAGCACAGTATATTAGCCAGCAACAGCTGTTGCCAGAGGCACCTGCCAGGAAATTGCTAAGGTGCCAATGCACATTCTGTTGGAACAGTGGAACAGTAAGGCGCTTTTACACAACGCTGGCTTTATTTAAGTCACTTTCACACTGTGTGGTGTTGCCAGGGCCCATTGATGACACAGTGCCTCTTGCTTTATGAAGAGAACAATGAGGAAAAACACACGTATGGTTTGCAGCGTATTCGATTGAGCGCGTGAGCTTTCGGTGTCTGCCGTTATTGTTCCACCGGAGGGGTTACCTGGGTGCCCCCGAGGGTGGGCACATGGCACTGAGCTAGAGTTCTTTTCAGTCCATTCTGAAAGGCCATCTACCATCAGGGATTGGTCTTGAATGGAGGAGTTTGCGCTCTGATGGGGCAAAAGTTGAACATTTCCAACTCACACCGTAGCAGCTCTTGCCATATATATTTTTAAAGATTTTGTTTAAAAAAACAAACCAATTTTCTCCAAATTTAGTAGCCAATTATACCCTGTTTTCATGTCAGCTACCCACCCCCTCGTATTGCTCTTGCCATATTTTTGATTAATTTTGTCACATTTCGAATATCTCTGCCTATAGGGCCCCTAAAGCTCACACATGACTCAGAATAAACATCAGCCCCTTCCCTGTCCTCCCTTGCCGTGTGGCCTTTACAAGTTGACTTTAATGAAAGAAAATGGATGTCTGTCAGCCGGGCCCTGCATTGGGGATCAGACTTTCCCCTCTCCCTCTCCAGGGAAGAACACATATCAGGGGGAGTTTATTGTGATGCCGTTTGCGGCTCTAGGCGCGGGAATGCAAATGTTTACGCACACTGCTCCGCTTTCGCCTGGGGAAAATGCAAACAGAACACACCGCAGTGCTGTGTTTGAGCCGTGGAACCTAGGAAGGCTTTTAGTTGTCCACTTCTCCAGCTGCAAGTGAAAACGGAAATCTCGCAGAGCATTTACATTTACATTTACATTACAGGCATTTAGCAGACACTCTTATCCAGGGCGACTTAAACAGTTTACATTTCTTTACGTGCAATCCATTTATACAGCTGGATATTTTACTGAAGCAATTCAGGTTAAGTACCTTGCTCGAGGGTACAACGGCAGTGCCCCACCTGGGAATTGAACCTTCGACCTTTCGGTAACAAGCACAGCTCCCCAACCATTATACTACACTGCTGCCCTACCTGCAACATGCAACATGGCAAAAATCTCTGCTCCCCCTCCCCCTTCCCCTCACCTACCTTGGTTAAATTGGCCGGAGGCTGGAAATATGTTGGCGACCGGTTAAATTGGGGGAGGGGGTGAAAGCGTTTATTTACCTTACGTAAGAAAATGGATTCAAATGTCTGTAAACATTGTGGAGGGAACAGATTAAAGATCAGGTCAGACGTGTGGGCGATACTGTGGAGCGAGGCGTTGCATCTTTGGTTCGATCGTTTATTCATGACTCCTGGGAAGCCAGTTCTTTGTGACCGTGGAGTGCTTGATTTGGCGGTGGGGAAAGGACTTGCGATTGTCATTATGGGAGAATTATGGAAATGAGGTACTGATTACGACGCGTGATTACTGTTGGGTGATTGGATTGATGAAGCCCAGTGCTAAAGTCCCAGGTTAAACCCAAAGAGAGAGAGAGGGAGGAGAGAGAGGGGGAGGGGAGAGAAATGAGAAGGAGACAGTGTGTGAGTGAGAGAGAGAGAGAAATGAGAAGGAGACAGTGTGTGAGTGAGAGAGAGAGAGAGAGAGAGAGAGAAATGAGAAGGAGACAGTGTGTGAGAGAGAGAGAGAGAGAGAGAGAGAGAGAGAGAAGAGAAATGAGAAGGAGACAGTGTGTGAGTGAGAGACAGACAGAGAGAGAGAGAAAGAAGGAGAGGATTGAGAGGCAGAGAGAAGAGAGAGCAAAGAGAGGTGGAGATGAAATGACGGACGGAGGAGAGTGAGAGAAATACAGTGAGAGTTAGAGAGAGATAGAGAGAGAAGGAGAGGGAGACAGAGGGAGGAAGTGAGTCAGCGCAGGAGAGAGAGCGTGATAATGTGTCTGAAGATAGAATGAGTAAAGGCCTAATGGAAGAGCAGCCATTTCCTCCTGTCTAATCTCTACACTGAATAAAATCACTCTGGCCAATTCCAGTTCCTTCCCTCCTGGCGTTCAGACTGCCATTTGTCAAATGCTCATCCTTGTGCACAAAATGCATTTAATTGTTCACGACAATGAGCATGTTGCAATGTGCAGACACAACAGCTCATTTGTAAAATAACAACCAAGACATGATCACTATTTATTTTCGGTGAGATTATTTTGGTGTTGGTGACATTTACTAGATGGTTGAATGGATCATTCAATCCCATTCGTTTTGATTGGCTGGGGTACCTCAGTTGTAAAAAAGGGGTAAATAAAAAAGTATTAATAAAACACACTGTGTGGTAAAAGGGCTAAATATCCATGCACATGTCTTTTATGAGTGCAGAATTACCCATGTCCTTGCTCAGTATTAACATCATTTACGGCCCAAGCCTGACATGATGGGCTTTTTGTTACAAGGAACAGACAACTGTGCCTTCCCCTACTAAATCAACCTTCCGTTTTTTTTAACCATGAGGAGATGAGTTGTTAACGGAGGTGAGAGACAGTCCTATATTTAGCCGTCGCTGTGAAAGCATTGGTATTTCATCTTCAGCCATGTTGAGGCAAGGCCTCTGCAGCTGCGGTGGTCGAAATGAGGGGGGTCTGGGGGGGTCCGGGACCACTCATAAGCCACAAGGGAGCCCCCCATTAGAAATACATTTTTAAGCTTGGGGGGGTCCCATCTTTATTTTGACATCTTTTAACAAATGGGAGTCAAAGAGGACATTATAACTACTGTATATAGAAGCAACCAATGGAAATGGTCTTTAGAAATTCTTTAAGATCTGTGGGTTCTGTTAGGCCAAAATGTGCCCGGCTGCCAAAATGTGACCGGGTTGCATCACCCGGGTTGCGTCACAATAGCTTCTTAAATTCAAATTAAGTCAAAAGTAGCTATGCTAACTCAGTACAAAGGCGCTACACCAGTCAAATGTGTGTCAAATATAACACGATTTCTTAATTTTTAATGAAAAGTCAAGGGGTTTAATACCATAATTTATTGCCAGGAAGTAGCCAAATATTCAGTGGCCCATGTGGTTTGAAGGTGTTCACCGTATTTCTACGTGAGAGGACATTATAAAATATACATTATTAAAGCCATTTCTGAATCATTTTTGTCCACCAACTAATAGTTTGTTTCTCAAACATTAATTAAATTTCTTATTTTAAAAGTGTAAATGACAATTTTTCAAAAACTGAGTGATCTGACAGGCTGCTATGCTATCGATTGCCATGTGAGCTAGCTATGATGTAAAAAAATAAAGATAATTTGTTTCAATGTAGCCATATAGTAATGAGAGAAACAAACAAATGTGTGCATGCTTGCACATAAGTACATGCGTATGCATGTGGATTATTGATCTGGGGGACCCCCCAAGAGCCATTGGTCATTTCTTATACTGCCCAGCTGGAGCAGTGTGTAATTGTTTTCTAGAACTTCCTGTCCGAGGCTGAGCAGTTACAGAGGCACCTAACCTTCAAAGAGGCCCCAGTTGTGTGTCCGCTTCATCACTGGCTAGTTGCTGTCCATCAGAGATGCACTAATATCATATAATATAATATAATATATGCCATTTAGCTTTTCTCCGAAGTGACTTACAGTAGTGAATGCATAAAGTTTTCAGCATATGTGGCCCCAATGGGAAATGAACCGACAACCTAAGCATTGTCAGTGCCATGCTGTACCTACGGAGCCACACAGAACCACTAATGGGGTGGCGTTATACAGATATGATGATCTATTTCTGATCCCTAGGTCATTTCAATGACAACGTTGGCAATGACAGTTATCTTTCCTGTTGCAAACACATTACATTCCTGTGCTCACCTTTTTACCCATCGCTTTATCAAAGTTGTTTCAGTGGTATTTCTGCAGCATTAAAATTTTGCACGCATCGAAGAGGAAGAGACAGAGAGAGCAAGAGCATTTTCTTACGCTTCCTTGTGCCTGCAGCGAGCAATATCCCCTTGCTCACTGGCCCGGTTAGCCTCCATTTGCAGTCAACATTTTGATTCCTGATTAACATATTGGGTTTCAGAATCGATCCCTGACGCACTTTGAGAATCGGATCACTCCAAATTATTTAGGGAAAGAGAAACAAATACGCACTCACGGGAATCGAATTCTGGGATGAAATCAATAGACTGTTTTTGAGCTGGAGCGTAATAAAAGGGACCCGTATATCTTATTCCCTTTTTCTCGTTTTATCAACCGCTTGCTGGATGTGACTTTTTTTGCTAATTCTTAAAATAGATAAGACAAACATTTAGGTTGAGGTCATGCAATAAGTCTGACTGCTCTACAAATGTAGAAGCGTTGAAACACTTCAGTTTGTCAATGGTCTGCAATTAGGCGATGATTCACATATTTGAACACGAAGCCTGAATAACACAGTGGAAATTACATTTTTGCATTTACATTTTTGACATTTAGCAGACGCTCTTATGCAGAGTGACTTACAAGATGTCATTAATGCGTGGTAAGATCGATCATTGTTCGTGCAAGAGATCAATGCAGTAATACAGCAATACGGGCAGGTGCATACCATGCCTGTAACACAGGGAAAGAAAAAGGTTCGTAATTTTTTAGCATTGGACATAAATACAAAATATGAAATACAATATTAAACATGAAACCAGTGATGATGACAATTAGTTAAATGTACAGAGTCAGTGGTAGTGGAGTCTGAAGAGGTGGGTTTTGAGTCTCTTGCGGAAGATGGCCAGTGATTCCGCAGTCCTGACTGACCGCAAGGAGCTGCTGCCGGGCGCCCGGAGGGATGGAACAGTCAGTTTGCCAGAGGAGGCAGAGCGGAGGGGTCTGGCTGGGGGTGGAGGGTGTGATGAGTGTCTGGAGGTAGGAGGGAGCGTTTCCCCTAGCAGCTTGATAAGCCAGTGATTTAAGCTTTATGCGTGCTGCAACAGGGAGCCAGTGCAGAGAGGTGAGTAGAGGACAAAGCTGTAAAAGTAAATGGAACAAAGGCAGCTTCCCGGTGACCATTTTTCTGCTCACCAAGGACTGGACCCATTTCAGTGCTTTCACTTGGCGTTCACTGGGAAAACTGCCACCATATACGTTCCAAAACTATGTTTCATGGGTCAGGCTCAATTGAGGATATAATATGCCAAGAAAAAGATTGAAAATGTACAATCTAGCTGGATTAGAATTATTCAGCTTCTTTCTACCTGGAATCCTAAAAATGTAAAAAAACTATGAAAAGTTTAATTCCATTTATCAAATGGCACTAACCAGCATTTTCCATTGTAAACTTATTTATGGTAAAATATCTGGGAACTCTGTATATAAATCATACGACTGATATTAATGTAGCAAGAAAAATGAATAAATTATGATGAATGTTCAAAAATACGTATAGTCTATCAGAGTGAGTTCTTCTGAATAAGGCATTATGCCTTGCTAATATATGTTACTTGTTTTTGCTGTTCGTTGTTCACAAGATCTTCTACTTGAGATCCACGCGCCATGCACAAAGCACCATGTTATCCTTAATTCTGTATGACGAATTTAAGCAAGTACATGGAGTGAATGGTTTTTGACATTTACAATACGTTTAAAACATAGCACTTTCATAAGTACAGCACACATACAGTCAAATTTAAGGACAACAATATGGCTTTAGATTAGATTGAATAGGTTTCCCATTTCCCATTTATGGTTTCCCTCCCATCCAAGCCTTTATAGTAAACTAGTTTTCCTTTCTCCTAGTGAAGGAAAATGACTGTCTCTTCAGGGGTAATAAACTTGCTCTAAGATAAGGTAGTGGTTACTATAGGGGGTAATGAAATTGCTCAAAGATAAGATAGTGGTTACTATAGGAGTTAATACAATTGCTTGCTCTAAGATAAAGATAATGAAATTGCTCAAAGATAAGGTAGTGGTTACTATAGGGGTAATGAAATTGCTCAAAGATAAGATAGTGGTTACTATAGGGGGTAATGAAATTGCTCAAAGATAAGATAGTAGTTACTATAGGGGGTAATAAAATTGCTCTAAGATGAGATAGTGGTTACTATTTTACCATGTGATTTATGGGTCTCTGTGCAAGGCATACTAATGCAAATGACAATGAAATGACCATAAAGTTGAAATGTATTTGCCTACAAGGTCTATAAATGTGTGTATATAAAATGCAGTGTGCTTTAACCACCCCGGTCATGGCTACACTGTGTGCTCTATTGCCTCTATGGAATCATTGACACCCATGCCAACCATAATGAACAGCAAGCAGAGATTGCTCTCTGAACTATGATAAATACTTAAAATGTATGTCATTTCATTGTCATTTCCATTAGTATGCCTTGCATAGGGACCCATAAATCACATGGTAAAATAGCCCATTTGTCCTCAAGTTTTGAGGCAGTTGTCAGTTTTAATAAGTACATTGCAATGAATAATTCAGATTGCTCTGAATTCATATGTGTGTCTGTGTGTGTGTGTGTGTTTATAATTAATCAACCTTCTTGCTGTCTTTTTACCTCCTTGCTCTCCTAAATCATGATTTGTGCGCATATTAATGGCTTTGCACATGTTGATAAAGTATTCTGTGCAATGCCTCATTGTAATGTCAAAGAGGAGCAGGATACATTTGAACTGTGAAGTAACAGAACCTCAATATAAGTCTGGCATGTACTAATTGGAAAAGTGACACCATGAAATGTAATTAAGCCCAGAACAATTATTTTGTATGAGATTGTAAGATTGAACATACTTTTTAATAAAGATTGAACATTATTAAGAAATATTTCATAGTTAGCTGAGTGAGGATATTGTGATTACCCCATTATTCCTGTCACTTGAGTGACCGGAAAGAGGAAGCAGGAATTTGCAGGTCAGTCATATTAAAGACAGCCAGCAAGATGCTATTAAGCTTGGTTATCAGAACAAGAGGCCACAGGTGGAAATTAGTTAAAGGCAAATTCCGCACGGATATTTTTTCACAACTTTCACAAAGTTTTTCTTTACCAGAGAGTTGTCAATGCCAGGAACAGCTAGCCAGGTCGGGTAGTAGAGGCAGAAACACTTCGGCTATACACTTCAATTCCTGGCTAGATGCAGTACTAGATACTCTTTAGATTAGGACACGAGGAGCCTAGATGGGCTGAACGGCCCGTTCTTGTCATTATGTATTCTTATGTTCTTATGTTCTAAGCTGCAACACTTTTATATGTTGTGTGCCATTATTCTGTCCCCCGAGGCTACAGAATCTACAAATTGATGCACAAGGACGATTATAGCGTTTGACGGTTATCCTGTGAATTAAGCATTATGTTTTATTTGATATTGAATTTTTGCCTGGAAGCATTGTCCTCTTCCGCCACTTAAAATACCATAGCACAAAAGCATTATCCTCTCCGGTCGCTTAAAATAAAGTAATACAGCCAATCAAAGCCAGGGGTGTTAAAACAATTAAGGGTCTGTGACTCAAGAACTGAAGCTCTTCAAACATCTTCGACCTTTCCTGATACATTCAGCGTTCATCATTTTGTCAAGATCAAAAGTCTTAAGCTAATATTTGCTTTCGGTTAATGAGAGGCAAACTAGCTTCAGCGTTGGGTAGTAATTAAGCGGTTTGATTGGCCTTGTTGCTGTGAGCTAATGACAGTTTAGCATATGCATGAGGCAGATTGCAGCTAGTCCTTAGGGCTGATACCGCGTTGGCAGAAATGTGGGGGAAAGATTCTGTGGAGAGCTGGGGCCAGGCCCAGATACCAGAACAGTGAACACAAGTCTATCCCTTTGAGAATTCGTGAAGTTAGCCATGTGAAACCGTTCAAGAAAGCAAAGTAGCCGCTGTTTGGCGCATACATTAGCCCTTATATGAACTAGTGTTTAGAAGCAAATCATCACCAAGGAGAATCTCCCTCTGCGATGTTAATTCTTGCGATATTACTTGATATGATTTTTTGCTTCTGTTCTGATGAACCACTGTTACATTTTACAGCATTGAGGCGGGGGGTGGCAGGTGCGACTGCCATGACAGATGGTGAGGGGATAGAAAAAGGTAAAGAAATGGTGTTTCAAGCAGCCTCGGGGCGGTCAGAAACGAAACAAAATGTAAACACAACAGTCAAACTGAACTGTAAACAAAAAGAGGGAAACTGAAACAAAAAGCATCTTATCTAGCCTTGCTTTCCCCCATGTCCAAGAGGTTCTCCTCCTAGGCATGGCAGGCTGTGTATGTGGCCTAACAAAGGCTACCGGCAACGCCTGAGCGGACTGCTGATCAGCCGGTGTGTGAGGCTGCTGTGGCGAGGAGGACAAGCCCTCGGGCACAGACAGACCACGAGCAGACTAAAGGCGGCCCGTCAGCCAGACAGGTTGCTTTTTCACAATAACGCTGAGACCGTCTCTCCCTGAGCAACCCTTCGGACAGTTACGTGCCATCCCGCAGGGCCCCAGCACATTGCAGGCGCTGGCATAGACTGGGTTTGATTCTGATTGGCAGGGCGCATCATTGCCACGGGAAACATTTTTTACATTTACATTTTAAGCATTTAGCAGACGCTGTTATCCAGAGCAAGATGTGCATGAATGCATGGTAAGGTCAATAATAGTTTGCGCAAGAGATCAGTGTAGTAATACAGTAATGGACATCATTGTTGGCAGCTGCACACCGTACCTTTAACATGGGGAAAGAAAAGGTTAGTAGATTATTTTAAATTTTTAGGACAGTATTAAACATAGATACATATTACAAAATGCAGTATTAAACATGTAAGCAGTGGTGATGACAATAAGTTAAATGTACAGATTCAGTGGGAGTGGAGTCTGAAGAGGTGGGTTTTGAGCCTCTTGCGGAAGATGGCCAGTGATTCCGCGGTCCTGACCGAGTACGGAAGATCGTTCCACCACCGAGGGGTCAGGAAACAGTGCCTCACCTGGATGCTCCATCAGAAAGGCCTGCCTTTGAAAGGCCAAGGTTATAGCGATGCTTTAAATCAAGCAGACCTTCTGCTGGTAATGTGATGTCATTGTTGCTAGTCATATCTTTGTCCATGAAGAATCAACCATGCTTTTTGAACTTGTGAATTTGAATTCAAAAGTGTCGCTCTGTAAGAAAGGGCAGGTATCAGGTATATGAGAATAAAATCACTTCTGCTTTGGATAGCCTTTGTAAACATCCACTAAACATGGTTGCATGACAAGCCAGCATAACCATCATCCACCATGTGTTAATCTGATCATATCCTTCTGAGAGAAGCACTCAGATCACAATAAGTAAATACACTAGTGATAGATCTTGAAAAAGATCACTATGATGTAAAACCACAGAGATTATGTAGTCATTAGAAAGTGCAGTCAATAGGCCGGCGGTTAGCGTAGAGGTCTAACACACCGCATCTTGGCTGGTCAGATGCGGTGTGCGCTGCTTCAAAACCAGACCGGCCCTGGCCGTTAGCCCCAATCAGGGGCGGCATTTGGCTGTCCGCCCCAGGGAGAAGGGGAAGGGTGAGCCAGCTCGAGTTCAAGGGTGTCTCCAGAACGTGAGTGTACAAATTTTGTCTCAAAGGAAGTAGAGTTCGCTGCCCTCTGAGAATTAGCTTTCCTCGTAGAGACGAGCCGAGGTGAATCAAAATAAATAGAGGGTATAATTGAACACCGAATTGGGAGAAAAACTGGAAAAAATCTGAAACAAATACAAAAATACATATTAATCCCTAGGATGACTGCACGAGGCATTTCTTTCTTATCTTCCTTATCTATTTAATAGTTGAACTGGAGTTGAGGTGATAGAACTTTCAGTTTAATAATTCAGAAGTAGAATTTATTGTAAATTGTTGGTTGATATCTTACTTGCTGTAAATGTTCTTTGGGGGTTGCCCACTAGCTCCACCTTTGAAAATATTTGCTTTACTGTACATTCAGTACTTGCAGTACTCACGCAACATAATATACAGTAAGGTGTAGGATGTTTGTTCACCTTTGGGATTTATTCATAGCTAAAACAAATACACACAAATCAGCGCTACGGTGAACATGGCGATTACTGTCACATTTTGTTCAGCAATTGAGTTTTGTGAGAGTTTGCTTCACACTGTGTGCGTAAACGATGCATGTCTCTGGTCTTCTGCGCACATTTCAAGCTCCACAGTTCATTGTCGGGAAGTAAGCTTTAACAAGCTTTATCCACAGAAGAATAAACCTTGGAGTCTTTAGTGTACTGAACCTCACCACTGGAGAGACAGCAGTGAGGGAGCAATATTTATGCTTCACTCGATGAAGAATCTGTGGTGCTAGGACTCTGTTTGCTTTTCTAAAAAGACTGGATGAAATCACAATCTGTCATGCCCATAGATTTGTGATTTTATATTAGCCTTGCAGCAAATTGCACTTATATGAGACTACTGTCTTGTATAACAGTGTCCTACCAGTGCTTTCTGTAGATTGGCTGTGAGAGAGTAAGGCCTCTATCCTAACCATAATCTTAAGACCTTAAGAGTGTTTGTGTCCTAAACAACATTCTAAATTCAGTGGTGGCTGAAAGGAATGAGAAGGCAAGGTTGTGTTAAAACACTGAACAGCGTGATTTAGATTTTTTAGGACAAAGTCCACTGCACACAGATTATATCTGGGCTTGTGGGCGTAAGAGCAAATATACAGCTCACTGCAGTCAGCTTTCGGTTCCAACCACTAAATACAGACACCTCTTCATTTGTCAGCTGTAAAGAGAGGCTTTTTCCTGAGGTTTAAGTTTACCCAGCTGGGGAATTGGGGGAAACATTCAAGGAGAAAGTGAAAGGAAGTTTGATTGCGAGAGACCTGTTATTTTCAGTTTATCTGTGTGTGCAACTGAACTAAGATACAGACACCTGTCACACAGCAAAATACGTAAGCCTACTTAAGAAACATGAAACTGTGACTTTCAATAATTAATAACCGCCATCATTCCCCTGTGCTTGCCTAATTATTAAACTATTTGCTCTCTTTCCAAACATTGGAACTGAATTGAAATAGAATAAAATACTCCATAGCTTGTCTCATCGATGTAATTGTTCAGAGGGTATCCCCATTTTGTTAGTTAATAATTATCTACTAAATTGTTTTATAATATCTTCATGTGTTTGTTTATTTATTTTTGTAGTTTGCTGTCAATCACTTTGTAAATCCATAGGAGAAAAAAAGAATAACTGCCTTTGAATTTAGCATAATATACATATAGAGGGAGAGATTAGAGAGAGAGAGAGAGAGAGAGAGAGAGAGAGAGAGA
The DNA here is from genome assembly GCA_029706075.1 of Aldrovandia affinis. Taxonomy (NCBI): domain Eukaryota; kingdom Metazoa; phylum Chordata; class Actinopteri; order Notacanthiformes; family Halosauridae; genus Aldrovandia; species Aldrovandia affinis. Next base: position 1,126,982 of record JAINUG010000147.1, read on the forward strand.
GAGAGAGAGAGAGAGAGAGAGAGAGAGAGAGAGAGAGAGAGAGAGAGAGAGAATGAGAGACAGAGAGAGAGCTGGCAGTGAGGACATGTGCCAGCACAGACACAGGAGTTTACTTGAGGGAGATGTCGATCCCTGCACATTTGTTAATAGAATTTAAAATACCTTTATAAGAGAATGAAATCAATGTAACATCCACTGCATTTCATCTGAATATTATAATGTCACTGTTCTATTCACACGTGGAGTGGTTCTGATTTAATCAATGCTTCACAGAAGAACACAAGCTCAGAATAAAAACCTTGAAATCATAATTTAGAAAATATATGCTTTCCCACTAGGCTAAAATCATTACATATTTGAATTAACGGGATGTCAAATTTGTTCGACCCACCCAATCAAATATATTTCCCCCTCTGCTGACTGGATGGTGTCATTTGATTCCTAGGCAACACTCAACTTCGACATGCTTTTAATGCCTTATTTACATGCAAATGTCTTTCAATTCACACAAAAAAAAAGTTTAAGTCTCCAATCAAGGGTCAGATGAATCATTACATTTTACATGTACATTTTTGCCAGTTAGGAAACACTCTTACCCAGAGCGACTTACAAGACATGCATTTATACATGGTAAGATCAGTCATTGCTTGCGCAAGAGATCAGTGTACTGATACAGCGATAGACATCATTGTTGGCTGGTTGACAGGTTGACAATCATGTAGCAGATGAACAACGCACATTCTACTCCCACTGCGAGTGTGACAGTCACATACTTTTCTCCAGAGCACTCATCACAACCAACCATCTAAGCTTTTGTGCTTCCTGACATGTCCAATGTCTGTCCATGTCTTGTTGTGTTCAATGCCTGCTTTTGGAAATTATTTTGGGAACGGTACAATGCTTGTACTATCAGTTATTATATTGCTCATTTTGAATTCTGTACGGTTTAGTATTGTGCTGTTTCTTGGGCATGTGGACAGCTCTTGTAAGAGGCAAAACAATATGAAAAGTGTGTATGACAGTTTTTTTATGGTATGTAAAAGACATAGTTTTACTTCTCCGTGATATGGCAGGGTCTGACTTTTTTAATTTTTATACTTTACTTTTCCTGGGAAAGTCACTGCCTCTTTGAATGGACATTGCAGTAATGAGAGAGAGCAGGAACACAGCATTCATCATGATTTAAATAAATTCTTCTATAAAGAGGCTGAGGACACTGGGAATGGCTGGATGTCATGAGGCCCACCCAACACATACTCTGAACAACTATTGCACATATATGTCATTGGTGTGAACAGGCTGAACTAATCTCCCTGACTTGGTGTGTGTGTGTGTGTGTGTGTGTGTGTGTGTGAGAGAGAGAGTTTGTGAGAGTGTGTGTGAGTGTGTGTGCATGTGTGTGTGTATGTGTGAGTGTGTGCATGTGTGTGTGTGTGTGTGTGTGTGTGTGTGTGTACTTTGTGTGCATGTGTGCACGCATGTGTGCACATTTGTGTGTGATTGTATATATAAATATGTGAAAAATTATGCAAATCAAGGATGGCCAGCATAAAACTAACTTCCAGACAAATGCCATGGCTCCTTCAGAAAACACATTTTCAAATTAAGAGTGGTGGAAAATGATGTCCACAAGAAGTAGCATGTTGGATCCCAATAATCAGTTATACAGAGTACAATATAATATTGTTATTTATTTTAATCAAATTTCTTCATGCCAGATGGTTTAAGATATTTTTATATTTGCATTGTATTATTATGGTAAATAGAATTAAATTAATCACACAATAAAGCTGTATATTAGGTCTGTACTGATACTCTATTAGATTTGAATACATCTTGTGTGCCTCTTATCCTATTTTGCAGAAAGAGTGGCTTTGCCTGAACTGCCAGACACAGAGGGCCCTTGCTGGGCAGCTGGGAGACATGCCACAACCAATGCCTGCCCCAACAAAGCCAGCGAACCAGCAGCCTGTGACCCCCAAGATTCAGGCCTCCCCTGTGAAGCAGCCAGTGCCGCAAATGTCTGAGTCAGTCGTCGCAGAACCCAGCCTGCCTACACCTGTACCCATTGAACAAAAGGTGGCAAAGGCTGAGCCAGCTGCTACTGCCACTCCTGCTATTGCTCATAAGCCTGCCACTTCCTCTCCTGCAAAGGGACCAACAAGGACAACCGCAGTTGACCAGACACTCCCCCAGAAGCCTGGGGACACAGCTCAAGCAGTAGAAAGGACAAAGGGGTCAAAGAAAGCTGAAGCAGTAGCGGGGGATGCCAAAGAACAGCTGGCAGGAGAAACTAAGAAGGTTAGCCCCATAGCTGAGTCAAAGCTCCAGATATGGCATCCAAGAACATGATGAATGTGTCTTCCCCACCAGTACTAATAGCAGAGGGTGCTGGATCAAACCCTGCAGTTAGTCAACAGCCCTAAGCTAGCTTAGTGTTATAGCCTTGGAAGAGAAATCAACACATGACACCCAAAAGATTAGCTCAGTCATTGAAAATTCCTATTGAGGTGGATACAGGAAAATAACAAATCTTTAGGATTTTTGTGTCTGTGGACTAGATAATATATCTGTGGACCGAAGTCCAGACTAAATGTAACATTCTTTTAAACTTTTTAAACCCATGCATTTGAAATAGCTGTTTTCATGCATAACACATTTCATTAGGATGGAATACATCTTCTATCTCATGTTTTAAACAAGGGAAAACAAGGGAACAGTACATACTGGTTTGTATAGAGACAATGTTTTGCTTCTTGAATGTATGCTAATATTTAACAACTGTTCTATTTCACAGGAGAAAGTGGAAGATAAATCTGGAATTTCAGGACCATCAGAGGGCATCTCAGGTTCGCCGGAGGAGACTCACACCGCCGTTCCAATCGGCAAAAAAGAGTTGTTGGAAGAACCTGTTAAAAAGGACACAACTGTGCCAGAAACCAGTCCCACAAGTCCGTCTGACTTAGCAAAATTAGAAAGTACAGTGCTTTCCATATTAGAAGCTCAGTCAAGCACAATTGAGAAGGACGACCCACAAAACATTTGTGACCAGCAGAAAGACCGGCGCAGGCTTAAAATACTGCCATTATCACCGGAATCGCTCAGCTCAGAAGAGGGAGAGCTTGAAGACACCCGACAGGAGGGTGGATCTCATGCAAAGGCCGCTCCCGATGATACAACCCCAAGGAAAGAGCGCAAGAAGCTGCACGTGTTGCCAGACGCAGGCCCAGGGAGGAGGCAGCGCTACGACTCCATGGAGGACAGCAGCGAGAGTGAGCCCTCGCCTCTCCTACAGAGGAGAAGGAAAGCCAGCACTGCATCAACCAGCAGCGAGGAATATAAACATGAGAGCCCGGCCTCTGGAGACGAAGAGGACTTCATACGGAAACAGATCATAGAAATGAGTGCAGATGAGGACGCGTCTGAGGATGAGGAGGATTATGTACGGAGACAGATCAGGGAAGAGGAGCATAAACGGGAGCACGGAGATAGGAAAGGGCAAGCGAAAAGCACATCTGGGAAAAGCAAGCGGATCCCTAAAAAGAGCAGCGTCAGCCATGAGACTGAGCCTGGGAGGCGGCATTCGTGGCAAGACAGTGAGGAGCAAGAGGTTGAGGAGAAGGCCGACTCTAAGACGAGAGAAACAAAGAGCCAGGAAGGGGGGGAGCCATCTGCCGAGAGTGGAGGAGGCCTCCGACGGTTCAAAACAATCGAGCTAAACAACACCACTGCCTCTCCGTACAACACAGGGGCCCCGGTGGGGCAAGGCACGGAGGAAGGTGAGCTGGAAATGGAGAGCCTCACCGATTCTCCGGAAGACAGATCAAGAGGTGAGTCGTCCAGTCTGCACGCGTCCAGTTTCACCCCTGGGACATCCCCAACCTCAGTGTCGTCACGCTCGACGAGGACAGTGATAGCAGTCCGAGCCACAAGAGGGTGAGCGGGGAGGGCAAGCAGCACCGGAAGGTGAGGCACCGACAGCACGGTCAGGTGCTCCCGACTATCGAGGACTCCTCCGAAGAAGAGGAGATGCGAGAGGAAGAGGAGCTCCTCAGGGAACAGGAAAAGCAGAGGGAGGTCGATCAGCAGCAGGTGAAGAAGAGCTCCAGCAAAAAGTCCAAGAAAGATAAAGAAGAACTGCGGGCGCAGAGGAGACGGGAGCATCCCAAAACGCCGCCCAGTAACCTTTCCCCCATCGAGGACGCTTCCCGACGGAGGAGCTGCGGCAAGCGGCGGAGATGGAGGAGCTCCACAGGTCATCTTGCTCGGAATATTCCCCAAGCATCGAGTCGGAGCCTGAGGGGTTTGAGATCCACCCGGACAAGATCCTCGCCGTTCAGAAAGTGTACCAGCTACCAACATCTGTCTCGCTCTACTCTCCAACTGAAGAGCAGAATACCAAAATAACCAAAGACGCCATGGACAAATCGTTAAAAAGTGCAGATGAGGCTTATGAAGATATGGTACAGAAAGCGAACACTCTTCGTGGTAAGGAGATGGAAGTACCACCTGAGAAAGAGCCGCTCTACGGTGGCATGCTGATTGAAGACTATATTTATGAGTCATTAGTTGAGAACAAGGTGACCGGAAACTATGTGGCTCAGAAGAAAGAATCAAGCAAAATCGCAGTGCAAGAACCTGTAAAGAAACTGAGATCACCAGATGAGGTGTATGAAGAAATGCAGAGAAAGAAAGAAATTATTCTGAAAGAGCAGGAACTTCAGCAAACACAGTCAGTTAAGAAAGCTCCTCTTCCACCAGAGATGGGTTTGCCAGCTGTCGCTAGTAAGCCTGCCTATGCAAATATTTCCACAAGTGACACACCTCTCCTATGTAAGGATGGAAAACCACTGCTGGATGCTGAGGCAGCTTACGAGGAACTAATGAAGCGAAAAAGAGTTATTCTCACACCTGGAACAAGTCCAACCCAGCCAGTTCCTGAATTACATCACTCACCTCAGGTGATTGTAATTCCCTGTGGAGGAGGAGCAGAAGACACTCAAGGGGAAGTTACGTCACAGGAGTCCGCAGTTCCTGTTAGTGGTGGAATGCCTGACGGGACCTTCCCCAGTGGGGTGCTCTATTCTATACCTGACCTGAAAATAACACAATGCTCCTCTGGAGAGGAAGACATTGAGGAAGAAGACAGCATAGCTCAAAAACAGGAGAAAGTGAAATCGTCAGACAATCCACAAGCTGGCCAGACTGTGATGAAAGATGAAGATGCATCTGTTGCAAGTTCTCCAGCTCCAGCTCCAACTCCAATTCCAGTTCAAGTTCCAGCTCCAACTCAGTCTCCAGTCCCAGCCCCAGTGCTAGCTCCAGCACCAGTTCCAACTGCAGCTCCCATATATCAAGCCCCCACCCCCAACCCCTCCCCCTCCACCACCATTGCCACCATCAGTCACACAGGCTCAGACCACAACAGAGAAACCATGTGCAAGGACTGACCCTTCATTAGTGACCACCCCTTTGGACTTGACATCCTTACCCTCTCAAACTAGACTTATGGGTATAGAACCCACGGTAAAGGATCTTAGTAAACCAAGATCTTCAGTTGTTGATGTTCCTCCACCTCAAGACCTATCAAGACCTATTTCTTATGCGCCAGCTACTCCTCCTGTTTTGCCCCCTGCCATGCAGTATGCACAAGCACCTGTAGTGGCAAGCAATATGTCAATAATAACTACCTGTCCTGCTATATCCACTGTACCTTATTATACTGCTGTTTCCAGCATAGTGTCATCCACTGTTTCTGCCACAGACTTGACAACTCAGACACTAACTTCTGCACCCCCAATACCCCCCAAACCTGCAGTCCTGCTCAGAGGCTCATCTCAGGAAAAGGTAAACATACCTGTTACCATACCACCCCCTCCTCCCCCTCCCCCTCCACCACTACCTCCCCCTACCTTGCCTAAACCAGCCGTCTATCTTAAAAAGCATCCCATTAGCGCCCGCCCGGTCATACCGGCTGCTGTGTCACTGCCAGTTTCAACAGCTGTACCAATGGCACAAGCAGCAATAACAGCTGCAGGCCCATGTGCAACAGTAAAGATCGCAGCAGCCCCTACTTACAAACCACACGTACCCCCACCTGTGCCACCGAAGCCTGCATCCATCCTGGCAGGTTTAACATTTAGCCACAAACCAGGAGAAGGTGTGAAACCTCCCGTTGCTCCCAAACCCATGGTGGCCCAGTCAGCTTGTCAAGCAGTAGCAATGATGCACCCAAGACCTGCAGCCCCACCATGCACAACTGCTATGACACTGAATCTGAGCACCCGGGTTGAGTACAAGTCGAGCGGAAGCTCGCCTAAGTCACCTTTGTCCCCAAGGTATGGGAACTCTTTACACGAGACATACGTGGTCATCACATTACCATCAGAACCCGGCACTCCTGTTGAAGGCATTACAACCCAAGCTCCCACAAGTCCAGCTTTAGCTTCCCCATATAAACATATCGCACAGACAACAGTTCCAGTTGCATATACTCACTATACAAAAGTAATAGAGAGTCAAGAAATACAGGGAACTGAGGTTTTTTCCAGCATGAGTCACATACACTCCTCAATTTCAACCTCAACACAGCCTGCTGTACCTTCGCCTAACCTTGTAGGCCAGTTCATGACCACAGAGGTCCAAAGGACAATGGTATCTCTTGTCCATGAAAGGATACCTATAGCACCTCTGGCGCTTGCTCCTACAACAGCCAGTGCAGTCGTCACTGTTGCCCCAGAAATTGCAGAAGTACAATCAAAGCCAAACGAGAATGGGACGATGCACTACTCTGGGCATGTCGTTGACCTTCGCACATTGAAGCAGAGCACTGAAATGGCTGAGAAAGGATTGGATTTGTCAGCTACAGATTCAAAAGGACAGGTTTCCTCAACTGATGGCAACGGGCATCAGAATAGCGCTGTGCAGACGGCGATTGTGAACCTAAGCACAGAGGCAGCACCGGTGGCAACTTTGTCACTTGTAACTGATAACATAACCATTGTCACCTGCACCGCCACAATAGCCTGCAATAATAGCACAGGCAACAGACCACTCGATCTAGGCCGTACCACTTCAACGCCCCTTCAGCTCACAACATCGAAGTCATTTGAACCAGTTGCCCAGATAATATATCGACCCGTAGATTCACAACCCACAACTAATTTTAATACAGAGGCCCCCATTAATCTTTCCTTTGGAGCTATTACCAGTGCAGAAACATCAAGGTCTCCTGTGACCTTTGCTCCAGACAGTGTATCAAATGGCAACACTGGTCCCCCTGCACACATTGAGGTGGGACTGACAAGTGCAATGGACCTGACCACAACAAAGCCTGTTGAAACTATGGTTGCTGTCGATGGGTCTACTTCAGCAGTGATCACCACTGTCATAGAAGATGACAGCAAACCTGTGGATCTCACAGCCGGGAGACGGGCTGTTTGTTGCGATGTGGTGTACAAGCTTCCTTTTGCTGGGAGCTGTGCAACACAGAAGCCTGCAACTACACTGCCTGAGGACCGGTTTGGCTACAGGGATGATCATTATCAATACAGTCGTCCTGGACCCCACGGCACGAAAGATTTCCGTGGAATGAAGTCCTCCATGTCTGATACTAACTTAGCAGAAGCTGGACTTTTCTTCTACAAAAGCAAAAACAGTTATGATTATCAGAATGGCGCAACAGAGGGTGCGGTAGACTTGACATCTGGGAAAATGTCCACAGGTCAGTATGACAGTGGTGCAACAGATCTTTCTTTTAAATATAATTTTGACATGCCTCTGCTTATGCCTGGTTGATACCATTTCTTTATTTTTGAATTTGTTTTGTTTTTGCTTGTTTTCATTTTTTGTGTGTTTGGACATCAAATATGATAATAAAACATTTTTCCTTTTTTAGTGCACAGATGCATGCATGTGCCTGCTTATTGATGCGCATAGTGCTAATCACCACTGGAGATTTTTGCATGCTCTCTTTATTGCTTTCTTTCCTCTGGATGTGCATGACTTTCCATCTACGACTGCAAAAATGCATTGTTTTTTAAGCACTGAGATGTATATCTGTGAACCTATAATTACAGGTCAAATTATGGACTACTCAAGCAAGGGCACAGGAACATATTCTTCTATGACCATTCCTCAATATTCCCAAGCCAGAATAACTGCTGCTGTGGGAACACACTATGGTGCTAACAGTGTGTTGAGGTCCTCAAATGGGGTGGTGTATTCATCAGTAGCAGCACCCGTTCCCTCCACGTATGCCATAACTACCCAGCCAGGATCGATATTTAGTACAACATATGATGCCTTGTCTGGAATGCACACCAGTGACACTATGCCATCTCTCTCAAGTCTGCCAGACCAGCCCCTCCCACGATCTTATAGTTTCTTAACAACCACAGCCACAGCGCAGCAAGCGATCATCGGCCAGGAGACAGGCATGCTGAAGGAGGGGCCGTCCACAGCTTTTACCGAGGCTGTTTCCACGACGATGACGACGACTGTCCCCAGCTCATACACGGACGCCTCACTGGAGGCGATCGCAGCGTCTCTGGAAGCCCTGTCCTCGCCGATGGTCGCGGGCTCGGACGACAGCACGCAGCAGTATCAGATGGAGCGCGATTTCCTGGAGCTGGAGAAGATGAAGCAACTGCGTCTGGCCGAGGAGCTCGAGTGGGAGCGGCAGGAGATCCAGAGGTTCCGCGAGCAGGAGCAGCTCATCGTCCAGAAGGAGCTGGAGGAGCTGCAGTCCATGAAGCAGCAGCTGCTCTTCCAGCAGGAGGAGGAGCGCCAGGCTCACCTGATGATGCAGCAGGAGACCTACGCCCAGCAGCAGCTCCAGCTCGAGCAGATCCAGCAGCTTCAACAGCAACTGCAGCAGCAGCTGGAGGAGCAGAAGTTGAGGCAAATGTACCCCTACGAGGCAGCGACCACTAGCGAGCAGGTCCTCCTGGACGCACAGTACGCAGGCGGAGAGGGCGGCCAGTACTGGCCAGTGCAGGATCTGAGCATGACTCCATCCACAGTCTCCGAGCTCGAGCTTCCACAAAACGCAACCTGGTATACGGTGCCTACCGAAGGCATCGCCCAGTACATCCCTAATATGCCAGGCTCCGAAATGGCACTCAAAGCGGCCGAGGAGCAGCAGAGCATGGCTCTTGCGAACAGAATACCCAGCCAATACAATGAGCACGGCACAGACTTGTCCAACAGGAAGATTGCGGAAAGCGGAGTGCAGACCGACGACGAGGACGAAGTCGACACGGCTTGCACGGGAAGGAGGAAGAAGAATAGGAGGAGCGTAGACTCCAGCGTTCAGACGGACGACGAGGACCAGGACGAGTGGGACATCCCCACGAGGAGCAGGCGCAGGTCCCGCTCCAGCAAGCAAAGCTCCAAGGTGTCCAGCATCGCCATCCAGACCGTGGCCGAAATTTCAGTGCAGACGGACCATTCTGGAACGATCAAAAAGCCGTCAGTCAGAGCTCAGATGGACACCAAAGTGGAGATTACAAAACACATCTCTGCGCCAGAGAAAACGTATAGAGGCGGTAGCATGAGTTGCCAGACAGAGGTAGGCTCCGGTAAAACATCTCCCCAGAAGGATAAAAGGCGGCCAACTCCCTTAGAGATAGGCTACGCTACCCACCTGAAAGCAGACTCCACCCTCCAAGTGGCCCCATCCCCACCCAAGTCCCCCAAAGTGCTCTACTCTCCCATTTCACCCTTGTCCCCAAGCAAATCATTAGAATTTGTTCCATATGAGAAATCTGCGACTGACCTAAGCCCACAGAAAATTCTAAACGCAGACGCATCCAAAGCGCCGCCCACAAGTCCACGGGCACTGAAGGCCATGCAGCGGTCCATATCCGATCCCAAGTCACAAAGTCCTACATCAGAGGAGAGGGCAGGATCTAATTTCCAATATTCAGATGGTTACTCGGTAAGTACATTGTTATGACTAATCCAACAATGCTGCTTGAATGAAATAATGCTAGAACTGGCATTTCAGCATACATCTATGGTATACAATTTTTTATAGTAATTTCTAGAATAAATCTAAAATGTACATATTGGTATACATTTGGAGCATGAATGAAATAATGCTTGAATTGAATATGAGCATATTGGTCTGACTGCTGTGATCAAAAATGTATGTTTTTGTTCAAAGTAACAAAGTGTGCTTAACATTAGAAGAGAATATTACCATAATTTCTGTACCTGCATAAACACATGTCTTTCTGGTTTGAATGAGAGTCAAATTTTAAAGTCATACCCACCTCCCTTATGGTTTGACGTAAAACCTATAAGTAAAAAGGAATTGAAATAGAAAACATAAAATAAGTTTCTGGTACTAAAACAATCATCAGCCATATGTAATACATATGAGAGTTGACTGTATGCCATTTTTTGTATGGAGAAACAGGAACAGGACCTGTTTTGAGAGCACTTTCTAGGAAGTTAAATTTCACACAGCAGGTAACAACACATCTACAGGCTACAAATCTTCCTCTGTTTCTCACTTGGCAGGGTTTTACTATACGTATTGACAATTTGCTTTTTCGCTTCAACTTATTATCATGAATTGATCACGAAGAAAAATGGGGACAAGGATCATGCTTCATAACTGAATTAAACAGATCCTTTTTAAAGTATTTGGATTCACCAGGATTTTAGTTTGTTTAGTTTAGTTTAGTTGGTTTCAGTGCAAAGTTATCTGCTGTGTTTATGTATGGCTTTTGTAAGGTAATAGTAATAGGTGCTTTTTTGTATTTACTCCATTTCGATTACAATTAATTGCCCCACTGTATCATTGTAATGAACAATAATGATAATAATAATAATAGTAATTCAGTTTATAATGTCAATCCACATTTCTGTTTTATTTGTTTTTATTTGGTTCTTGTATGTTCCAGTAGGCTTTTCCATGAATGTGTGTTTCCAACACTCTCAATGTATGGCTGCTGTATCTCAGGGATATTAGCTTCCTTACAAATAATGCAATAATTAATAATAATCTAGTCTCATTAAAAATAAACATTTAGACCTAATATACTGGGTTTGTTGTGTAAAGTGTTGATGGTGTAAGGTTGAACTATCAACTTCAGGCTTTTATAATTATTAGGCCTACTATTTTATGCAGTTTTTATAACCAAAATATCTTATTCAACAGGGCAGAGAAATTAATCCGGTGCTTGACTAAAGTAATTGGGGTTAGTTTGCACTAGTGAATTCCTTTTAGGTATACATAATGGAAATAAGTTTGTCTTTATACTGTATATTTTACACATGTACATGTTTCACTGTATTTTCAAAACAGTGTGTTCCGATTGGAAAACTAGATATCTCACTTCAGTGTCAGTGTTTTAAAAGGGCACTGAGAAAAACAAATGCCACTATGTGATATGCATTTTGATACTGGCTTTCTCCAGTGATGTAAAAACTAGTTTTCTGCCTGAATGATCAGAGCTTGGAGCAGGCTGCTTCAACATATAAGGTGTAGAAAAATGGCATAGTGGGGCTCGAAGGGAAATAGGAAGTTCCCAAGGATCTATAGAGGTCTAATCTGAATACATTACTTTTGTCTGAAATTGCCTTTATGAAAGAAGCATTTTCTGGGCAGTCCATACTAGTAGCTATGTCACAGAATACACATTACCCTGTAACACTCATGCACAAATAGTAGATTGTAATTCTCAGTAGGCTTCTTTTCTCAAATTCAGTCAGGAATAGAAAATAGTTTGTTAAAGTTTATTTAAATCTGGAAATATGTTACCTCACACTATAATTGTGTCTTTTTCCCCACACAACAATAACACAACATAATGTCGCAGGTGTTGACAATGACATTTGTTGCTTAATTGTTTTGTGTGTGTGTCTTTTCTTTCCAAGAGCAAAAGTCCACAGAGCAGCACCCCTACAGGTACTCAGAAGAAAGTGAAGCGCACTCTCCCCAACCCGCCACCAGAGGAGGAGGCTGCCGCTGGCCAAGCAGGGTACAGCACTGGCTCCGCCCGTCGACGCCTCTGCAGGAACACCACCATGGCCCGGGCCAAAATCCTGCAGGACATCGACAGGGAGCTTGATCTCGTCGAGCGAGAATCCTCGAAGCTTCGGAAGAAGCAGGCCGAGCTCGACGAGGAGGAGAAGGAGATCGACGCCAAGCTGCGCTACCTTGAGATGGGCATCAACCGGAGGAAAGACGCCTTGCTGAAGGAGAGGGAGAAGAGGGAGAGGGCCTACTTGCAGGGCGTGGCGGAAGAGCGGGACTACATGTCCGACAGCGAGGTCAGCAACATCAGAGAGACGAGGGGGAATGGCCACGGGCTGGAGAGGCCTAGAACAGCGCCACAGTCCGAGTTCAACCAGTTCGTCCCGCCACAGACCCAGGCTGAGGCTCAGTACGCCCAGTCGGGGGATCCTTACACCCAGTATCAGTACACGCCGCAGACCCAAGCCACGACTCAGTACCCCCAGCAGACTCTCTACCAGCAGCCCTCCCTTTACCATCAGCAGGTCTCTCCATACCAGTCCCAGTCCATCTACTCCTCAGTGCCCACACTGTCCTACCCCCAGAGCTCCCAGCAGCAGAGCTACCAGCACTCCTCCCAGTTGCTCCTGATGCAGCAGAAAGCCCGGCAGACCACACTGTCGGACCTGGAGTCGAAGAACGCCACCAACTACGAAGTCATACGCAACCAGCCCCTCATAATGGGCTCCCCTTCCGCCGACGCACCATATGCTGTCCCCCACTTGGCGAGCAAGTACGGCAGCCTGGACCTGAGGCTGGGCCTGGAGGAGAGAGGCAGCATGGCGAGCAGCCCCATGTCGAGCATCTCGGCCGACTCCTTCTACGCCGACATCGACCACCACGCGCCCAGGAACTATGTGCTGATTGACGACATTGGCGAGCTCACCAAGGGCTCCTCAGGGTTGTCTTCCAGCTTCACCATTCCTGACAAGGACCTCGCTAAGGCTGAACGGCTCCTGCGCGCCGCCGAGGTGCGCCGGTCCACGGAGGTGTCGGACTTCCTGGGACCCCTGCAGGCGTCCTCCAGGCTCCACTCCTACGGCAAGCCAGAGGAGGACGCCATGGAGGAGCCGTACGAGCTGAAGCTGCTGAAGCAGCAGATCAAGCAGGAGTTCCGGCGCGGAGGGGAACTGGACCCTCTGACCGGTCTGCCGCACTACTACCCGGGTGAGGGCAGCTATAGGCACTTCCCCAAGACCGAGAAGTACAGCATCAGCAGGCTGACTCTGGAGAAACAAGCTGCTAAGCAGCTCCCTCCCTCAGTCCTCTACCAGAAGCAGGCTAAACACAAAAAAGCCCTGATGGACCCTAAAATCACCAAATTTTCCCCCATCCAAGAAAGCAAAGATCTAGAGCCGGATTACAGCAGCTACCTGGCATCCAGTGTCTCATCAGTCAGCGGCCTCTCTTCCAGGGCGAGGCTGCTGCAGGATGAGATCACGTTCGGCCTGAGGAAGAACATCACCGAGCAGCAGAAGTACCTAGGCTCCACCCTCGGAGCCAACCTCGCACAATCTCTCAATCTGGGGCAGAGTCTCAATCTCGGCCCAACCCTCCGATCCTCTCTTCAGGATGACACATCGTACCCCAGCGGCAGCAGGTCCAGACCCTCCTCGAGGCCTTCCTCCGTCTATGGACTGGACCTCTCCCTCAAAAGGGACCTGTCCAGTTCCTCCCTGCGTCTTAAAACTGACGCCGATGCCTTGGACGCCTCGTTCACAACTCCGTCGGTGAGAACCAAGCCGACCAGCCTGCCCATAAGCCAGAGCAGGGGACGGATACCATTCGTGGCACAGAACTCGGAGGAGGAAAGCCCCCTGAGTCCAGTCGGTCAACCTATGGGCATGGCTAGGGCGTCCGCTGGGCCCCTTCCGCCCATATCGGCCGACTCGAGGGACCAGTTTGGCTCGAGCCACTCCCTCCCTGAAGTGCAGCAGCATATGAGAGAGGAGTCCCGAACGCGTGGCTACGACCGGGACATAGCCTTCATTATGGACGACATGCAAGGCGCCATGTCCGATAGCGAAGGTAAATTGGGTCTCAGACTTTTATCGCATCACCGCTCTGTGGATTTGCATTTCATGCATGTACCTGGTTGCGTTCATGTCTGTTTATGTAAGCTTTGATTTCCTCTGTGTCTTGTTTGTCTTGTGTCTTTGTCTTGCTTTTTTTCTACTTATTATGGTTAAAACTATTTCCTTCTGATTCATTGATTCTTTTGTGTGCCCTTGATGCATGCCATAGCCTTGATTTGAATGTGTTTTTCTTGAATTTGATATCAAACTTATTATATGTCTGTGTCTGAAGCTAATCCAGATAATGTACATAGCTACATTGCTTTCCTGGTCTCTTATTGAAGAGCATGCTGTGTTCAATAAGAGACCAAGAAGGACTATTTCCTTCTGATTCACTGATTCTAATGTGTGCCCTTAATGCATGCCATAGCCTTGATTTGAATGTGTTTTTCTTTCATTTGATATAAAACCTTATTATATGTCAGAAGCTAATCCATATAATGTACATAGCTAAAAAGTGATAAAATATAGATACTATATACTGTACATATAGATATTTCAGGTTAGAGTCATGAAGACAAAACAACAGTTGCTTTTATATACATCTTCATAAACTACAAATACAAGAAGTGCCTCCGTTAAAAACTGTACACTCCATCTGACGAGAGCACAAAAATGCTTCTCATCGGATGGAAAAGGATTTATTTTCTTTTTTTTCTCCTGAAATAGACGGTCATTTTATGCCAAGATAAACAAAGATAGAACACCAAAGCCTTTGGAGCTGTCTGAATCACAGACTGCCCATTACAGATCCTTACTGCTGCCACCACTAACGATTAATAAATATAAGTATTACTTTTAATGTATCATTTGTGGATGCTTGTTTGACAGAGAATGAGTTGTGACAAACATTCCCCAGATTATTTGAGATTTTGATAAATGTCCTATTGACCTCTTTTGTTCATAGTCTAAAAATAGTGCAATGGAGACTATTACTTTATTCTTTATTTTTAAGTAGGTCAAATACAGTATATGTACATTAAAGCAACCTAGTACAGTATTGCTAAATGCATGTGTTGCGTTAAGCTGTGCTAGTCAGCATGATGACTTTACTGATATAGTGAAGTATTTTTCTTTGAAATGTCTTTTTCTCACAGGCAGCTTTTTAGGACTTTTTTTGAGTTCTTCAGTGGTGCTGATGCAGTTTTTGCACATATTATGATATTTTAGTTTAGTTTAGTGACTCTGGTAGTGGCTCTGGGCCATAATTAATGAATAGATGGTTCCAATAGTGAAGGTAGTCTTTCCTGAGGGTGGACGAAATTGTATTCGATTAGGTGGTTGTTCTTTCGGTTATTTTAGTGATGTTTTCGATTTATTCTATATTTCATTCATTTTCAATACAGTGTACGGACATAACCAGTCTCATTGAGACCAGAGCTACGGCGGATATTTGAAATATTAACAGCCGATGCCATTTCAAAATATGAATATGTGCAAATGAATTTATTCAACAAACCATGTAAACAAAAGGCACATTTATGACATTTATTTTTACATTTCCCTTTCCTGAAGTGAGATATCTTCTCTCTTGTCATGCCCTTCTCCAAAAGAGAAATTATTATGATTTTTTTCCTCAAATGGAGAGCACAACCTTTTCTTTAAACAGACAGCATTTTCAGTGCGTCTCTCAAAATATTTTCAACCTCAAGCTCTGGTGGTCAAATAATGGTTAAGAAATGTTTTTTCTACAAGATGTTTCTGTGCTTTACTCTAGCTTTTGCTGCTTGCACAGTGACAAGTGTCTCAATGCAATGGCAAAATTAGGTAGCCATTGTAAATTGGAAACTATCGTATGCCAACTAGTAAATGTGCCGCACTAGCATAAAAGTTGGCATTTCGCCAGGCTGCCAATCTTGAATTAAACATTGACACCTAAATGAGTCCGCTGGATAATCCAGTGAATTGCATGTGCAGGAGTTGGTTCTGCGGGAGTATAGTGTATGATTTAATACTCATCATTTCATGCATATGAATAGCATGACCCTAAGCTGTCCCCATTATTCACCTCTACAATGTCTTGTAAATG
Organism: Aldrovandia affinis; assembly: GCA_029706075.1. NCBI lineage: Eukaryota > Metazoa > Chordata > Actinopteri > Notacanthiformes > Halosauridae > Aldrovandia > Aldrovandia affinis. The sequence goes on from JAINUG010000147.1 coordinate 1,143,114, forward strand.
CATGTTGGTGTATGTAATAACTGTAAATACTGATTTGAATAAAGCAATAATCTTGCATGTCTTTGACTTTTTGTAGTGGCTGTGTGCTGACAGCTCTGCATGATGTTCTTTGTTGATTGAAAAAGGAAAGGGATACTTCCTCTTTCCACTGATTCTTCAACTGTATTTCCGATTCTAAAGTAGGGCTGCAAATATTCGAGTGAGAATAAAAAAATAAAAATCCAATTCTGAGGTTATATTGTCCAAACATATATGCAAACACTTTGACAGCATAATGGTAAATTTGGCTGACAAAACAAAAGTGAGAAAACAAGTCAATAAGCAGAAAGACTGAGAACAGTAGAATGTTTCAGGAAAAATCTAGCAAATTAGCTGCATTGCACTCTGTCTTTACCTTTAAGACACCTTGAACAATGCAAATGTCCCTTTTACAATTCAAACACAATTTAAAAAAAAGATATTTGTGATTGAACTGGAACTAAAAAACTATGACTGAACTCAAACCATGTGAAGAAAAACTAGCTTGCATTTAAACAGCAGCATTTTAATCTAAGCCATGTTCTGGCTTTTTACTATCTTAAACAAATTATTTATTTAACTTCAGAGGCCTATCAGCTCAAATAATGTTGTGCATGTGTTACTCAAAGTCATATTGGATAACAAAAATTGTGGCTTTATTGCATCTGGGGCTGTTATGAAGACATTTGCAGCCCTACTTTGAGTGAGTAAAACAAAAGAAAAAGACATGCGAAAACAATCAGCTTGAATTTCAGCATTGGGTACCCTGGGATGTGCTTATGTAGATTATTGGTGTGGTGCTACAATCTTGTATCACCAAGGTTTCCTTCAGATTCCTCATTTCTTATTCTTCCAGTTTTTCATTTTGATCATCTTTAAATACAATTCATGTATGAGCGTCTCGTTCGAAATGTATTATTTGAGCATCGTGTTTTGTTGTAACATCTGCGTCAGCAATTTGTCCTTCTGTTGGATTAAAAGGAACTCTAAAGTTCCCTTTCACGTTGGCTAAGGCCCAAATATTTGTATTCCCTGCATGTACATTTACTCATGAACTCTAGTCAGGCTCCAGAGAAGGATAAATCACTTTAAACATTAAAGCATGGTATACATGTCATATACACAATATCAAAGTATTAATTTGCCTTGGTTGCAGCGTTAAGTGACTCCATGATGACTTTGAGCAGAGATGATCCAAGATACACTCATGAACATGTCAAAAACGGTAGAGTATTTTAGTAGTAGTTAAATTATTCACCGAACCATTACCTGTCACTAAGACCTCATCTATCGTCAAGGTAACACTTCATCCCGTTGATATGCATTCCCACAGTGATTATGTGTAAGGCGCACATCCAATTCATTAGGAAAAATGTTGTGTGTACACTACGAGCATTTGTGTTTAGCATTGTTCTACTATTGATTATTGCATAATTGCGCTGTCCCCACATCCTGAATAATGTTGTCTCTTCTTACATTTTGACCATTCGCAAAGAAACTCATTTGAAAAACTACTTTCATAAATAAGATTTTGAGCATTGGAATAAGTGAAGTCGCATTTAGAAATGAATGGGAGTTGTATAAACTGCTTATATAAACTTATTCAAACAATAAGAAACATGTTAGTAGTTGTAGGTCCAAGAGAACAATGCAGGAGTCGCTAGCCTTCTTTTGTAACAATTCAACAATTCCTAGTTCCTAAATTATAACATATAACTTTGCCACACAGCAGGAGGCCCCGGCTGGGATGCAGAAGGTGAGAGTTACAAGAACTTCAGAACCCATAAAGCATAAATATATAATTGCCATATGTTTCATGGTTTGAAAAAACTACATCTCCGTGGCACACCTCCGACCCATTAGTATCCATAACCATGTGCACCTGGACAATTGTCCAGGGCTCTCCTGCATCCTACCTAAGATACTGTATGTCTGAATGCAAAATATAGTTATATACATGTTTTCAGGTTTCCTCCCCTGGTTGCCATCCTTGTCCACCTAAGCCATTTTTCTCTAGCTTGATTGATTCCATTCTCTTGTTAATGGAGGCTACTATGGAGCAAAATATTTACCTTTATTTTAGCACCAGTACAGCTTCCATCTCACAGATTCCTCTCCTCTTCACAATCTCTGTAAATGGGCTTTTGGGGAAAAGACAAATCACTTGACAATCTTGCCCAAAGAAGGTACACAATTAAATCAACTGCCTTGCTATTTTCACCAGTGCAACAATCTCAAAATCACCTCAGGCAGACTATACCTATTTACTATGATTGCTGAAAAGGTCTCTTGGTAACAAATAGAAATGTAAGTCATAGTGCAGGCACAACATTTGTGCTGCAGATTTGTTGCAGTAAAAATTCTGTGAAATATATCACGGTGTGTTTTTGAGGCACCCTATTTAAAGCTTTATGCTTTCCTTTGCGTCTGCATTATGCTATGCTTCGTCATGCCAGCTGTATGAATAAACCTGCGTCTCTTTGACTGCATTTAAAGCATATTTAAAGAACGTAATCCCTATAGTAAATTCATTTTAGTTTTACTGCAAAGTAAAGTAATTGAATGCAAGATTCCAGTAAATCTGCTGATTAGGAGGCGTGCGAAGTGGACTTGACATGCGCCAGGATTCAGCGCAACTTTAGTTTTTACCAAGTAGGTGATAGCAATAAAATAACAATTCAAATGAATTACCTTATGATTTGAATGCTGGTATACACACCGGAGCAGCAGGAAGATATAACTGAAGTCAATAAAATCATCCACGCTGTATACTGAGTGTACATCACGTTTTCATTCGGTTTTTATTGACAAATTCGGCACGGCTACATTCCTTTTGCCTCAAGAGAAAATCATTTGTCTTTATTCAGGACTTTCTTATGGCTTCCAGCTATTCATCAATTTCTTTTGGGCGGGACAAAAGTTTAGCACAGGTGGCAAATCCTTAAATGGAACTGTGTTCCTATCCTTCCACTGTGTCTGCATATTCTCTAGTAATGCCTTAAATCTGTCCGTCATACCTCCGTGTATTTGTCTGTATCTTTCACAAGTTTCGTGCATGACTTAGCCTACTGTCACTCAGTAACTGGACAGGCAACTACGTGCATGCGCAGTCACGCATGCTAATCTTTCTTTCTGCGCGAATTCGTGGGCCAGAGAGATTGATTTTGACTTGATTTCCCGAAGCGTATCACCTGAGACGAGAGGAGACAGACTGGTTCGACAAACCTCGCGAAGTGCGGCTGGAAAACGGGCACGTACTGGACCGCAGACAGGTGACACAAAAACCGATCTGCCTGTAGTAGGGACAGTGGAACATTTCACTGGCTGTGTATAGATGTAATTTACGAATGGTACAACATAGTTCAATTAAATAATGGGAAAACAAGCAAAAAAACGTTTCCAGTTTCATTGGGTAAAAATGTGTATTGTATTACTACACATTTATAATATACCTTGTGCCATACCTATGGTAGTTTGTATATTTATATGTTTCCTGGATGAACAATGGATATCAAATTTAGGTATTATTCTATATTCTAATATATATTTAGGGTTATTCATTCAGATTTTCCTTTATTTTAGTAAACACCAAATATTTGCAATACAGTTATTACAAAGTTGAAAAAATAAAGCAGAATACTTGCTAATAATATTTTATCTACAGTTAAGTGCACTATTGTTATGTGGAATCTGGGCCTTTATTCATGTTTTGCAGATAATTTCAATTATTTTTCTATAATTGTTTTTTGCAGGTAATGCTTCAATGTACTGTTGTTTTTGTTTTTGTGTTTTTCCCCCAGATGAAAACAGTTCACTACCCTTTCCCCCATACCAGACTCAAACTGCTGAGGGATCCAAAAGATCATAGTGTATCAGGTAAAACACTGCTTCAGATTCTGTGATTGTACAGATTGTTACCACTATGGTAACATACAGTGGGTATAATAAGTATTCACTCCCTTTGGCTTTTTCACATTTTATTTTCTTACTTCATGGAATCAAGATGGATTTAATTGGGATTTCTTGCCATTGAAAAATACTTTATAATGTCAAAGAAAAAAATGAAAAAACTCTAAAGCTTTTTGTTAATTACAGACAAAAAAAACGGACAATAATTGATTGAATAAGTATTCACCCCTCTTGACTTAATACTTTTTTTTAACAATTTTTGCCCATTATTTCTTTACAAAATTGTTTGAGCTTCATCAGGTTGGATGGGGACCAGTGGTGAACAGCAATTTTCAAATCTTTCCACAGATTCTCAATGGAATTGAGGTTTGGGTTTTGATTGGGCCACTCCAGGACATAGATATTTTTGTTTTTAAACCACTCCAATGTGGCTTTTGCTGTATGCTTTGGGTCACTGTCCTGCTGGAATATAAATCTTCTCCCAAGTTCCAGGTCTCTTGCAGACTGCAGCAGATTTTCCTCCAAGATTTGTCTATATTTAGCTCTATCCATTTTGCCCTCTATTTTGACAAGTTTTCCCATCCCTAAAGCAGAGAATAATCCCCATAGAATTAGGCTCCCGCCACCATTTTTCACGGTAGGGATAGTAATCTTAGGATGATGCACAGTGTTAGCCAAAAATAGCACCTAACATTGATGCCAAAAGGTTCAATCTTGGTCTCATCAGACCATATAATCTTCCTCCATTTGGTTTGAGAATCTCTTCCATTTCCGCTTTTTGGACTTTTGAATGACATTTTCTGGCCCCAGTATGCCTTCTGCCTGTACTCTACCAACTGAGCCACAGAGAACCACAACTCATGTCTTCTGCCACACTCTAGATGAGATGTCTTCAACAATGGCTTTCTTTTGCCACCCTCCCTAAAGCGCAGATTTGTGAAGTGCCCAGGCTATTGTTGTCCCAAGGACAGTTTCGCTCATCTCTTCCATGGAAGAAGAGAAGAGATCATCTCACACAGATGCTCAGTTTTTGAGGATGGCCTGTTCTAGGCAAATTTTGCCATTTCCTCTCCATGCTCTCCAGGGGCAGACACAGTGTCTTCTAGGGTAAAGCAAGCACTGAAAGCCTAATATCTCTAACAGTTCAAATGGTAACATGAGTTGTTTCCACTAGCTTGTTGTAATAGTAGAATGTTTACATGGGTGCATGCATTTTTATGGTATAAACAGTGGACTAAATGCTGAATGCTTAAAATGTGAATGTAAAATTGATTATCTTAGATCACATTGAGAAGTAATCTTGGCTTTTATGGGATTCTAGGATTCTATTCTAAGTGGCCACTATGCGCTCTAGAGAGTCTAACATCAGCCGATTTGAACTCATGGGCAATTTATCAGGCCTCTAGTTCATACTATAATCTGCTATCAGAAATCATTCCATTGTGTGGTATCTTTCTTGCAGGCAATGGGCTGGGTATCAGAGTAGTCGGCGGTAAGGACATTCCTGGGAACAATGGCGACATTGGAGCGTACATTGCCAAAGTTTTACCTGGAGGGGCTGCAGAACAAACTGGAAAGATTGTGGAAGGTAAGTCTCGGTTAATTACATTTCCATGCCATGTCTTTCAGTGGACCCTAGAACACCTCTGGCGGTCACTGCTACACCATGTGGGACAAGCCCTCCTTGAGAACTTGCTCTATGTAAATCTAGGCTTGTCCATTGTTCCATGGAGAAATCGAGCATGTCAAGGAAAGCCTCTGATGTCCGCTTTGTTTAGTGTGATGAAAGCCGGTTTTAGTTGTGTCGACTGTGGGTCTGAAAATTAGTCCAAATGTAAGGGGTCGCCATGGGACATCAGCGTCCCCTCGAACTATGTCAGTGGACAGTGAGTTCATGAGTGGAGTTTGAGTTAATGTCAAACAAAACAGACCTGGCAGCAGCCAGGGTCAAAGCAGGACACGTGTAATTACTAAATCAAAGACTCAGCCGGTGAGATGCTGTGTGATACTCAGTGATACAGGTAATTGCTCTCTGATTATATATCTGCTGATGTGCTTCCACTGGTTACAAAATGATATCATTAAATAAGTCATGGCATTTGAGTTGAATTTCTTTTATACGTGAATCTACATTTCCTGCTGTGACAAATAGAGGCCAATTAATGACATATTCATGTTTTTGTGTGTATGTGGGGCTGCTGTATAGCACATGTTGTGTGTGCCATCACGCTGTGTGTTACAGCTATCACTTCTTCAGAGCAGAAGCCAGTGGCAGTGAGCAGAATTCATACGAGATTTACGGCACTCAAGAGTGCATTCAAGTGAACGTGGAATATGCATAGCTGAAGGAAGGATCAGCCATAAATTAGCCAACAGTTCTACAGAGTGTGGGCAATTCCTACTTACAGTTTTGAATGGTGTTACCTATATAAACTGCGTTACTTATGCAAAACACTTTATGGTCACAGATGCTACAGATGCATTTCAGGTGTGCTTAAGAATACATATCTGTAGAAAAAAAGAGAGATAGCATTAGAATTTGACTGCTTTTGACTGGTGAGATTCGTGCTGAAAGTGACAATGTCTAGAGGAATGGGACATTAACTTTAAAATAGAAGCTGCTTTTGTATGGTTTTATTTTAAGGCATAGAAAATGACTCACTGGCATGTGGACAGTGCAGTTTATAGAACTACTAAGAGTTCATAGCTGTGGCATCTTGAGGGTTTCAACTGAGGGGGTGCGAGGGGGTGCGAGTGTGTGTGGGAATGAATAAACCACATCGCCAGACTACACCATCTTTGGAGTTGCGCCCAAGTAACTGGTTAATACCAGAAATGACCAATACCCCAGTTACACAAAACGATCCCCACGGTTCGCTGCAAGGTAGACAGATTCAAAATAAGGTTATATTTGACTGAATTCATATTTAGAGTTACTGGAAGTGCCTGTGGAGAGAATCTGGAGATATCTATGGAGAAAGCCTTGAGGCGCAGCTGGTTAAGTCAATCAACAAGATTACAAATCCAGTTATCACAAAGCCAATGTCAGCTCCGTACACCTTCTTCCAGTCCATACAAATGAATAACAACCTAGCTACAGGCTAAAAGACATGACAGTAAATAGTGGGTGGAATTTGCAGGGCTGGATTACCGAATGGGCCTGTCGGGCACAGGCCCAGGGGCCCAGATGTCAGAGGCGCCCTCAAAAAACAGATTTGTGGTCTCAAAATAAATATATTTTTAAATTTTGTTAGTTAATGTGTTATAACTCAGCAATTCAAGTAAATTAATGTAGCTTATTGCAGCATGCATTGTAAACCCTGTAGGCTATCTACAGGTGGTTTATATGTGTCACGTAAGCGGGTGGTTGGAGTGCGAGTTGCTTCTTGCTGTGTGTGCGTGTGTGCGTGCGTGGAGGGGGTGGGGGTGGGGGTAAGAGGGTCCTAGAGGCTTTCGTGCCCAGGGGCCCTTGATCTCATAATCCGTCCCTGGGTGGAAGCTGCTGAAGGTATGTGCATGTAACGGAGTTGATTCGAGGGATCTCGACACGACAAGAGAGCGATTTAGCTCACCGAGCTAAAGACTCAAGTCCCTAACTCCAGGAACTAATCATACTCTCATCCACATCACCTTTTGTAGCGGACGCTCACATACCAGAGCACACCCACTACATTCTCCTCCGCTAAACTCCTGCAGCAGCAACCACGGCCCAACCGATTACCATCAGTTTATATGGTCCGAGTCACGGCACCAATGTAATGGAGTTGGTTCTGCCCGCAGCGAGTTTCGAACCGAGGGATCTCGACGTGACAAGAGAGCGATTTAGCTCACCGAGCTAAAGACTCAAGTCCCTAACTCCGGGAACTAATCACATTCTTATCCACGTCACTTTCTGCAGCGGGCGCTCACGTACCAGAGCACACCCTCTAACCGCATGCTATAGGTTATCCACTCGTGCATCGACTTAGCACCTGGCGTGCAGCTCTCTAGAACATGGAAAAAGTGCAAAAGGGTGATTACGTGTAGTTACATTTATCGTGCGTGCAGTGAAGAGTACCCACCACTACCCTCCCCAACAAAGCAGCACTCCACTCCACTAGTACCTAGTTTAATACAATTTGTCATTCAGATTACAAACCAGTTGGTTCATCCAAGTTACAAATGTGGAAATCACCCTGCATTAGCATACGCATTAAGCGATGACAGTGGAATACATAACACTATCGGCAACACACTATAGCATTAGAAAACTAATCAAAACTAGTCAAAACCGTAATGATAACGGTCAACGCAAAACAGCAGCTAGTACAAATTTCAGACCTGAAACAGGAACACATTAGCCAAAGTGTCATATGAGAAAATGTAAATCTTGCATTACCTCGGATGCTATAAAGGTGACCCTACAACACCATGCCTAGATTACCTGGACTACTTAGGAATACCTGCCTCTAAAATGGCCAACAACGTTCAATCAGAAGGAAGAGGACACCAAAGCTGGGTGGGAGCGCAGAAAACAAATGCACAGGCTTATGAGTACTGACTGCCAAACCAAGGGAGAGAGCAGGTTTAGTAACCGCCAACACAACAGCCCCGATGAGAACACAAATTGAATACATGCCTACGGATACTGCGAGCAGAAACCAGATTACCTTAGCCTGGTGTGTGCCTATTCCCTGGTTTACAGATGCCTTGAAATGAATCAGTATTAGCAAGGGCTACCATTGTTGGCAAGGAAACAGCAACCAGTATGCCTTCTACGTACCGCTAGATACAGCAATTAAGTATCACTACCTCAGCCGGGACTGGCGATTCTCAGTAGTAGCACAGTATGTGTGCGCTAATGTAAATAAATAAAAACGTAGACAGTATACTGCAAACATTAACGAACCAGCGCAACGCGGTTCGCATACCTTGAAACAGGACATGAAACTTTAAACAGGAAAAAAAAAAACTATGGAAGCACAGAAGGTAGGCAGGGCAAGCAGAATGTAAAATGGCGAATTAACAAGGCTATAGGGAAACACGTAAAGATAACAGATAACAGGAAATAAAGTTACATTTAGCTCAAATATGTAAAATGTCTCCTGCCACAGCCCAGTTTCCTTTCAAACTTTCAATCACGTTGCGCAAGTTGGAAAGTTTGTGGCATGCAACAAAGTGTTGGACCATTCTCAGTACTGATCCGAGACCAAAAGGATGGAGCAGAATCCATCTGCCGGTAAAGGCCCAGGCTATGACTAACAATGATACAATGATTCAGCTGCCCTCATATGGTGGAGCTGCACCCCCTACGCTACTGATTCAGAGCAGTGAGATGAGGTCATTTTATAATAGACACAAATCAATGATTTCTATATTCTCATTATGCACTCGATTGTCAATGAATGCTGGTCTGTATATGACCTGAACTGAGAAAGGAAGTGACTTGTCATTACTTGCGATAAGAACGAAATGACACATACTCCTTTGCTGAATAAAGTAAAAGTTTTATGAGACGAAAATGCTTCTGGAAAGTTCTTATTTTTCCAACAAATCACATTTCCAATGTCTACAGAATATATGGATTTAGAAGAATTAGCATTATAATTCATTTTATACATCTGAATCAGATGTGCTTAATGTAATATTGAATAGAGGCTAAAGTCTGATGACCCTTAATTTTTCTGTGGGAGAAAATCTTTGTTAAAATGAATGTCAAATTCGTGAGAATTCAAATAAAATCACACGCACAAAGCCAATGGTAAAAGTTGGCTAAAATAGCTGAATTATCAGATAGCCTTGTCGTATTTTTATATGGCCATCACATCTCCTTCAGTACAGATGTGAGTAGATACAGTACATGACATTGCTCGTTTGTACATGTAATGTACCGCACTACCAGTAAACGCTACCTTGTCAGATCAGTGTTACTGGCGAAAGCAATATGCAGCATTCAGCGTGTGTAGTGCCAAAACTGCATTTGATTTAGTGTGGACCTACTACAAGAAGGGGATTGGCAGTTGTAGTATTTCCTCTGTCTGTTGTGGGAGATGCTGTACAAGCAGTAAGAAGGCAAGGAGCTGCAATACTGTCCCATATGTGAGTGAGGAGAAGGTCTGCCCTTGAGTGGTTTACTGTTTAAGGTGATGAGAGCAAGGGAAGGCCCGAAAGGACCTGCCGGCACTTTCCAGCCACAGGGTGAAGAATTAACATGGCCCACCACTCCTGGACAGAGCCGGATCATGACATTCATGGGCCTTAGGCCCCGCCTCCATTTTGGGCCCCCCAACCCCCCTACGGCATGGCATTCTGGGAGATGGAGTTCTTTGATTTAACGTTAGATTGGAGATATGATTTCATTTGCGTTATTTATTTTTTATGACTACTACTACTACTAATAATAATGAGTATCCTGTGTGATGAACATATATTTATTAGGTGTGTAAGTGTAATTATGTAGCTAAAAAAATAAAAATAAAAATGTAAATGAAAAAGAAATAATATATATAAAATATATATATCAATATTAATATTTTCCCATAATTCTGGGCCCCATGCGATGTTTGGGCCCTAGGCCCAGGCCTTGTTGGGCTATGCGGAGATCCGGCCCTGCCCCTGGAGGGTGTCCAGGAAAGTGCCTGAATAAAACACTTAGGCTTATCCGCTTAATAATTCCTGTCCAAGTGGCACATGTAGGACAGTGTAAAGTTCTGGCCTGGCAGTTGGTACAGAACAATTCCAGCCTTTTATTGTTTTCCATTCCTGTTGTGTTGGTTCTGATTGTATTTCCTCACAAACACTCAATAATGAATGATAACCCTTATGCAACAAACATATATTTTACATATCTAATATATTGCCATTCTAGTTTGTCCATTATTTGTGTCAATTAAACACTGTTCTCACAATATTTTCAGCATTTATTTACATATAACAATGATATCAAGTTATATAGGTCAATATATGTTCATTGTGTAAGGGAAACATGTATTTGCTGGCATGGGTAGGGGATCACATGAGCATGCATTCATGCCATGTGAATAGAGGGTAACATAATGACTGGCTTGTGGTCACGGCGGGACATTCCACTGACATATGGAGCGGGTGGGCCCGTGAACCAGATCTGTGCTCGTGTAGAGAGAAGCACTGTATGGTCTTACTGGAAATGTAAGTTCCAGCAGATCGAAAGAACCTTTGAGGGCTCTTCCATGGAAATCACTGTGGGTTTCTTTATACAAAACAAATCTTGTTTTTTTCTAGTGTAGAGAAAACTGCATGTTTTCATAACACCATCTTTCAGTTTCAGGTCCCTGAAAACTAATGCACCACATTGATATTTCTTTCCTGATATATGGGACGTTCAATGCCCCAATACCAGCCTTCACTCCCAGACCTTTCGTTCTGTGTGGTGGTAATGTTGCAAGCAGATGCTTCCAAATGATTGCGCATTTGTCTCCCATTTTCTAGCATGCTGGCTATGAATTATGGGTGTCAAAACAAGAATTATAAAACACAAATGAGAAGATGTGGCCAGTGAGTGAATCAGATGCTAAATTAATTGAATTGATGGTGTCCTCATACAATAACTGGGATTGCCAATAATTCTTCCTGTTTTGCAGCCAAACACAAGCTTAGTCAGCAGGCTGAAATGGACAGTACCACAGTAAAAAGAAAACTCCTCCCAAAACAATTCAAACCCATAATGCCAAAACCATGTCTGTGCCACAATGATGTAATGAAGCAATAATTCACTTGAGGGCGTGTGTTGTGGCAATTATTGGCACGATGTGATGCGGCTTTGTCTTGGACCGTTAGCATCACTGAGTGCCAAGAATTGCCACAGCATACACCCTCCAATGTATTATTGCTTTAAGAAAATGGATCCATCCAGAGACATCTGTATATGCTCAGAAAAGTAAGACAAGACAGTTTTTAAATAGAAAACTGTAACGGAATATGATGTGTATTCTTCCGCTATCAAAGTTACTCGGACACTAAGCAATGTGAGTTACAATTCTGAGCCTAACTCTTGAGCTAGGATTCACGCAGAAGCGCCGTTCATTGTTGTTTTGAAGGCTCTTTGAAAGCCTCCATTTTTATTTTTATTGACAGCGTACAATATGTATATCTCAGGTGTTTATGTTAGTGAAAGGCGCAATGATATAAAAGGTAATTTTGTCGTTTTTCAATAATGATTTGTTTTATAATATCTGACAATGGCATAGTTTCACACAAAATATTTAATCTTATTGTTTGTGACTTTTTTGTCCGAAATAGGAGATCAGGGTGTTCTGGCTCAGTTGAAGGACAGTTGATTCATTTACAAATTCAGTGTACAGTGTGTTTACAAATTCAATGATTTAAGTTAAACATAACATGAGCATCTTTTTCATATTAAAATGTCACATGACACATTAAAGGCCACAAGCTTCAGATTGCTTTTCTGAATAAAGGAAAGGTAATTAACACTAGAAACTGAAGCTGCACAGCTACTGTATGGAGTTTGACATGGTCTGCACAGGATGTAGGCCTATTTAAGATGTGACTACTCCTCTATGTTGAATTTTTACAATGTGGACATGAAAAAGGGCTTATCATAACAAGGTTTGGTCATAAGGTGATCTCATTGTTTGTCACAGATCGCGAGTTGCGCCGTAAACAAAGGGCATATTTGAAGACGCGCTTCCACTTGTGTAAGTGGTAACCCCCTGGGAGTGTGTGACGTTTGCTGTGTTTAAATTTTCTTTGTTTGTTTTCTTTTAAAGCATGTGTTTTGGAGTGCCCATTCGTTTTCTGGCATGCTTTCCAACACCCTTTTCCTGCGGGCAGAATTGGTATTCAAAGCAGGGAGTGGTAATTTGTTAGAAAGGAAAACTTGTATCCTTGAGTCAAGCACAGCTGTGAATAATGCATACAGGAGCCACTCATCTCTCCCTCTCCGCTGAGGTAAGTTTGACCTGGCGCGTCCAGCAAATAAGTGACTGTACTAAAGAGGGAGGCCGTTTGAGACGTCCCTCATTCTGACAGTAGAATGTGACTCCCGGAGGGGAACTTCAAATGGCGGTGACGCGCTCGAGCGCTTGTGTGTGGGGAGAGCCCTACTACAGTTTCTGCAGCCTACAAAAACGAACCCTTCTGCTCACTGGCGGTTATTTCAAATGCTGGGATTCAATCGACACTTGTCCTTCACTTTGACTTACAAATAAATTCAATTGTTCGTTTTTGGGTTTTTTTACTTCAGAAACCCAGTTCGTGTGTTAATTTCGGCGATTCGTGTGATCTCGCCAAGCATATTGACGGAGGAAATAAATGTTTTCTTTTAACTTAAGGACAAAATTAAGGACAACTGTTGAATCCGTGCCAACGTTTTTTCTTGTCATGAATTGAAAAATTCATGAATGGTTTGATCTAAACATTGCATATTTACTAGAATCCTTTTTGCTGTTTTGTAACCTATTCACACGTTATTACACAGTAGGCTATACTTGCTTTGCAGACTGCAGGTGACACAGATGGCTTTGTAAAGATGATACATTTTTAAGGTGTAGGGTGAGTCTGTGAGCTTAGGTTGGCCCAGTTTCCTCAGGTTACCGCTGCATTAGTCCCTCCTGAGGACATGCTAGGTCAGCGCTAGCTCTCCTGTCTTACTGTGTGGCCTGCATTGTGGAATAATGGCCACAGGCTTATGGGCGAGCACATCAGAGGAGCACATATGCTTTGGCTCAGGGGTGGGCAATTCTGGTCCCAGAGGGCCGGTGTGTATGCAAGGTTCTGTTTCTACCAATTACCCTGGCTCAGTTAGCTAATTAGTTGGATATGCCCAATGCTGGCTCACTTGTAGATCAGACCACAGTAACATGTTTCATATGGGAACACAAGAACAGTCATTCATGGGCTTGTCAAAAATTGTGCTAAAATGTCAGATCGAGTAAATGATTTGGCTAATTAAATAAGTAAGAGCAAGTTGGCATGAAATCCGGAAACGGACACGGCCTTCCTTGCCTGCCCCAGTTCAACCTGCAGTGCTCCCTGCACTGGAGGCACAGCGGTGACTCATGAACAACTGGTGATTCCAAAGTGAGGACATTTGAAAAAACAATGCTACTGCCTTACCAATCCTCACTGATGCAATTCACATTTATTCACTGAAGGATACTGAAGCAATGTTTTGTCTAATCCAAAGCCTTCTGACCCAATTTTCAAAACAACACAGGCTTAACAGACTGCATTTCCGAAGACATTTAAAATTAAACTGTTTATTTAGAACCTATTTATTTAGTTTAGAGTTTATTTTGATACAATTACTGTACTCACAACTGTACCAAAAAAGACCAGTGACATCTGTCACATGTCATCGACATCAAAGTGAAATCTCCCATGCGATGCCTGAGACCTACAATAAGTAATGGGGCGTGAAAGGGATTGATCGGGCCTGAAGCACTGCGCAATGGCCTTCTTTAAACTGACAAGCTGGCTTGATCGCTTTGCCGGACCGGTGCGAAACGTGATCCGTGCAGCGATCAGACCAAGAGAACGAATAAATCCTGTGGGAATTTAATGAATGAACGGAATAATGAATGAATGCTCTGGCTGTTTACAGGAATGCAGGTCCTGGAATGGAATGGAATTCCTCTGGTCGGTAAAACCTACGAAGAGGTCCAGAGCCTGGTGGGCGGCCAGTGTGGGGAGGCAGAACTGTGCATCAGACTGTGAGCGACTCCTCATGTTCTTTTATCTTTCACGTTAGCATTTCCCCGAAGCCTAGTGTTTGAATAACTGCTGCCTTTTTTTTTTCTATTTTCTTTTTCTGCTGTTTTTCCCAGTTTTTCTCCCAATTTAGTAGCCATTTATACTCTCTTTGTCTATATGTCAATTATACCCCTCCCTCATATTGAGATCTTGCTGCTGTAGTCCTGATACTGGCAGTGACATGTGGCTGGGCACTGCCTCCTCCGAGCTGGAACCCGCCAAGCCATCACCGTAACTCCGGTATGCACACAGGGCCACTCCTATATGCAGCGAGCTCGTATTGGCTTCCCTCCCCCCACCCTGGGGCAGACAGCCAATTGCCGCCCCCTAGTGGCACTCCGGACCAGAGCCAAAACTGGCACGGCCGGTGGAATTGAACCCCGGTCGCAGTGGGCAGCGTCGGGCCCTCTACCGCTACACCACCCGGGAGGCCCCCAACTGCTGTCAATTTAACCAGCTCTGTTTAAAGTATATACGTACAGTATACTCAATATATCACGTGATGTGAAAGGAAGAGAATGCTACAATGTGAGACACAAATTGAAATGGGATTTCCTGCCTGTGAGCATGGATTATTTGAGTAATTGGCACACTATTACTTAATTTAATAAATCAAAAGAAAGGAAAATGCTTTGGCATGAATGACCTGTTCAAATCCTCAATTTAAAGTTCACAATGTTCACTGATATGTCTTTCTGTGTGTGTGTAATCCTGCAGATATTAAAAACGTGCTTCCTTCATCACAACCCATCATTAACATTCTAGTCATTTTAGCTTTTATTTATAGTCTTGACTTGATTCTGTTTTCATCTCAGAAGAATGTGGGGTTAATGCATTGCCGTGTGAGTTGCACATCTCTAGCTCTCCGGTGATTTGTGAGCTCACTGTCTCTCACGTGTCTTTTCGAAGGGATTTGAACATGCTGTCAGATTCTGAACACCCCCAGCACCTGGAGCTGCAGGACGCCACAAAGCCTGGTAGGTTCTAACGTACAGGGGTTACCATGGGACCTCCCAGGTTTGTGTTTTTCTGGATTAGTAGTACTTTTGCTGGTTTTGAGAGGGGGTGTCCTGCAAGGCTCCCTGAGATATAGTTTCTTTAGGGTAATGTCTGTAATGTTTTTCTGTTTGTTTAAGATTCTTTATGTTTTCACTTGGAGGAGGGCAGCTTCTGGGGGGGGGTGGGGGGGAGTATGCTCCTACTGTTTGATATGAACTGTTAAAGATTAAAAACAAGGAACACAGAACAGTTGAATAGCTTTTTTTTTTTAAACAAAAAAACAAATGGTCCCCCATATGAGGGAATGGAGATGAAAAAAAAAACAACCTGGTCGGCTCTCCCATAATGCTCCGCTCCCTCTTTATCGTCATGCACCTGCTCCCGCTCAGTCCGCTGTTAATTAAGGGAGGACTGAGAAGATAACGAGCCTGCTCTCCGGTGACACGGCGGCATTAGTGCGTCGTCAGTCTGGCCCGAGCCCTGCGCAGGTGAGCCGCCTGCCAGGCTGAGATTGTGGCGTCGTGATGACGGCGGGGACAGGGTGCTTATTTACCGCCGTGCGGCTCCTGATGAAAGTTGACCGATTTACAGCAGGACAAATAAGCTCCATTAGGCGCCGTTGAAAAACAGGTGCGGACAGGTTAGCAGATCAAGAGATCGGGAGAGCCTGTTCTGAAAAGCTTCTGAAATGGCCCGAATCTGGCCCGGTCACGTTTATGATACACAGAGGGGTTTTAATTATCATTTGATGCGGTAACCAGGGCTGTGTCTTTCGGAGACAGACAGATGTCCCCAGATATCCAGAATCTGGATATTTCACGTGTATGACACATTGACGCTCCTCCACACATTGACGCTTGTGTTGTAAAGGTGTTTTGAGCTGCGGATGATGCGTGGGCTTGTCTGTGTCTCTTTAGGAGACAGGCAGAGGTCCCCAGGAGTGGATCCCAAACAGCTGGCTGCAGAGCTGCAGAAGGTGTCTCAACAGCAGGCGCCCTCCACGGTACTGTTAGCCACAGAGAAAGGCCCCCATATTCACTCAGGCACTGCATCGGCCGCCTCCAGCGCCATTCCCAGCCCCGGGCAGCCCGGTTCTCCCTCCGTCAGCAAAAAGAGGCACAGCAGCAAGGTGAGGAATCAAGGCTCGAACCTCTGTGTGCAGTTAAAAGGTGAGCAAGATGAATACACTAGGGGTGTAACGGCACACAGGAATCAGGGTTCGGTACGCACCTCAGTTTTGAAGTCACGGTTCGGTACGTTTTCGGTACGGCGGGGGGGAAAAGAAATGCAAAACATAAAATTGCTTTTAATTTATTATGAACTTTGTAAACAGTGGCTAGTTGGCCATAATTTACTGAACAAAGTATGCGGACGAGAGGGAAGTTCGTAGCGCAGCTCAATCACTTTTGACAGATCCGCTGCTATAAAAACACCTGCGGCATTTGTTATTGCTTTGCTATAACTCAGAGTAACTCAGAGGGGTAACTCAGAGTTTTTAATTAAGTTCTGCACATGCGTTAGTGGTTAAAGCAAGATTGCATTCGTTCGGTTCACAGCACGTACCAAAAGTCCTGCACTGAACGGTTCGGTACGAATACGTGTACCGTTACACCCCTAGAATACACACATAACACACACCTGAAACACACTGTTAACACATTCAACTCAATCCTAGGTAGATTACATTATATATTTACTCAGCATCCTGGGACACTTCTGAACCTTCCATGTTACCATAAGCAACAGCAGTGACCTATCTGTAGTTCAAACCTGAGGCCATCGTGTCACGATTCCAGTTTCTTACCCTTTACCCGGGATCACATTTTAAAAAAAGAATATTTTACCACAGCATGGTACCAGATTACAGTATCTGTATTAAATACACCTCAGAAGTGTGACTTCATCTACCCTTTCATTGTGGGATTGTTTAATAGTTAACAAGGGTAATTTATGAGGAAATTGGTCATTGTGAAATCTCACAAATTTTAGAGTCATATTCTGCTTTAAAATATAATGGCCCATACATGGCCCATTTTCCTTTGGCAAAGTGCTGCAACCAATTAATAACAAATAAACAGTGTGCACGTTAAAAGGCTAAGCATTTTGGATTCCTTATTAAGTAAAAAAGTTGAATTTAGGAATCCATCGATGGAGACAGAGCTTCCCTCTGTTGCCCCTGGCACCAAATCGATTTAAGGCACTGCAACAAATAATATGAAGATTAATCTTCCACAGTTCATCCTGCCACTCAAACCAAAATCCATCTATCTATCGCTATGCTTCAGTTCGAAAGGCTCTGTTCTGTGTCTACAACAGCAGAGCCACCTTGAGTCATACATATTTCAGCACGACACTTACTATAAATAGGATTTTTATATCCACTTCCTTGTTGGGGCTTGCTCCGAGATCTGCGATATCTTTAAGATAGAGTTTTTTCAATGTTATTTCAATGTTTTATGCACATATTCATTCCGCTCTGTGTCTTTGATACCTATCTTGTTCTGACCTTGACCTGTGCCTGGAGGTGCGGGACGAGGCACGGCCCAGGTGCCTCACAGATACGTACGCAGGGGCCCGGTCACATAGGTCCAGGATTTAACATTCAAATGTGACTAAAATGCCTGTGCCCAAGACGCCTGCAGAGAGGAGATAACACCTCACAGGATGAATAATGTATATTCCCCCTCATTTTCATTTCTGAGCAAGAAAACGGGTTTGTAGAGTAAGTACGCAGTCATCGCTATTTGAGGTGCACCTGCTGGTGTCCATTTTACCACGTGGACCCCAGAAACACCAGTGAATTAAACTGAGCGATTAGCCCTGTCATGTGGAGTACACTGTAAGGTCCTAACAGGACTGTTGTGCATATGGCTTAACCCTCTCCGCCTAAACTGTAGCATTTGTCACAAATGCACACTATTGGAAAACCACATTTAATTGGGGTTTAATGACATGTTTGATGTGAGGTGCCACCTTACTGGAGTGGAAATTCAGCTGGAAATTCATAAAATGTGACCTCGAACCTCCAGAATCGATGTAACTGTTGTGCGTTATTGTTTGATGGATTGCCATCAGAGTTTAAGGTCTGGTAAGTTACACTCTTGTATATGGTTCCAATGAAATATCAACAGTTGAAATATCAACAGTTACTTGTAAACAGTCTGGCTGATTGTGGTGTCCCTTGTTGTTAATTATGAAAAGGTTTCCAGTGTGAAATATCCATTCTGCACACACACTGATAAGTTGTGTTGGATGCTAAATTGATTTTCACTGTCATTTTTCAGTCTGCAGAAGCTGTAAAGACTCAGTCCCATCCAATCACAGGTGAAATACAGGTACAGTTCACATTCTTATATATACAGCTTCCCATTGTATTACTGTCGGCACAGGATACAGTCAAAACATGATTTTACCATTTGGGGAAAAGGGACCTGTGAATTGTCACTAGTATGCACTACTGTAACTGATAAAGGAGTAAGCACACACAACTGAGGTACAAACCATAGGAAGAAATGTGAGAGAAGGTTGCACACTCACATGAACTCCTAAAGTATTTATCTGTACACATCAACATTTTGGCATTTCTGGAGTTGATAAGAGTGTGCAACCATCCCCTAAATTCTCTCATATACTAATAACAATTTTTTCAATTTTGTTTGTCCTCATGAATAAAAACCCTTTTCTATTTAGTTTAGAGTTAAGCCCTGTTTTTAAAGTATTCATTAACAGTGTGTGCATGTTGTGCTTTCTACATTTTGACAGTAATGTGTGAAAAAGAAAGAACTGATGGTGTGATAGCTTGTAAACAAACACATAATTTGGCCGCAGTGCCGAACAAACTGAAATACATATTTGTGATCTACAGCGCTGTGTAACAAGCTACACCCGATCACACAGATTTTTTTTTCTCCAAATCAAATTCCTCAGCTCCAGATAAATTATGACAAGTCTCTGGGGAACCTGATCGTCCACGTGCTGCAAGCAAGAAACCTTGCCCCAAGGGACAACAACGGCTACTCAGACCCTTTCGTCAAAGTGTACCTCCTGCCAGGAAGAGGGTAGGTGTCACTATAATTCACAACAGCTATATCAATATATGCCCCATTATTATATCCGCCACCACTGCTATAAAGAGGCCTACATTCTGATGATGTTGAGAGAATAACACAGGCTAATTACATTTTTTTTTTTTTTTATAAATGTTGTTTCTGAGTTTTTCCCAATTTGGAAGCCAATTATACCCTCTATTTATTTCGAATACCCCTGCCCCCACAAACTCGCCGCCCGTCTCTACGGAGTTAGCTACTCTCCGATGCCGGCGATGATCCGCCTTCTCCAAGACGGAACTCACCGACCCCCTTTCTGGAGACACCCTTACGTGCTTCACAGCAAGTTCGTGCCGATCCCCGGTTTCGAACCGCCTCCCTGATAGGCAGCTCGCACTCGTACAGGACCGTACAGGATTTGATTTTACCATACACTATGTTGGTAGTGCTTTTGGGGAGGCAGTGGCTCAGTGGTTAGCAACACGGGCTGGCAAGCGGAGGGTTGCTGGTTCAAATCCCAGGAAGACCAATGGAAAAAAAAATGAATTAGAAACCGGAAGGAGGCTAGGTCACTTCCTGGGGCACTGCCAAAGTGCCCTTGAGCAAGGCACTGAACCCCTAAAACTGCTCCAGGGGCGCCCTACTGTGCCTGACCCTGCGCTCTGACCTCTCTGATGGAATACATATGTATAGTAATCTATGTGTGTGTGTATCTAGGAGAGATATGCGAAAAGACAAATTCCAATTACCTCGTGTAACATGGCTAATAAAGTATAACAGAAGACGTACAGTATCATGCTTGGTTAGCGTCGAGAAAGGTCTTCTTTTGTATTCATGACATATGAGTGACTGCCTGACGTTTATTAACTGTGGTTTTCTCCTCCCTTTGTGTTCTGTAGATTAATTGAAGCTTGCGCTGTAGCTTCCGCTGCAGGTTAATTGTTTGAGTTCGCTGAGGGATGAGTGATGATATCAAAGCCTGTGTTTCTTCTCCCCCTCTCTCTCCAGCCTCCTCTCCCTTGTTCAGTGTTGACTTGTTTTCCTGCACACACTAATCTCATTTTCTCATCTCTAGTGTCTGATTTATTACATTTATTTTCCTAATTGTTCAACCTGGACTGGAGTTTAAGGATGGACTTAAAAAAACATACGAAAGGAAAGAAATCTTAAAGATCATTCAGTAATGCTTTATATTAACTCCATCGACATAAAGCATTCATAAGCATTGGAAAAAATGGTACATTACAATTAAATAGGGCATTAGGAATGCTTTATGATATGTTTTGCGTCTATATGACATTACATGAAATGATGCTGTTATGTAGTGATCAACAGATTCATATTCATGAATGCATACTGAGCTCCTCATGATGCATTCATTACAATCGTGTGTATGCATTATGTCACAACCTGGGATAGGTCTGACCCAAGAATCACAGACCTAAAAATGGCACACACATAATACATTCATAAGCATTTATGAACGCATCGTGAAGAGCTAAGTATGCATTCATAAATAGGCTCTGTTGATCATTACATACAACATCATTACATGTAATGTCATGTACAAGTAAAACATGCCATAAAGCATTCATAATGTAATTGCAATGTGCCTGTGACACTGGGAGAGGTGAAGGGAGGAGTAGAGAGGGCTGTGCCTCCCTTTTGGCTGCTGTCAGGTGCTCCTGTTCCCCACCACAGCCTGGAGAGGACTACAGGACCTTGGACAGCAGCAGCCTCACCTACAGACAGGCTCACCTGAGGCTAATAAGCAATCAACTCAGCTGTGAGCCATTGCCTTCGTTAGGCCGTTATAAAGGCACAGCCTGCCATGCCTGAGGGGGAGTTTGTTTGGGCATGGAGGAAGAGGTACTGGGGTTTTGTTGCTGTTTACCCTCTAGTGAATAGTTTTTGATTTCACTTTGTGCTTTGTTTGATTTTGTAAAAGGATTAATGGAATAAACTGGCCGTTGGCCTATTGGAACCCTGTTATTGGTTTGCCTTTTATCCACTCACCAACTGGCATGGTGGCCACCCCTGCCACCTTGATACAGTACCATTTTTTAAAATGCTTGTGAATACATTATGAATGCTTTATGTAGATAGAGTTAATGTAAATCGTTAACGATCATTCTTTGCACCAGTCCATATCAATATTTAATAGTGCAATATTTGTTTATGCTTTTCTCCTGAATCACAACATTTAATATCAACAAAGTTAGGTTTAAAAACCTATCATTTAAAAAAGAAAAAAACTTCATTTTTGAAAACGTTTTTGTGAGTATAAAGTTGTGCCCTTAGGGCTCTATTCAGAGTTCACGGATTTAGCCACCTACTTAAGTTCCTCCACTTCATACAACAGTTGAGCAGAAAAATGTAAATGAATAATTTCTGAATGCCTGCCCTCTGATGGATAAGTATAAAGTTTCAGGGAATTTTGTTTCAATTGTGTTTTCCATTCAAGTGTCTCAATTCATCCCTTTAAGGATAGTGTGCCTTTAATTAAAAAAACGTCAGCCAGATGTTACTAGTTTTATGAATTGTGTCATTTATTACACTATTGTCTGTGCTGGCGTGTTCCCATGATTTCAATTAAGGAGGGTTTAAAAGGAGAAGCACCTGTGTAGACAATCACACAGTAATCGAGATGGAGAAGGACGCAAAGCAGCAAAAGACACATTTTTCAGATAATGAATTAGAAATACTGGTGAGTGGAGGGCGGTGGATAGCGTAGCGGTCTAACGCACCGTATCTTGGCTGGTCTGATATGGTGTGCGCTGCCTGTCAGGGACGCGGTTCGAAACCCGTCTCTACCAGACCAGCCTTGGTCGTGAGTCCCGATCGGGGCGGCGTTTGGCTGTCCGCCCCAGGGGGAGGGGGGAGGGAGGATCCGGCTCGAGTTCGCCGTGAAGCATGTAAGGTGTCTCCAGAACGTGGGTGGGCGAGTTCCGTCTCGAAGTGCCCTCTGAGAATGAGCTTGCCTCGTAGAGACGAGCGGTGGACTCGTGTGGGGAGGGTAAATTAAAACAAATAGAGGGTGTAATAAATTGGGAGAAAAACGGGGAAAAAAAATCAAATCAAAAATAAAAATACTGGCGAATGAGTTCGGCAAACACTATTCTACATTACACAGTACAAATTCTCCCAAAGTTGTCAATGCACATATGCGTGCACTGTGGAATCACATAACAGTGATGGTGGGTTCTGTGGGGTGGCCTAAGCATGACTTGTACGAAATATAAGTACAGACACCTGCACACCCAAGTAAAAGCTAAAATTGCCAAACACAAGCAAACAAACAATATGCAATATAAACAACGGCCAGGAAGTGGCACACTATTCATTCTACATTTTTTCTGGAGCAAACATCGCTTAACTTGAGTCAAAGTCAGAACAGCAAACATCTCCAAACTACTTTAGGAACAGCGAACATCTCCTATATCTTGGGAAAACCCCGCCCTAGACGCAACTTGCCAGTGGCTGCTTAATTCCACAAATAAGTTCAAAGTCTGAACGTGACCAGATAGGTGAGGTGTGTAATTTTCGATTGTTATCTTCTGAAGATAATCTCCACCATACCCCGCTCCCCGGTTTTCCTGCCCCTCTCTTACAGGAATCAAGTCAATCAACAAGCTGCAAAATCAATATGCCCTCTATATGTCATGTAATAGTATCCTCAGTGTCATAAAGTATTTGCTGTTAATGTGATTATGATACATTATGTCTAGCCCCTTTACCTTATTCTATTAAACGCAATGCTGACAGGCGAGCCTTCGATTTATGTTCATCTCCGGTTTCCGTTAAAGGCTTATAATCCTATTTTTATTTCTTGCCTTCCCCACATTTTCCCTTCTCTCTTGCTTCTCCGACATATTTGTTTGTCAAATCTGCGTTTGCTGCAAACCCCCGGACTTATATCCAGCCAAGTCATGGTTGTCCAGAACGCAAGGTAGTGTGGCGCTTCTCCGTTCTTGCTTTGCCCTGTGCTTCACATCCCTGAGTGTTTCCCTCATTATCAGCAGGTTTCATTTCTGCCTGCTGTGGACAGGGCGCTCCTCGCTCCCTAACCACCCTCAAGCCTCCTACGATTGTCTAATACTGCAAACCGCACACGGTGTATTGAGTGATTCTGAAACCGCAGAAAGGTCACAGAAGTAGTGGGAAAAAAAGAGAAAGCTCGCCCATGATTGGTCAACTCGAGAGCAATATCTACCCTTGCAGTAGTAGACAATTCCATTGTTTTCAATGGGTGTGGAACTGAAGTCAATATGACATCTATTTTTTTTCTTTATTTTGATTCATATCCCGATATATCTCATTCTGTAGTTTTCTGAACACAGGCATGTCATTTCCATATACGTGTCTTCTCTTTGTATTAGTGGAATGCTTACTCTAATAAACATTTGAGTTCTTGAGTCTGTATGTTATGTCATATCTCATGTGTGCATGTTAATCACATAATTATACACATATATTTCATTGATTTCATTTCATTAATACATTGTACAAATGACAATATGACACTACTGTTAAATTATTTGAGAGCTGTGAACTTCATCACGTAGCACATGTTAAGAGATCAGGCTAAATGCATGTGGCATTCCTTAGGCATTTCCCATATATCTGAAGTGTGCACCTGTGTTTTGTGAGTAACCTTGATGCATCTTTGTCTAATCGCAGTGCTGAGAGCAAGAGGAGAACCAAGCATGTGCCGAAGAGTTTAAACCCAGAATGGAATCAGACTGTGATTTATAAAAACATCCACCTGGAACAGGTAGATATTACACTGCATGCCTTTTGTAGAGCCTGACTTGTTATGTGTGGTGATTTCTTAATGTCGTGTTAATACTTGAGTCAGAAGGCAGTGTTCACAAAGCAGTGGAATCCACTAATTTCACGGGTCTAATTAATCGAATGCTTCAAAAGAGGCAGGAGCGTGCCTCCTGACTGCCATGCTCATCTTGTCTGGTTCCCGGGTGCAATCAGGGAGAACCTTGAGTTAACATTTCCGCCTGAGTCGTCGCCTGTTGTATTAATGGAGTTTTTAATTGGGGGATGTTGTTTCGTTAGTTTTTTCCCTCAAATGGATTTCCTCGCCTCTGCAATTAACATGTTCTAAAAATTCTCTACAGTACAAAAAACAAAAAAACAAAAAATCCCAACAACATGTTATGATTCCGTTCAAAGGCAAGCATCTCCCTCAGTTTGCCTTTATCCCAAAGCCTATTAACAACAATTCCAAATGATAGGGCTTAATTCTCCCTAAATGCTGGTGAGCAAGGTGGGATCTCTCCTCAGTCACGATCCCTCTCTCCAGATGGGGACGATAAACACGCCAGCTCAATTTACTCAGGTTCAAAGTTCCCCCGTTTGGACCTTCGAGTGAGACCCAACAGTTACGTCGTCGCCTTGATCGCATCAGTGTTTTGGAGTTGCTGTGGAAGGGCAGAGGGGCAGGCGATTACCCCAGTTTGTTTTCTCTGTCCATGTCCATGTGTCTTGTCTTTACCTCCAGCTGAAGAAGAAGACCCTTGAAGTGACCGTGTGGGACTATGACAGATTCTCGTCCAACGACTTTCTCGGAGAAGTGAGTGGCACATAAGCTGGAATGTACAGGGTGCAGTCACATGACATGTTTCACTTGCACCTTTGCTTTCATAGCACAACATCACCTATTTCATTCAACCATAAAGGCTTTGTGTGCATTTAATTCATGCATACATTTAGTTTTTTCAAAAAGCATTATTAACTAATAAACCTGTACGTTCCAATGGGGCTTTCCTGAATTTCTGTTGCAACATAGAAAGGAGACACCTAAACAACATTTTATAGTAATGATGACATTTTTAGCCACATTTACAAAAAATATTTGCTGTACAATATCTATGTGTCTGTTTAAATTATGTATGACTGAACCTTTCCTGTGTCAACAACTGAATTGCACACCCATGCAGAAACGGATATAACATGAATACACACACAATTCCATATACAGTATGCATTCAGACATATGCACGAGTAGCACATATTTCAGCTACCATTCTCTTCAACGTGCTAATGGGACTGAAGAGAAGATGGCGGAAAGCTATACAAAAGCCACTCACGATTCCCCCTGACGACTAGACGGCAACACTTATCCAGACGATCCCATATTTATCTTACGCACTTCCATTGAACTGATGAACTCACAGAACATCATTTTGGCAAATTTCACATTAAAACCGAGGGCATTTCACCAATCTGTTACACACACATCCCACACTTTTCACCGTGACCGTCCGCTTGTTGTTCCCAGGTGCTGATTGACCTGTCGAACACCACCCAGTTGGACAACACCCCGCGCTGGTTCCCCCTGAAAGAGCAGAGCGAGGGCGCCGACCAGACCAGGTCCCACACCGGCCCGGGCAGCCAGCAGTCCCCCAAGCCCTCGGTCATCAAGAGCCGGAGTCATGGCATCTTCCCCGACCCCTCGAAGGGTAGGAGGACCCACGCCAAACTCTCCTCACGCGCTCAGCTCTTAAAAACACCTTTCCTTCACGTTCGCCCGTATCGTACATCGCAGTTTTTGCAACCATGCAACTTTTCTATTTATTTATTTTTTATTTATTTACCTCAACCCCATGAATTACGCTCAGCCCAGAGTGCAGAATGCATCCTTTAGCTCTGGATATCATTGGCTCCATTCCAGGCTTTGCCCCACGGCGAATGAGGCCTGCACTGTGAAAATGTCACTGCTCCAGTGCTGCAGGAAATAAATGTTGTTAAGCGTAGGGGTCCACCACGTAGGGCCCGGAACACATGCCTGGCTCCTTTAAGGCCCTTATGGCCGAGGCCTTCCCATGATGCCCAGACCATGTGCACACAGCGAGCGGTAGGGAGACGACAGCTGACGAGACTGTGCTCCCTTCTCAAATGAGAAACATCCCACGATCCCTTTGGCGATGCCCTTTGCTTACCGATGTTTGACTCAAGGGCTTAAATTGAGCAAATAAACTGGTGGTCCTTACAAACTAGGACATGGCGGTGGTGGTAATTGTGGACCTATCATTTTACATTAAAAGACACCCAGCGAAAGCAGAAAGTGATAGAGCTATATTTCCCTATCTTAATTAAATGATATGAAAAGTAATTATTCCCTGCCAAAAAGAACACATGTTTGACCGGTATGCTGTAGAATAACACAGAGGACTAGCTCTAAATGTTTCTTCACTAATAACTTCATTAAGTGCAAATTTATTTCCATTTGTTTATCAGACTGTTTATTCTTTTGTGTTAAAAACAAATCCTAAACAAGGAGGCCGGCCAGCCAAAATAAAACATGCTAACGATACATAATTAGAGTGCACAGGATTAAGCATGCAGCATAGGATAGAATGTAAATGTAAAATGGAATTAGGTTAATGGCATAAAGAATGCAAGAACATGCATATTAATAAATAAAATCAGATTTACATACGTATCTATACATTTATACCTAAGTATTGTAATTGGTTTTGATAATGTTAACGCCAATGACGCACCTGTTGTTTTAGACATGCAGGTGCCCACTATTGAGAAATCTCACAGTAGCCCCGGCAGTTCCAAGTCCTCCTCCGAGGGACACGCGCGCTCTCACGGACCGTGCCGCAGTCAGAGCAAAAGCGGCGTCACTCAGGCGCACCTCGAGGACGCGGGGGTCGCCATAGCAGCGGCCGAAGCAGCCGCCGCTCAGCAGCTCCGCCTCCAACCAAGTAAACGACGCAAATAAATTCCTCAGCATGGCAGCTTATACGTCATCTGTTGCTCCCCTTTTTTGCTCTTTCGTTCTAGTTTGTTTTGCTTTTCTACTTTATTTACCCCCCCACCCACCCACCCCACACCTTCTCTCCTTTTATTTTCACCCCTTTAATTCCTGTGAACACTGGTCTGCTCACAGCTTTTATTTTTCACCCCTGTTTGTAGTCACGTGTATTAGCTGAACCGCTTCACCGAGTTCACCCAAAGCTATTGGATTTTATTCACCAAAGAAGGGAATAAAACTGGCTGTTTAAAATGAAAAAATATTATTTTTATTTTATCTATAAAAAACACAAGCCCTCAATATAAATTAAATATTTGTATTAACCTAGTACACTCTATTCAACTAAAATCGTGTTATTAAAAACGAATTTAAGTGCCATAAAATACATCTTTTAACTAATTGTTAGGTTACTTTATGTTTGTTTCACAAATTTTGCCAATAGTTGAGCCATCCTAGTTTTTGTAATGCCCTGTAAACATAAACACTTTAATTAAAAAAACAGCAGAGTGGCTTGTCATAAGCACAGTTTACACACCCAAGAATTATTCTTAAATAGATTAAATGCATACACCAATGCAAAACTAACGCACTTCTTAAAAACATTAAATACCAATTTTTTAAAGGGTTTTTCTACATGCTAATATCTACATTAGAGACATGGATCTGCCCATCAGCAAAGTTTAAAATGTGTGCTTTTGAGCACATCTTGGTGAGAGTGGGATGTTTTTATTTTATTTGAATTTTACCTTTCAAAATGTTGTCCCTAAGATCCCTACCCACCCACCCCTCGTTTGTCTCCCCAACCCAAAGATTAGAAGTCGGGATAACACCTGTATTTAAACAATCACTCACTGGTACTTACAGTACAAAATGCAGTCGGATGTGTTTGAACTTTCCCGGACGTTGATGCCCTTCGCATTGCTTCTTTTTTTTTTTTTTTGGCTGAAGTTACCGTTCCATACGGCTGTCAAACGGCTACTACAAAATCCTGAGATCTGTCAAACAGCCAGTTTTTAATCTACTTGACCCATTTTTGAGTTGCTGTGCATGCAGTATACTTTTTTTCGGGACCACGACGCACCTCCGTCGAGACAGCGTAAAACCTCAGGGAAGGCAAGGGAACACTTTGTGCTTTTGCATGCGTCTGACGCGTACAGTAAGCTGATTCCATGCGAGGATACATACTCTGGGTTTCCATTTCACCCTCACGTACGGCGGCAGTTCATAAGAGCAGTCGCGCCAAGAAGCAGCACAGACACAGCGTAGCGGGGGTCCTGACAATTCACAGGACTCAGTCCGACTATCTGCCAGCGCCAGCCAATGAAAGCAAAGACGCGAGTCAGATGACCATCAGGAAAGCGATGTCTGACGGAACGCCAAAGAAGGACGGAGGTGAGAAATGGAATTCTTGACTCACTGGAAAGGCGAGAGGCTTAAACTAGAATGGCCAAAGATGAATAAATAAATTTAAAATGTAATTCCTTAATAACTCATGATGTGCACCATTTCCGCAAAGGCCAGGCAAGCGGTTTGCTAATACCAGAAAATGAACGTTGGATTTTTATCCAGCAGATGTTCTTTTCCGTTCACAAGTGTATGTTGTGGATATTACACGAAAGAAGGTATATCTGTGGGTGTATGCTGTCATACGTTTGTGTGGCAGCATATCCACACTACTTCATTGAATGGTATTAGTCAGCACATTTCTTAAA
The DNA here is from genome assembly GCA_029706075.1 of Aldrovandia affinis. NCBI lineage: Eukaryota > Metazoa > Chordata > Actinopteri > Notacanthiformes > Halosauridae > Aldrovandia > Aldrovandia affinis. The sequence goes on from JAINUG010000147.1 coordinate 1,172,306, forward strand.
AAAAAACTTTAAACTGTGAGAAAAGGCACACATGAATTATAATGATGGGTCTCATGCCAACTCACACATTCCATATCATGTTTCATACTTAATCTGCAGTAATTTCAATTAACCCATCTACTTTATTTTAAATGTACTAACACATTATCAATTTGCCTGTCAAAAGTATTCCGTTCTTTGTCAGAGTTATAACTACATCTAAAGAGTGTGGTAAAGTGTCAAATCACAATACGGTTCTAAAATCCTAACTAATTCTCATAGGTATAGGTGCCGTATAGATAAATTACATTTATGTGAGAAATAGCTTGATTGAACTAAATAATAATTAAATCTAATTTAAATAACACCTAATATGTAAATGTAATATACCTAATACGAATTGCATGATAAACAACAATAAATGCATTGTCCTGTAAGGATCTTAGATTGCGTTAAATTACTTACTTTGGTATGTTGCTTTACTTTTGTATCAATGTGCTTTAATGCTGTCTGTCTTCGTTTATATGTAGTGCGTATATAGATTTGTGTAATGTTTGTTATCATTTATTACATTTACAAGATGTCTTTATGGTGTGTGTCCTCCTCGTCTACTCTGTGTAATATAAGAATGTACTAATTCTTGCAACTGCATGTGCAGGTTGTGGCAGCAAAGTCAGTGTATGTGTTCTTTGCATCCATGGCTATGTGTGCTTCTTTTGGAAGTGTAAAGATGCTGTCTAAATGCAACTGCGTTTTCTGGTGGATTTGATCGATCGATCAATCTTGGAAACGCAGATTTGATTGTTCCCATGCAATATTCAAAAAGATGCGTATGAGAGAAACAAATTGGAGCCTGCTCCTTATTGAGATATCGAACACAATGTCAAGCTTAACATACAATTGTATGAGTCACCTTATGGCTTATGGCATTTTTCCACCACACAGTACGGAACAGCATGGCATTGTAGCCAATCCGTGATCCCACGTTTTGTGGCTTTTTATACCACCCAGTGAACAATACCGAACCTAAGTACCCGTGCTGAATTTAGTTACTGCTCTGTTTAGGTACTAGTGAGCCAAACAGGGATCTAAGGATGGAGCTGTTCTTGATTACAGTTAACACTTGTGTACGTCGCTCTGATAAGAGCTTCTGCCAAATGCCTGTAATGTAATGTAATGAGATAGCAATACTGCAGATCATTGACTGGTCAAGCCCAATTGTCACAGAATCGTCAGAATTTTTAGAAAGATATAGGAATCTCTTCGATACATTCCGATGCTCGAGCTAAACCCAGGCCTTTGAACAAAAGGATCTGAACTGGACAGTGTCAGATGACATTTGAGCAATCTTGCGCCTCCATAAGTCAACACTGGCATTTAATTTATTTTAGTTTTTAGCTCGTAGCTCGTGCTGGACATATTTTTGCAGCGAAAAGCTACATAAAAGCACAGATGTAAACACAAAGACAAATATAGCTAATGTTTCAATTTTTATACGATTTTAAAAATGTAGGCTACAGATGTAAGAAATATGAGTTATTAAATGTGATCTTGGTAAATTGCAATTCAATGGAGGGCCAGTGCCGAATAATAAATACAATACGATATGATACGATATACTTTATTTGTCCCCGTGGGGAAACTTACTAAATAGGCTACTGTATGTATATATATATACACTCGCTGCCCCCGACATGACTCCCAAACGCCTAGGTAGAGGTAAGGAAATTTTAACTAATGTTATGGGGAAAGGTGTTCTGCTTTTGTGAATTTGAGTTGGAATGTTTACAATGTCAATGTTACTAATGTCACCACAGCGGTCGCATTCATATTTGTCACTTCAGATAACTCCTCCTATCTAACTCCTCCTATCTTCGCTGTTCTGTCGTGCGATGGAAAGATGACACGGGGACTCGACCCGGGAAGGGGATAGTTAGGGATTCGGATGGTTGCCGTACCGTATTGTACCGTTTTCTGCGGTGGGAAAAGTGCCATTACAGCCTGTGCGACCAGACTGGGTGACCGAAACGGTGTCCGGTTCACCCGGCGCAGTTACCGACCGGCCTGTCGGGGAAGCCGGCTCGGTGGGCGTGGCAGGAGGTACCGAGGAGACACCCTCTCTTTACAGTGCCGTTTATCCCCCCGTGCAGCGCGGTCCAGCCACAGGGCAAACGACGCCCCTGTGACGACCACGTCCTCGGCCAGCAGCCTGGGGAGCAGCGGCCTGACCCTGGACGAGGAGGGCGGCACCAACGCCGTCGACAGCGCCATCTTCCAGGTCCCTCGCATGTGAGGCTGAATTTGATCTTTTATGTCCCGCCTTTCTTCTGCTTTTAATCGCCCGTGTTTCCCATTGAACATTGAATTGAACATTGGATTGATATAGCGCTTTTCAAGGTACCCAAAGCGCTTTACCACAACAATGATAGGGGCAACTCACCTCAACCACCACCAATGTGCAGCACCCACCTGGGTGAACGCGATGGCAGACATTTTTCACCATTACAAAACCACTGCACATCAGATACACAGTGGAGAGGCGAGGAGGGAGGGAATGAATTAATTCCATGTATATATATTCTTTTTGGATGTAGATGTAGAGTGGGCGGTAATGTTTACAGAGATCCATAGTGAGCCAGTCTTTGTCTGCTGCTGCAGAGCTGAGACTGGAGGTTTCTGAATTCGCCAAACTCTGTTTGTGAATTTAATTTAATTGTGGGTCAAGTTTGAGGGCCAAATGATTGGCCACTTAAAATGTTCAGACGCATGGAAAATTTCCAGGTTCACAAAGGTGCGGTAGAAAATGATGAGCATTGTACATTCAGCAGCGTGACTCAAAACATTGGCTAGGGGCCTGCTGGATTTGTAATCCTTTACCGGTTACACGATGAATGCCAATGGGATGAGTTTAAGGGAGCCATACGCTGGACCTGTGGGAACACAGTTCATCCGGTGTTCCAGTGCTTTATAAAACACCAATAATCTAAAAGTAATATATATGCCATTTAGCAGACGCTTTTATCCAAAGCGACTTACAGTAGTGAATGCATACATTTTCAGTATATGTGGCCCCAGTGGGAATTGAACCCACAACCTAAGCGTTGCCAATGCTGTGCTCTACCAACTGAGCCACACAGAACCACTATGTTGATTCAGTCAAGTTTGGTTTCGGCCTTTCTAGTAATGCAGGTTGCTTGTCCTTTCAAACAGCGGGAAAACGATCCCGAACGGCACAGACATGACGCGCGGAGCGGACCCTCTGAAGCCATCGCTGGCGCTCGGTGACACAGAAGGTAAGGGCGCGACACAAAGAGCACAGGCCACTATTTATTATTTATGACTTATTTATCCGTTTATTTGTAAGGGACAAGAACAGAGAACATTGACAGCCGCAGAAGCAGTACCCAATGCACTGTACATGTGTATATAGCCGAAGCTGATTTCCAATATCCGTCCAACACCATTCAACCTAACTGCTATGAACTTTATCTATCATTTTGAGCAACAAGTTTAAGCAAGTAATTAACCAGAACAGACTGTTGGGACAATGAAGAGGGATTGAATTGCATTTGTATAACTCACATCATGGGTAACAAATAACTTTTAATGGGGTGGGGGGATGGGTGCAGTCGCCTCAAAAACCACCAATTTGTAACATCCACTTGTTTGATACACGTCAGCCATTTTTTGCCTGATGTCTTTCACTGTGTTTATTTATTTATTTATTTGATTTACTTCAGATTTTTCCCTGTTTTCCCCCCAATTTGGTGGCCAATTACACCCTCTATTTCTTAAATTCTCCCTCCCTCACGAGCCCACCGCCTGCATCTGTGGGACAAGACGCTACCCCGAGGCCGGCAATGAACCGACTCCTCCGAGACAGAACTCGCCTATTTGTTTTGCCCATAGGGAAGCCCTCTGTGAGCTCGTGCCGGCTCTCCCTTCCCTCTCCCCCTGGGGTGGACAGCCAGTTGCCGCTCCTGAACGGGGCTCTCGGCGAGAGCCGACGTGTCCCAGCCGCAGTGGGCAACCTGCATTCAGGGGGAATGCTTTTACCGTTACACCACCTGAGGCCCCTACTTTCACTGTGTTTCTGATGGTCATAGACAACAAGTTCAAATGCAGAAAAAAAATTATTGAAAAGTTGTAAGCAGTAAAAAAACAGATGTAACAGTTTTACTGTAAATTTGGTACATTTGCCTACATTTGTTAATGAATTTAAGGATAGGGTGCATTGCAGTTAGATTGAGGGCACCAGGTAGACCCTTGAGGGAGTCCATCGGGGAGGAAAGGAAATCACCAGGCTGAACTCCTCTCTGTGTAAGTGGTGCTTGCAAATGAACCAGCCATCTCACATTAGCGCTCTGGAGAAAGTGGCTTCTGAGAATAGTTGAGAGATGACGGGCAGCTGCACATTCACGAGCGGGTGGGTGGGTGGGCTGGTGTATGAGCTGAGACGACTGCTCCCACTCCCACTGCTCCTACTTTCTGTAGTCCTTCAGGGCGAAAACAGGGTGAAGCCGCATAAAGCCTTAGAATGCATTAAAAGTCAGAAAAAGGAAAATGTTGAATTAAACATATATAATATATATTATTTTTATTTTTTATTTTAGTTTCTGATTTTATCACATTTTCTCCCAATTTAGGAGCCAATTACACCCTCTATTTTTTATGTCAATCCCCCCTCGTATTGTGAGTTCGCTGCCATAGCCCTGTGACCGAGATGGCACTCGCCAGGCTGTCAGCCGTAAGTCACAGAGCCACTCCTGCACGCAGCGAACTTCCTGTTGGCTTCCTTCCCCCCTTCCTGGGGTGGTCGACCAATTGCCGCCCCCTGGTGGCACTCCCGGTATATATAATATATATTATAATGACTGATTGCACCTAACATCATTGTCTCGAGAAGCTGAATGTTTAGGTTTTTTTTGTGATGGGGTTTCACCAGTGGGTCTTCTCTGGATAGATCACTAGACACCTGTTTTCAAATAAATTAAATTGTTATTTAAACCTTCAAATTCATTGATAGGTTATGCGAACAGTAAACTGATGGAATCAACCCGCAAGTCTGAACTAACTCAACTAACTCATAACTAATTATGTTTATTAAATAGGTCACACAAGACATTAAAAAAAAACATTAAAAAGAAACAGATCTCCAAAAGTTAGACTATTTTTACACAGGTGAAATTTTTTAAGAGGGAATCTGAACTAAGATCCCCTCTAAAAAAGAAAATGAAGGAGGCAGCACATGACGACATGAACTCTGCCATATTGGCAGCACTGCAACAGCAAGAAGCCAGCCTCCAGAGGATGGTTAAAAACGCTGTGCGTGAAAAACACTCTGAAGTTCTGCCAGCGGAAATGAAACAACTGCAATTCGTGATCGAAACGTTGAATCTCTCCATCACGCAATTATGAGAAGACTTTTGAAACAAGCTGAAGCGTTACGGATCCTTCAGAACCGACACGACACGACCCAGCTCACGGATCGGGCAGGGTTCCAATGTATCTAGGGTACTCTTTAGATCTCTCTGAATACTCTGGTTGTAGGTGGAGACTTTAATGCCGTTTGTAATAATACCTGAGACAAATCAAACTGTCACCCTCCTTCCCGAAATGAGGGTGGTTCCACAGACCTCAATAATTTTATTATAGATCTAAATCTTCTGGATGCATGGAGAGAGAAGAACCCATTGGTTAGAGATTACACATTCCTGTCACAAAGACATGGCACATATTCTTGTATTGACTACATTTTTGTCTCTACATTTTTATTTTTTACATTTTGGTTCCCTTATCCAGTTTTACTTACACAGTTGACATTTCTTTACATACAAAATACAAATTTTTACCAACAATAGGGAACTTTAGTGCATTCAGATTAAGAAACTCAAAATGTCCAAACTGTTCACTACACTCTGGGTTGGTTCCCAGACCATACTGTTTTACTCAAATACAAAATCTTAGGTGCTTTAGTGTTCAGCTTAAGAAAGTCCAAATGTCCAAAACTCAAATCAGCCAAGCTGGCTCCATGTTCCAAGGAGTTCTCTTTGATGCCTGGTAAGGGGGAGAGGGGAACTGACACCAGTTGGAGATTTAGGCTAGAGAGAACAGGACACTGTTGTGCACAATAAAATATTGTAAGGATCATTAACCAAAAACCTTATATCAACAAACTGTCTCTCTCTCTCATGTGCCATATTCAAAAACTAGGTATCTGGCATCTGTAACACAATAGAAGATAAATGTAGTACTAGTGTGAATGTATTTTTTGTCTCATGCTGCTGGGCAAACCTATTATACAGTCTGCTTGAATTAAAGTAGAGGCTTAGCTTAGGTTCTGGCAGCAGGGTAGACCACTGGTTATTGGACAATGCCTGTAATCGGCAGGTCTCAGCTTTGTTTAAACACCACTGCTTTACATTTACCGCCGAATCGCTTCAGTAAATATCCATCTGTGTAAATGGTTAATATGTAAAATATGATCTGTGTTCGGTCACCCAGGATAAGGGTGAGTACTGAGTAAACGACTGACAATCGTGAACGTGCAGTAATGGAAATTGAGAAAGCGACGCCGATGGGACGTCCGCTCCAGGGAATATAATCTTGTCCCGCGCGTGTCGTTCCCCTCCGCATGCAGATAAGCCAAGAGCCGTCGCGGGTTTATCGAGCAAGCGATTATCCTAATTCTCTCTGCTGTCAATGCTTTTACCAGCGGTCCCGGACGATACGGGGCCTGGTTTGCGATACCGGGGGCAATTCTCCACTTGCGGAGCTGATTCGAATCACCGGGGGCGGCTGTCGGAGTGATCGCCCTAAAAGTCGGAATCCATCAGCGGCATAATGAATTCCACGCCCGAAGCTGCGGGGGTTGAACTGATAAGTGAGTTATCTCGCCAGTGATCAGCCACTCGCTTTTCAGCACGGCGTTGTGCGAATGCAGTCGTTCCTTGCCGTTAGCCGCGAGGAGGCTTTATTCATTTAGCCTCCGCGCGTCTACCTTCCTTTTCCCACGCCTTGACGGGAAACCGCGGCCCCCCCTCGCCATACTGCAGTAATATCCCTGTGACGTGCCGTTGCAAGATTGCGTTACATAATTTATTTGCTCGGCGGAAGCCCTCATCCAGGGCACCATACATATTACAATATTCTTACATATTCTCCTTTATAGGTGGATATTTACTGGCACAGTTCAGCTTAGATGCTCTTCCCAGGGCTGCAGTTGCAGTATCTCACCCAGCATTCCCAGTACTCCCAGTATTCGAGCCCCCAGTTACAGGCCCGGATCCCCAACTGCCATGCCTCACTGCTGTATCTGGGTACCCTCTTCACTGTTAAACCTTAAGTCCAAGATGTTCCAAAAACATGTGTCTGCGTTAGCAGCGCAGGCAGCAGCGTACCGGAAGACGAATTCATAACACGGATAAGGAGAGCTGAAGACTTTCAGTCTGCGTGACGTGCGTGAACTGGATGAGGCCGAAAAGCCCAACCCTGACCTGAGTAAGACACAATGCGTTAAAGATTTAAGAGATGAAGAAACATAGGGCCAGGTTACTTGAACGAATGTAGGGAAGTATGGGAAGCATTGCTTGGGAACAGTGCTTGTCTAGTTTCTGTGAAATATATTGTTGCCAGTTTAGTTGTAACTGCATCATTTCGATATCAATGATTTAATACGCAGACCGAATTTAGGAATTATATTTTACAGATTCAGAGAGTATGCTTTGTGTATGTGAGTAACTTACATTTACATTTACATTTTTGGCATTTACCAGACACTCTTATCCAGAGCGACTTACAAGATGTGCATTTATACATGGTAAGATCAATCATCGCGCAAGAGATCAGTGTAGTAATAGAACAATAGACATCATTGTTGGCAACTGCATACTGTACCTGTAACACAGGGAGAGAAAAGGTTAGTACAATTTCTTCTTTCTTTTAATTTTATAATACAGTATTAGACATAAATACAAAAAGCAGTATTAAACATGTAAGCAGTGGTGATGAAAATAAGTTAATATGCAGAGTCAGTGGTAGTGGAGTCTGAAGAGGTGGGTTTTGAGTCTCTTGCGGAAGGTGGCCAGTGATTCCACATCCGGTTAAGGCCTCACAAGGCTACCGGTTCCTCTAAGCATGTGATGCAACTCTCCTCCCATCTGTGATGGCTCTCATGTGGTGCGGTGTGGCGTACAGGGTGAAAAGTGACTCATGGGTAGTGCTCCTTGCGTGGGTGCGGTTGGCACAGAAGTGGCACCATTTTCAATTCCAACATGGACAGGAAAGGGGTGAAAATGCTTTAAAATGGAAAAGAACTGGATGCTTACTAAAGCAACTCAGGTTCACTGCTTTGCCGAAGGTTATAAAAGCAAGGTCTCTTCTAGTATTAAAACTTAGAACCTGCATTTCCCAGCTCCAAAACCACAAAAAACGGAGCTATGCTTATAGTATTATGCTTATGTAGGGTAGCGTGGCCTTGTTGAGTGAACAGATTGGACAGATATGCTTAACAGAGCCAATTCCCACATGCGTCACAGACATGTGACCTCCCTCAATATTCAGTTGCAAGGGAAAGGCCTTGGCTTAAAATTTTCCATAAACAGAAATATGCTTTGTGTGAAATTTGCAAGCTGAATTACTCTAGCTGCTGTGGATATATTATAATCAGGGGGCACATGGATATATTAGGTGCACATAAGTGGTACGCATTCCCGTCATCAAACGTTAATCGCGTCCTCAAACCTTAATTGCGTACCAAACAAAAGTTTGTCGTCTTGCGTGGTACGCAATTAACGTTTGAGGTGCGATTAACGTTTGACGATGCGCAAATGCGTACTAGTGTACCACTTATGTGCACCCCTGAATATAATATATGCCATTTAGCAGACGATTTTTATCCAAAGCGACTTACAGTAGTGAATGCATAATTTTTTCCCCCCAGTATATGTGGTCCCAATGAGAATCGAACCCACAACCTAAGCGTAGTCAGCACCGTGCTCTATCTACTGAGCCACACAGAACCATATCTATGCGGCACATCCACTGTCGAAAATCGGAACACGTATAAGCTTTGACTAATAATAAACGCAACGAGAGTGTATAGAGCGGTGCTTCACAAAGTTCAGTTTTCTGCTACAGTTTTCATATCAATTTCTGTAATCATTCACCATGAGGTAATCATGGTAATAACTGACAAACTGGAAAAATATTCACGCAGCAGGGAGTGATAAAACTTTCAAAGGATCTTGAATTGTGGCGTGGATTTTATGATATTATCATTATTTTAGCCGGAGGATGACAGAAAATATTCAGGAGAAAGAGGGCTTCTCAAAAAATTTAATTTTAAGTAACCTTAAGAAAAATGTCTTAGGTCATTACTGGGAGTTATGTGCTGGTGGTAGCTGAAGCTTATTGGTCATTTAGAGAGGGTGTATAAGAGAGAGAGTGCTTTCCGCCGTGCCAACACTCTGTGAATGCCTGAATGAGTTGAGTCCGAATTAGATTATTACATCGCGCTGTTTGATTTAGCGACAGGCTGAATTCCGCTGTGGAACATTTGCTGCGCTGTAGCGTCATGGGCAGTCTGTGTGTTCAGTGCTCATAAAACGTTGGCTTTCAGTCAGATTAGAGAATTATGAACAGCGGGTTTTGTTAAGATCATAAGCTGCTCCCAAAAATAATTTCAGGCTGAATAGTCTCCTACCTGCCCCTGTCAACACTGTGAAACATTTTCCATATGTTATGTTATATATTGTGTTATTAACCTGTGCACTTATTGTTTAAGCATGTATATTGTGTTGTTCTAGGACTTAAAGTAAATGCATTTGACCTTTTTTTCTGATTTTCTCCCATTTTCTCCCAATTTAGTAGCCAATTACACCCTCTGTTTTTCATGTCAATCCCTCCCTCATATTGAGAGCTCCTGCCGTAGTCATGAAACCGGCAGTGACATGCGGCGGAGCACCGCCTCCTCTGAGCCGGAACTCGCCAAACCGTCACTGTAACTCCGGTATGCACACAGGGTCACTCCTATATGCAGCAAGTTCATATCGGTTTCCCTTCCCCACCCCTGGGGCAGACAGCCAATTGCCGCCTCCCAGTGGCACTCCTGGCCAGAGCCGAAACTGGCGCAGCCGGTGGAATCGAACCCTGGTTGCAGTGGGCAGCGTCGGACGTTCTACCGCTACACCACCCGGGAGACCTTAGACAACTAAGACTCTCATCACAATTAAATGTTGGCTTATTAGAAAAGCAGATCGGTGGTTATGACTACAACAGTGCAAGAAGCTTCCGTAATTGCATGGTTTCAAAAGCATGCAAGTAATTTGATTTTAGAAAGCCTGGTTTTTCCTGGTTTTCCTTCATAGCAGCTCATTCTTATGCTGCAGCTCTGCAGACTCACAAAGAAATGCACTGCACAATGTACAGTTTCATACGCATTTTTCTTCCCAATTATCTCTGGTTGATGTTGACGTTTCACAGACAAATGTCACGTAAATTTGTCCAAACGAGTGTTAAGATTGCAGCACTGCAAATTGGTTCTGTCACCTAGAAGAGCATAAATACAAAACTGACCAGCGGGGCTGTTCATTTGACCTCAGGATAATGAGCTGTTCTGGAAACATTGTTATTATGTTTCAGATAAAAGTGTTAGGCATAAGAATGAGGAAGGCTCTGCGCTCTATCTGAAGCAGGCTTGTGGCTGTGTGTGGTGGGAGGTGGAGACGACTTGGCCCATGGGAGGCGGGGCTCTAAAAATAGGCACAGTGAGCGTGTGCAGATGGCTCCTGGGGAGAAGAGGGGGGAGGAGCGGTGGACCCATCGGTGGGCACGCTTCCTGGAACTCTCAGGAAATGAGCTCCCTCGGGGGGGCCGCCCACCCCTGACTGGGGCGCCCTCGGAACCTGGCGCATCTCGTTAGCGCGATGCACTTAATGAAGTTCCTGTCGTCCAGGGGATTCCCTCTCAACCTCTTTTGAAGCAGTCTTGGTCCAGGGAACAGGACACTTGATAAAGAGCGATCAAATGCAGACAGGATCGGGGGCTGGCGGATAGCGTAGCAGTCTAACGCACCCGTATTTGGCTGGTCCTGTACGAGTGTGAGCTGCCTATCAGGGATGCGGTTCGAAACCCGCCCTGGCCCCGATCGGGAGCGGCGTTTGGCTGTCCGCTCCTGAGGGAGGGGGGAGGGTGGTCGGCACAAACTCACTGTGAAGCACGTAAGGGTGTCTCCAGAAAGGGGGTCGGTGAGTTCTGTCTTGAAGGAGGCAGATCATTGCCTGCCTCGGTGAGTAGCTTGTCCCGTACAGACAGGCGGCAAGTTCATGGAGGAGGGTTCATCAAAATAAATACAGGGTACAATTGGCTTCCAAATTAGGAGAAAACAGGGAAGAATCTGAAAGAAAAAAATGCAGAGAGGATCTAAAGGAGATGCAAGGCACATCTCTGTATTAACATGGAGTCCATGTCCTGAAACGTAATGGTGTGATACTCTGACCCAGTGATGTGAGATGTTATTTATTTATTTATTTTTATTTATTTATATTCTATTCCTATTTGCAAATCCACCAGCTGAGCTGCACAGTCACCGCGCTGGAGGACCGCACAGCTGGCACAGGCAGATTACAGCTGCCCGATCAACCAGAGGAGATGCTATTGAGTGGCAAGGCAGGGAAAACAGTAATGACTGAACCCCTCCCTCCCCCCTGAGGCGATGCTATGGCCAATTATGTGTCAACTCGTGGGACTCCTGGCCTGGGTCAGTTTCTGACACTGTCCGGGTTCGATTCCAGACAATGATGTGTCACTACGCCAAGAGTGAGTGCTTTAGCTGAGCACACTTACCTGACAGAGCACACAGGCCCTTTCTGTAGTCACATGGCAAGGTTCATGGCACTGAAAGGGGTAGGCTGCATCAATGCTCTGAGCACAAGTGCCTCACCTGGATACGCCAACCGGGAACCCCGACCCCATGTAAGACGTGTTTCTTAAATAAACGTGTTTGGTCTACAGCTTGATTTTAATTTAACTTTATTACATTTAGAGCCAGTGGAACATGGGGGAATTTAAAGTTAACCATAATTGGAAATATAATTGAATGACATTTGAGTCTGTGATGATAGTACTCTGATAAACAAATACAGGAAAACATTTCACTGTCAAGGACAGCAGTGTCAACAAAAATAATGAATTCATCACATTTATATTATTTAGTAGTTGGATGTAAGGTGCACCAAATGGGGGTATCTTAGGACAAGATATAAAAACACTTCACAGTTTGAGAGGCTTTCTGCATTTCTTACAATTGGAGAAAAACATTGTCAGTGTTCAGAGGAACCATCTCTTGCTGTCTTTACCAACGCAACATCCTGTGCGAGTCTGACTTTTCTCTGAGAATTTTTTTCTTGTAGTGTACGCTTCCTGTATATCTTATCGCTTGAGTTAATGTCCTTGAGGAAAGGCAAGCAAGTGAATTAAAATGAACCCTAGGGAAGGAATACTTCCGGACGTACCAGCCCCATGGAGCAGTGCATAATTGGTCACAGCATTGTCAAGGGAGTAGGGGTTTCGGTCAGGAGGGTATTCCTTGTCTCAATTCACAATAGCAATTTTTTGGTCAGTCTGGGCGCTGGATGACTGCAGGTGAAAGGAAGTGGCTCCGTGCATTTCAGAGGACACGGATGCTAATGGTTATAATAAATTGGTCCCCACCCCCCTCCAGATGTATGTTGTAGCAATAGGATGTGCACATATTTATATTTATTTAATAAATATTTTCCGATTTTACCCCGTTTTTCTCCCAATTTGTTAGCCAATTTCCCACTGTGCTTAGTTCAATCCCCCTTCCCTCATAGTTCACTGCCATAGTCCTGTGACCAGCAGTGACAAGGGAGAAGCCCTGCCTCCTCCGAGACAACACTCGTCGTGCCGTCGACTGTAATTCCGGTACCCCAGAACCACTCCTGCACGCAGCGAACTGTGTGTGTCGGCTTCCCTCCCCCCTCCCTGGGGCGGACAGCCAATTGCCACCCCAATGGCACTCCTGACCAGAGCCGACTCTGGCACGACGGGGAATCGAACCCCGGTTGCTGTGGCCAGCATCAGACGTTGAAACCACTAAACCACATATTTTTGTTTGGACATTACAGATTAGGGAATAAAGAAATAAAAGGTTATAAACATAGCACAATAAAAGCATCCATCTCCAACAGTGGGGTGAAGGTCACATGGGATACTGCTCCTCCCACCTCCTCTTCCTGTTTGTCTTTTAAAGACTTTGCATCACAGTTGTGAAGCGTGGTGTATGTGTCATAACCGATCTGCTGCTCCAGTGATTGGGCCAGCAAGGCCATGCCAGCACATGACTAAACTCTATGACCTGAGCTGCGGTCCGGCGTTCCTTCCTGCCCACTGTAATCCAGACCGCGTGACAAAGCCTGGTTCACCCAGTGCGGTGAGCTTCAGACCAGATACGCATTGCACTGGGGAAAAGTGTGTCTCCAGTCGGCCTATTTTAATCTAGGCACCGGCTTAATTGTGCACAGGCGGTGAATTATTTATGGCGCCAGGGAAGATGTTTGCGTGCGCCTGCACAGGAGGGCCACTTCGAAAGCAGGAGAGACAGCATGCGGCTGCCTTTTTTTCTCTTTCGCAAATGTGAATTTCTCAGTCTTCAATGCCCTTTTTTTCAATCAAGTTTATTGTCAATATATTTTTACCCCTTTGAGTATACCATTTGCATTAATGCACCTGTGCAGTTTATGCACTTCAATTCAAAGGGAAAATGATTTTTCAAAAGATAACATAAATAGTTAGTAGTAGATAGTGAATAAATAGTTATTAGGATGTAATTGCTCTTGT